>SJYQ01096369.1:228975-279474 GCA_006410935.1 Redunca redunca
TGAACCTATTTGTTAAAAATATTAAAATATGGCACCTTTCAGTTAGTTTACAAGAACAAGTGGCTGACATCATGAGAAATGGAAATTTAGTTGCTGAATTTCAACAAAAACCTTTGCATAATACATAGATGAGATTGAAAAATGAGAGTCATAATTTAGTAAGTACCGTCATCTATGAACTTCTTCCACTTGGCTCTACACATCTCAAGGTACCTTTTCAGCTACTGAGCCCAAGAATAAGTGAATTAAAACCAGACATTTGAATTACTGTAACACAAAGTATTAAATCAAAATTTTGAAAATAGTAAAATATATCGCCTTACACTGCTCTGATTGAAAATATGACTAGTCATGATATTTTAATGAGAACAAAAAGGTCTCCTATGCTATTAGAAGAAAGCTGAGTGCCAAAGAATTGATGCTTTTGAACTGTGGTGTTGGAGAAGACTCTTGAGAGTCCCTTGGACTGCAAGGAGATCCAACCAATCCATTCTGAAGGAGATCAGCCACGGGATTTCTTCAGAAGGAATGATGCTAAAGCTGAAACTCCAGTACTTTGGCCACCTCTTGCGAAGAGTTGACTCATTGGAAAAGACTCTGAGGGATTGGGGTCAGGAGAAGGGGACGACAGAGGATGAGATGGCTGGATAGCATCACTGACTCGATGGATTTGAGTCTGAGTGAACTCCGGAAGTTGGTGATGGACAGGGAGGCCTGGCGTGCTGTGATTCATGGGATCGCCAAGAGTTGGACACAACTGAGAGACTGAACTGATGCTATTAAATAAAACATTGTGAAAACTATTTTTTAAACACATCTTATCATCTCATGCTTTTACAGATGATCCCTCAGTACTGTGGTCTGGGCACATAATTTATAAATCAGCAAATATACAGGTATTAGAGAGTGTGCTCAAAATTTTTCACCAATCAGGATAAAAATTTTTTTTTAATGAGAAAGCACAATCTGTTAAATGGGGAGACCAACCACATAGCTTGCCAATTTCAGGAGAGAAAACAATAAATATGAAAATACTTTGAAAGAAGGATAGAGTGTCAAAGAAAGACAAAGCATCATATAAGAAAAGAAAGGGACAGTGGCTAAGACCATGTTCCCAATGCAGGGGGCCCAGGTTGGATCTCTGGTCAGGGAACTAGATCCCACATCCCATAACTAAAAGATTCTGTGTTACAACTAGGACTTGGAGAAGCCAAATAAACACTTTTTAAAAAAGAGAGAAAGAAAGATCTAACGAGAGTGAGCGATTACTGTTTCTGACCCAGCTGGTAAAAAATCAGAATTACTTTGGCCTCATCTAAGCTGAAAGTATCCACTGTTCATTATAACAAGGCTTTGTTGAACTAAGGCCATAGTTTAGGTATCATTGCAGAAGGCATGCTTATCCCACATAATAGAAAATCTGTAACAGATGCTGTGGTTTAAAGATGGACCTTAAAAATTCATTCCAAGAGGACAGGTATCTGGAAATATTATCTGGGAGTTTTACTCAGCAGCTCCATGAACCCCAAGGTACCAATTCTACTTTTGCTATTTTTTCTTATTACTTTATCACGCAAACATTATAATGAGGATGGTGATTAGCAGCTACTGTTTACTGAATTGGTACTAAATGCCGGGCCCAAAGGGAGCATACATTACCTCAGCTCTCACAGCACACTTAGGAAGCGTCAGGAAAGCAGAGGGGAAGCGGACCGGAGGGAGAGGTAAGCAAGGGCGCTGCCTTTGGAGTCAAACCACGTGAATCTGGAAGTCCAACCCCACCCCCAGTGACTTACAAGTTCACGCTCTCCCGCCTGTCTGTAAGTACCCAGCCCAGGGGGATGGAGAAGTCTAAAAGAATGGACGGATGGGCCATGAACAGAACGTGGAGGGAGACGAGGGGTAACATTGCCGTTTTACAGATGACAAAATGGACGTGAGCCAGTGACAAACTAGGATATGACCTCTAGCGGCAATACTGAAGATACTCAAAAAGGAAACAAGCCCTCCTGTTTTCACCCCAGGAAGCCTTCATTCTCATTTTCTGCACCTTCCTTCCAGGCCCTATTCATATGTACAAATATTTATAAATAAATCACAGTTTGGACAGCATCTTACATTATGCTTACTTTCACTTATAAAAGGTTGCTATTAATATTTCAGATATATGCATGCTTCTACATGGTATTCATAATTATAATGTTAATGAATGCATGATACTTTGTGATTCGATGTACCATCATTTCAACGGCCATTCCATTCCTGTTGGCCTTTGAGGTGGCTCCTAAATTCTTAATATTAAAAGCAATGAGGCAATCAGCATTTTTATGCATGTGGTACTTTTTTTTTTTCTTTCAGATTGATGGCCTTAGGATAGATTCCCAGAAGGGAGATTACTAGCTCAGAAGGTATGAAATATTTTTATGGCTCATGAGATGCACTTCCAAATGGCTTTTCAAAAGTGTGACTCTAAATTTACAAGGCCACCAGAATGCTGGGAGTCTATGGGTTCTGGCAAAATTTTAACTATATCGGGAACAAGTACTTCTTTGCAAAAATTTCTCCTCTCTCAAAATTTCACAATTCACGCTAGCCTTCACCTACTGGTTTCCTATGCTTTTAGGGTGTTTTCTGCCCTTTATTTTTCCTCAATTTTTTTCATTTCCAGAAAGCTAATTTGAAATATTGATTTACACACAGGCTTTCACTTAATTATCTCTAGCCTTTGCCCAAGAGAGAGCCAAAAAACCCAAACACCCAACTGGTCCAGTCCCCAGTATCCACAGAACCGTTCATAGAAACTCAGGAGTAACACAAGCCTTCAGGGCCCCCTCCACTTCCCAGCCAAACAGTGTTTCTCCAACAGCTCTCAGCCTGGGGCTGTATATTCTGCCTGCCTCTTCCTTTCCCAGTAGCACACGGATTTACTTGCAGGGTCTCCGTTGAAGTGGACAACCTCAGACCCTCGCCCTCCTTTACATCTTGGGTAAGGGAAAAATGGCCCAGCGGTCCCCACCTCAAGCTGGTTTTGCAAAGAGCCCGTCTTTTCAGCACATACCCTTACCAGGGCTGCCACAGAATCCTCTCGATTACTATGCAGAGTGCATTCAGTTAGAACAAACCACGGATCGCAATCACACGATTTGTGGGCTGTGACAAAGGTTCCACACAGCCGGTGGGGAGAAGACGAAGGTGACTGGATGCCCAAGACTGGAATGTAATTACTGAATGGCTTGTTGTCTATGACTCCATAAACAACACGAACACCTGGGGAATTTGGGAGTGTCTAGGGTGGGGCTATGGGACTCGACGAGCTGCTTTTCCTTAGAAATACCCAGTTCTTCATGGGGCAGTCCTTCCCAACAGATGGATGGTTTCTGTGGTTGATTTCTAATCCAAGTTTTGGCAATGTTCGGCATCCCACAGGCTGTGTTCATTCTGAGAGCTTCATCCCCACAAAGCTCTCGTGGAAACTCTTTTATTTGTCACCCCAAGCCTAAGAAGTTGGAACTTCTACTATCACCGTTTTACAGATGAGAATAAAGAGGCTGAATAATTTGCTCAGCTCAACACAGCTAATGAAGGGCACTCACTGTGTGCACGCGTTCTCAGTCGCTTCAGTCGTGTCAGACTCTTTGTGACTCCATGGACTGTAGCCCACCAGAGTGAAGGTCAAATTTGTCTGTATGACTTCAAACCTCAGCTCCTGCCCTCCAAGCTCTCACTCTCTCCTAAAAGAATGAGCAAGTCCCAGAATGGGATACGATGGTCTCAGATCTCCGAGGGCTGGGAAGAGCCGACAGGGTCTGGGCGCTCAGTCAAAGCCAGAATGACAATGGCAAGCTTTCTCCATGAGGAGAGCAGACCCATGGTGAGACAGCAGAGAACTGATCTAGAACAGTCCAGACAATGCCTGCACAGCCAGGAGAAATCTGTACTGAACAGGGATGGGCATGGAGTGGTGGGGGCTGGACCTCAGGGCAGGGGTGGGGGCAGCGGGAGGTCAGGAGATTCAAGGAAGAGACTAGACTGAAGACCAAAGGTGGATGGGCAGGAAAACACACAGGCCTGTCCTAATGAGATAAAGACAGCATCTTCTGGGGCCAGAAGAACATGTTCCCTGTCCACATCTGCAAGAAACCTGGGCAGAGTCTTCTACCGCCCCACATGCATCCCCTGCCTTCAGGGGAAACTGCCCGAATAAGGCAGCGTCTCCTGCAGTGCCCTTTCCCTACCCGCCTAGAGCCCAAGGTCAGCCCCTGCAATGTTCTTTTTTTTTAATTTTTTTTTGATGCATGTGTGCCTAGTCACTTAGTTATATCCGACTCTTTGGGACCCCATGGATGGAGCCCACCAGGCTCCCCATCCTCGGAATTTTCCAGGCAAGAATATTGGAGCGGGTTTCCATTTCCTACTCCCCGGGATCTTCCCAACCCAGGGATCGAACTTGTGTCACTTTCATCTCCTGCATTGGCAGGCAGATTGTTTACCACTAGCGCCACCTGGGAAGTCTAGTGTGGACCATTTTTAAAGTCTTTATTGAATCTGTTATAATATTGCTTCTGTCTCATGTTTTGGTTTTCCGGCCACAAGGCAGGTGGAATTTTAGCTCCCTGAGCAGTGATCAATTTTGCACCTCCTGCATTGGAAGGCGAAGTCTTAACCACTGGACCACCAGGGAAGTCCCGTGCACTGTTCTTTAACTCTCATTTCCACTCCCAAGCAACCCTGGCCTTACAGAGTATCACCCAACCCGAGCCCTGAATGAAAACTAAAATCCACAACCTCTGGGCCTGTATCACCACGGACACACACAAGTCATGTGAAATGTCTACAAGTGAGTTTTGGAAGCTCTAGAACATCCGCTGGGCACCATGGCACCGTGGTCAGCCCTCATACAGGTCTTTAAGGCTCCCCCTCCCTTGCCCATCACAACTGTTGAAAATCTTCACCACATTACTCCAGCTTCTTTTGCAAGTTCACCCCTCTACTCCGCACACAACCTTACCTCCTACCTCATTAATTCCACCAAGCTTATCTCCCTGGGCTTTTGGACAAAAAAGATTTGCGAGGGCTTCATAGCAAATCCCCTCTGGCACATCTCTCCTCCCTCCTTCTGGCCACAAAGGATGAAATGTCTCTCCATCTGCTCACAGTCGAGCAGCCCAATTTCATTCCCACTGCCCTCCGCGCTCTCCAGGGACGACGATCCAGGAGCCACACCTCCTCTGCCCTGCCTCTTTCCTTCTCCCCTCAGTCTGAACTCTTGTAGCTGCTGAATCTGTTCAATTCCCTCAAGTCCTAATGAAAGACACAGCAAACACTTCCTGTAACCCGGCGCCTCCAACTCTCTTCTGATCAGATCTCAATCCATCAGCTCCCTTTTCTCATTTTCCCACCTCACATCTCGGCCCACTTCCATCTGGCTGCCACCCCTTTTTTTAGAGGCCAAGGATACCCACGACCTCTTAACTGTCAAGTCCAATAGAGGTGCTTCGGTCCTGACATTAATGGACATTTTTCATTTTCACATGAGTTTGCACTCTGTTTGTCACTGCCTCGCTGAAAAATCTGCCCCCAGTGTATCGTTTGGAGAGGGCTCGAAAGGGAAAACATGGATAAGATCAAAGGTGGAGGTTGGTACAATGAAGACTGCCCCATAGGGCTTCCCTGGTGGCTCAGTGGTGAAGAATCCACTTGACAATGCAGGGGACACGGGTTCAATCCCTGCTGTAGGAAGATCCCACATGTCGTGGGACAACTAAGCCTATGTGCCACAGCTACTGAGGCCTGTGGACCTAGAGCCCGTGCTGTGCAACAAGAGAAGCCACTACAATGAGAGGCCCTCACACACAACTAGAGAGCGGCCCTGCTCACGCAACTGGAGAAGGCCCAAGCGCAGCAAGGAAGATCCAGGGCAGCCATAAATAAATCAATCATTTTTTAAAAACTGCCCCACAGGGACTTCCCTGGCAGTCCAGGGGTTAAGACTCCAAGCTTCCACCACAGGGGATATGCATTCAGTCCCTGGTCAGGGAACTAAGATCCCACATCCTGCGAGGTTCAGCCAAAACAAACGAAAAAATCCCTAAGACTTCCCTGTAATGTTAAGCATCTTGGGAGCTAGATTGGCCAAGAAAAATGTGCAGAAATTGATGCTAGTGAAGGGGGAACTAGAGAGATGCCCTAGAAGATTCTTTCCTACTCTAAGATTCTAATGATCTAAGTGGCTGGAGGTGACAGACTGAAGAAGGAAGGCAGAGGTTATCTGCAGAGGTTGTCTTTACCCAGGGTGGTGACTTGTGTCCAACCCCATAATTCAGCGGATCCTGAGTACCTTCTCCAGGCATCCCGGGAGAGATAAAGGGGTACACGTCAGGATGCTAACTACTGTGTGTGATGGAGACCAGAAATGACGCTGGCGGGGGCGGAAGCAAGGCAGGTAGCAACCTTGTTTTGCTCTTCCACATCACACCTAGCCTGTCACCCTCTTCCTTGTGGTCCAAGGTGGCTCAAAACTACACGTGCATTCAGCAGGGAGGGGGAAGAGGAATGCATTCTCTCTCCATTGAGGGCAAGTGTGGAAACAGCACAGGGCAAATCTCATCAGTTCCCATCTCTGGAGCCACAGTGCTGGGAAATGCAGTGTTCTTCCAGGTAGCCGTGTATCCAGCCATAAAGTATCTATATCTAGGGAAGATGGGGCACTCAGAAGCCAGGTTGGGGGACCATAAACAATCCTCATCGCAAAAAGTGAAGGACACAAAGGAAGCATGATGTCTGTCCCCAAAGAGCTCACTTACTTACCCAAACAACTCTCCCATCACAGCCCTTCCCAGCTCAGCCAAACCAGGGAGGAAAGAGGAAACAAGAAGGCAAAGGGTCGCCCAAGGGCATTAGTCTACTTGGGAATGTTTGCCTTTGGAATAGCTTTGCTACATATATAGGTAAAACAAGACACTTTCCAAGATCTTATGGACAAGCTCAGAGACAGGGAAACAGAACAACCAGATCTCCCAAACGCCACTAGAAAGTATAGCTGATATCTGAGCTATGTCTTATCTAAATATAATTGACAATTCCTCCAGTCTGGGCTCAGGAGACTGGGGCAACACACATGTATTTCTGTCTATTTCCAGCTCTTCCCCAGGCACCACACAGTAGCTACCTGGTAAGAATTTAAAAGAGTGAGCGAGCATGCTTTTAATGCCCCATCCTTTAAGGAAGGAGGTGAGAAAAGTCATTTCTGCATAACTGTGAGGCATCCTTTTATTTCAATATGTCCAAGGTCCCTTAAAACACCCAAATTTAGGAAAACTGAGTTCTAACTCCCAGCGACTCTGATGTAATTTAGGGCGAAGATGACAGCTTATTTTTCATAAACTCTGCAAACCACCACCTCCTCCAACTCCAAAGTCACTTATCACTTTGTTCTTGAAGAGTAATAACATAAAAATCATTTTCCCAGCTATGCTCAGTGTTTCCTAAATGGATGGCTTAAATTTCATCATGTGAGCTAGGAATGTAATTTTTAAACCTGTTTGCAGAACCTCATCACATGCTCCAGTTCCTGTGTGCCCCCAGTCTGGGTCTTGGGGTGAAAACAAAACAAAATCCTGGGTGTGGTTTGGCTGAGCTGATTCAGCAGCTTGGTTCTTTCTGAATAAAAGAGAGTGTGGTTAAGACTTCACTGGGCCTTCCTGGCCATGCTATTAATACTTTATAGGACCCTCTGTGCAGGGAGAGGGAACTTCTGTCTTAGTTATCTATCATCACATAAAAGATTACTCCAAAATGTAGTGGCTTAAAATAGTATTTATTGGGACATCTGTACTAGTTATCCATCATCGCATAAAAAATTATTCCAAAACGTAGTGCCTTAAAAATAGTCTTTATCGGGACTTCTGTATTAGTTATCTATCATCACATAAAAAAATTACTCCAAAATGTAGTGGCTTAAAATAGTATTTGTCGGGACTTCACTGGTGGTCCAGAGGTTAAGAATCACCTTGAAATGCAGGGGATGTGGGTGTTATTCCTGATCAGGGAATAAAGATCCCACATGCCTTGGGGATCTTGGAGCAACTGAGCCTGTGTACTGCAACTACTGAGCCCACAAGCTCCAGAGCCCTCACGCCACAACTAGAGGGCCCATGCACCGCAATGAAAGATCCATATGATACAACGGAGATCCTACATCCCACAATTAAGGCCTGATGCAGCCCAATAAGTAAATAAATATTCTTCTGATTTAAATAGTATTTATCACCTCACCGTTTCTAAGGGTCGGAGATCTGGGCACAGCTGAGCTTGGTGTCTCTGGCTCAAGGTTTCTCACTGGGATGCAATTGAACTGTCAGCCAGGGCTGCTGTCTCATCTGAAAGCTCAGCATGGGGATGAGTGGGATGAAGGCTCTTCCAGGCTCACGTGCGTGTCTGACAGACCTCCATCCCTGGCCACATGGGCCTCTCTGCGGGGCTCATCTTGATGCGGCAGTTGGCTCTCCCAGGTGAGTGATCTGAGGGCAGCCCCCAGATGGAAGCCACAGTTGCTTTATAATCTAATTTCCCAAGGGTCATATGGCACACTTGCTATACAGTATTCATTAGAAGAAATCAACAGTTCTACCACCCTTGGGAGAGAGGATCATGCATGGATGCTGAGTCACTTCAATCATGTTGGACTCTTCGTTGACCTATGGACTACTGCCCACCAGGCTCCTCTGTCCACGGGATTTTCCAGGCAAGAATACTGGAGTGGGCGGCTGCCATGCCCTCCTCCACAAGTGTGTACATACAGAAGGCTGGGATCCCAGGGGCCACCTCAAAAGCTGCTTATCATGACCTCCTTGTGATGATAATGGCAGAGTTTTACCTGCATATAAAGTGAGGTGTCATTTCATCATTTTACTGGGGTCAAGAGCAAAGACAGAATCTGAGAGGTGCCTATGGCTGGGAAACCTGCAGTCCCCCAGCCTTTTGTAATTAACCCATCAGTTTAACAAATACTGAATGTAGCCAGATGCAAAGGTGAAAGGCTTCAGAAGTCACCTCTCTCACACACGCCTCACATTCCCTGTCCCCACCCCAGAACCATAATGACCCACCCGATGGAAAGAGTAAGGAAGAAAATCACTACTCTTGGCTCAGCCTACCTGAGAGCCCTCATTCTCTCTCTCTCTCTCTCCTCTGCCTGCCACAGACAGGGTATGGTCTGTGCTCTACCAATGGAACTAGCTCTGTCCCAAAGGGGAACTGACCAGCTCTGGCTGTGTTCTGCAGGTAAGTTTCATTCTGGGATGAAATAGCAGAAAACCCACTCTGGCCACAGATTTAAGGAACACCCTTCCAGCCAACTCCTGTCACTAATAAAGTATATATATATATTTTTTTTAACTCTACTGTCCTGATTTCTATGCTTCTCTCTCAAGTGATTTCGAACTCAGGAGGGGTAGACAGGGGTGCTGACAACCACCTTCCTTAAACCATCACCCCTCACATCCTGGGATCCAGGCATCTGGTCCATACACCTATTTTACAGGCAAATATTAATAAATCAAGACAACAAAAGGCAGGGGCAGAGCATGGATAGATAACACCCCCAGGGTCCCCAACTCTGAGTTAGCCATCCACTGTGCATGTAATGGGCTTCCCTGGTGGCTCAGACAATAAAAAAATCTGCCTGCAGTGCAGGAGACCCGGTTCGATCCCTGGGTTGAGAAGATCCCCTGGAGAAAGAAATGGCAACCCACTCCAGTCATCTAGCCTGGAGAATCCCATGGACAGAGGAGCCTGGTGGCTTACAGTCCATGAGATCAGAAAGAGTCAGGCAAGACTGAGCAATTAACACTTTCACTTTCTACAGAGCACCTAGTATGTGCTAGGCTGTGGGCTGGGGCCTGAAAATCAGAGACCATCCCATCCTGCTCCAGGAAAACGACCGGATCCTGCTGAGTGCCAATTCTCTCATCTTAAAAATAGGAAGCAAGTAAAGTCATGCACACAAAGTGGGTGCAGAGTATACAGCAAACAGTTGGCAGGTGTCAGCTACTCTGCCCACCACGCGGTCCCTGAAGGGGAAGCCTCTCTAGGTCATAGATGGGGACAATGAGACCCTCCTTCAGGGGAGAACAAAGAAGGCTTCAGTTTCCCTACAATCTGATGACTGCTGCTCCCCTCTCATGACCAACGGCCCCACCTCCCATTCTCTGGCCCCCCATGAAGCGCGTGCTTGAGCCCTGTCAGGAACGCATAAGATTTCCTGGGAGTCCCGGCGAACATGCATGAAATTTTGCCAGGGCAGGAACAAACCAAGACAAAGCAGGGAGGCAAGTCCCTCAAGGACACTCAGCGAGCATGGAGCAGAGACAAAAATAGAGCGGAGGACGGCTCATTGCCTTCCTAGGACTAGCTTTCTTTTCTTCTCTACTTCCAACTGTTTAGATGGTGATTTTTACCCCCAGCATGACCATCAGCAAAGCAGCAGGTGCAGTTTTTGTAAACACCCCACAGAAGTGCTGTGAGTGAAGTCAAGGGCAGGTGCCCCGCCCCCGAGATACCCCCCTCCCCTGACCAAAGGCTGGCCCAGATTCCACGCTTCTTGTTAGTGTCGCTCTGGTTCAGATCAATGGCACAGCCTGGAGATTTCATCTGGTGATTCAGAAGCACCTGGTGATGGAGGGGACACCAGCTCAGCCAGCCCTCCAGGTAGGACAGGTGGGAGCTCTGGGGCAAAACAATGCGACTGTCTCCTCCTTGGATAAAGAATCACGAAGTCTTACAACCAACAGGGGGTGTGGCCACCCAGAATGCGTGCGGAAAGCACCCCCAAAACGAGACGGGGCTCATCCAGCCAAAGGGCTATGAGAAGTGAGATCATGTGGCTGAACCCCAAGGATGTGCACCTCGAGAAGATACCGCCTGCTTTCTGGTGTAAAACATTCCAGTTTCCCAAGTTCAGCTCTTGCATCTTGATTTCACACCATTCGAAATCAAAATACCCCAAGAGAAGTAAGCAATGAAGCCCTGTCCACAATGTAAACCTCAGTGCGGATGAGCCTGTAAGCTCCTTTTCTTAGACAGCAGATTTTTCAAAGCAAAAGAGATGAAAGGATGAGGGTTATTGATAACTCAGGGGAAAGGGGGGGTCACCTGAGAGGAAGGAAGGGCTGAAAGGAGAAAAATACACCTTCAAAATCCTTCCCTGTGCTAGGCCCCCACAAAACATGGGCCAGAGGCTGGACTAAGTGGATCTCATTTAGTGTTAAGATCCACTTTCCACCTCTGAGAGCCTGAAAGGCAGGCATGATGGGAGACTGATAAAAGCCTGACTTTTCAATAAAAAAGAAGGAAACTATCTGACAGTCCTTTGTCTCATTTTTCTGCGGTTTCCATCTCATCGGCACTAATTCTGTACAGCGGTGCTTCTGTCAATGGCCCTCTTTCCCTCTCTCCCTTCCCCACGCGGAACCGGACAAAGATTTCTCATTTCATACATCATTTATTCCAGCATTAATTCCATCCAAGTCACTTCAGGTCCTTAGCAAACAGAAACAGCAAAATGAAATACTGTTGCAGTATGAAGACTAGAGATGCAGAGTAAGGGAGGCTGCTGTGTAGCAAAGTCTCAAAGTCTGGACCGAGGGTCTCTTTCCCAACCCAGCACCAAACCAAGATGAGCAGCACTGAACCAAGATGAGAAGACTGAGTTTTTGTCATTAAGGGCAAAGTTAAGCCTCCAGTGTCTGCTAACAGGCAGGAGACCCAACAGTCCCTAGGCAGGGGAAATCAAGGCACAAAAAGCCATTTAAGGTCCCCAAACTTGTCCCCAAACTCAGGAAGCAGCATCCTATACAGCAGCTTGCTTCAACAGTGGGAACAGAGTCATCCGGTCCAATTCCGTGGTTTATTACTGCAGAAAGCTCCATAAGCAACGTTAGCTACGCCCATAACATCCATTCCGTAACATCTGACCAGCGCACGGTAGTTAGAGCTTCGTTTCCCTCCCTTCACCCTACCCCGCCCTTCACATCCTGTTCATCCTCCAAGATCAAGTGTAATGTCAGAACATGCTAACTCAGAAATTGAATGTTCAAAGTCACCCAAATGAGACAGGATGGCTCCCACACGGTAGGCTGGTCCACTGTATTAAACAGCTAAAGCCATAGTGTGTATGCCAAAGAACCAAGCTCAGCCTGGAATCCCAGAATGAGAGCCCCAAAGACAAGATCACCCTCCAGGAGGCAACATGGATACAACGGCTGTCCTAGACTCGGGGCATCACACCCTGATTCATCTGGCTCCCTTGTCTGGATTCCAGACTCACAAAGTAACCTTCTACCATTCTTTGGCTTTCCATATGGTCAACAGAGAGCTGTTGTGCTGGTCGTGCATGCTAAGTCACTCCAGTCGTGTCTGACTTTGTGATCCTATGAACAATAGCCCATAGCCAGGCTCCTGTGGAATTCTCCAGAGTGGGTTGCTATTCCCTCCTCCAGGGGATCTTCCCAACCCAGGGATCAAACCCATGTCTTTTAAGTCTCCTGCACCGGCAGGCAGGTTCTTTACCACCAGCACCACCTGGGAAGCCCTTGTGCTGGTCGTGCCAACATAAACCCCCTAGAATTGTAGCTGTCTTTGCAGTTTAACCCACTGGAATCCCAGGGTCTACTTCTATGGACTGTGATTTCCAGTTAATGAGTCCTTCACCCAGCCGCCACCTTTGGAGCCTTCAGGACAGAGGACAAGATGGCGGTCCAGGATGAGCCATCTAGGAAAGGTGTTCCCCAGCTCCAGCTCTGTCCTCTCCTTCCTCTATCTCATCCCAGTTCTGTGAAAACAGGATGCAAGACTACGAAGTTAGGCGTGGTCCTCAATCTGGCACTGCAGTCCATGAAGCCCAGAGCTCAATAACTCACAGACACCACACTCAAAAAGGAAGGGATGAGGGCAATTCTCAGGTGGCCTAGCTATTTAGCACACACACATGGACACATACATCACCATGTGAAATCACCTGTGAAATCCCACCCCCTAGCCTCCCACTCCTTCTGAGGTCCCCTCCGCACCTCTGCTAAAATACAAGGGACCCTGGGGCGGTCAGTGGAGGCACAGCACGCTCTGAAAGGCTGTGCCCTCCATTGACACTGACCACCAAGGCCCCAAGAGAAGCTGTCACCCTTGCCCCAGTGAGATGGGCGGTGATTACAGAAAGGGGGACAAGAAGTCAAGTCCAAAGGGAGAAGGCAACAGAGGGCTCGCCTTGGAGGTTTAGTTGACGACCCTCCCACTAAGCTTCCCAGTGCTCACTGGTCACCATGGCAATCTGAGAATTCTCCAAAGTGGATGCTGACTTAGAGCTGGAGATGCTAAAGACTCCTATGTCCCAAGGGAGGCCAGCCACCCAGACCCTACCATCCCATTGTTTTGGAGCAAACGTTTGTGTGCCCTGAAAATTCTCATGTTGAATCCCTACCCCCAAAGAGATGAAGGTAGGATGGAGATGAGGCTGGAAGTAGGGTTTCCCTCCATCTCTTCCTTCCTTTCCACCGCGTGAGGACACAGCAAGAAGGTGACCTCTTGACCTTTCTGGCTTGGTGACCACAAGCCAGAAAGAAGGCTCTCACCAGAACCTGCCCTTGCTGGTATCCTGATCTCAGACTTTCCCACCCCTAAATCTGCAGTTCTCAAATCCAAATGTGGACCAGGATCATCCAGAGGGCTTCTTAACATATAGAGCACTGGTCCTCACCCTAGAATTTCTGATCCACGAGGTCCAGGAGGGGCCCGAGAATTTACATGTCTCATGAGTTTCCAGGTGATACTGATCACGCTCTTCTAGGGACACTTTGAGAACCACTGTCCTACTCGGCCTATCTCTGGACCCATCAGGGGTGGGGATCTGCAGAACCAGAAGATTATGGCACCTGAACTACACCCAGGGATGAGCCTGGATTCCATCCCTGCCTCCTTGGCAGGGTTTACTGCTCACAATCCTCTCTTTCTGCAGGTGCCCAGAGACTAAAGCTCCACAAGCAGTATTGTGCCAGCCCCCAAATACTCACCATCCCAACCTCCTCTGAAGCTATGACTAGCCAGGTGACAAAGTTCTGACCAAAGAGATAAAGGGAAAAAAATCTAATGCGGGAAATGGGGAGGGAAGCCTGAGAAAGCTGTTGTTGCCCTGATGCTGGTGCCAACTTCCAATCCTCTTTCTTGAACATAGGTGGTATGTCTGGAGCTGTGGCAGCCTCTTTGTGGCCATGAGGGAATCTCTGCTATTCAACTTCTGACTCTATGCAGTAGCAGCCCATTCCCAAATTCTTGATCTTGGGTAAAACAAACTCCCTATTTAAGTTGCTGTTAGTTGGTTTTCTGTTTCTTGAGGCTGAATGTTTTCTTAACTGATATGACCCTATTTTAATTTTAACCAATTATCTTAGATTTGGACATTCAGCATCTATCCAGTGCTGACAGATTGGTGGGGGTGGGGAGATGCACAGAGCAGAAACAGTCATAATAATACAAGATACAGCCTTGGCTTTCTCTTCTCCAGTTCAAACCCACTCCATTCTCTTGTCTCTTGTCCATTCTTCCATAAGCCTCAGCCATTGGCTCAGCACAGTTTTTGGTCTGGACTGGGTAATGCCTAAAATCTGCCCTGTAAGTTAGGGAGTCAGGGTGAGCTGGCATTTGGCTCAGTCAGTCTGAGTCCATCAGAGATGCAGGATGCTGCTCTTGGCTCCATCCCATTATTTTCTTTCTGACTGTGGGGTGACTTAAAAAGGAACCGGACCCACCCTGGGCACAGCTTGTCACAGACACCAAACTTTATGAACAATGTGGGTGGATTCCCACTCCTTCTCACAGCCCGTACCTGTGACCAGGGCCCAGCTACCAGCACACACTTAATATCCACTGGATTGATACAGAAACCTTTGAAGAGTCAGGGTATCCTGTTGTGTTTACCTGGACATCAGGGGCTGCTGGGGATAGCCGGGGACTTCCCTCCACATCAAGAAGAGAAATGACTCATAAGAGTCCAGAAATTTGTCTTCCACACGTGGATTTCCCTGACTTGACCTTATCATTCAGATTCACTGACTACCAGACAGCAAAGCTCAAAAACAGCACAGCCTGTGGCTGAAGCGTGTGGCCAACAGCTGCTGCTCAAATGTGCTCTGGCCACTGAAGGAGCCTAAAAATACTCGGGGAGATGACTCTGGGATCCAGACTGGGTCCGTGGTAACCTGGTCCCGCCCCAAGGCCACTGAGGTCAGGTTGGCCTGTCAGCCAGGACAGAAGGAACCTCCTGAGTGGATTCCAGGTCAGTGAACAGCCTTCTGGCTGCACCTCTCAACAAGCAGCGGCTTAAGCCAGAGAGACGTGGAGGCGAGCAGTCTTGCCTGAGCTCTGCGATTCTCTCAGACATCATACCAGGACTGTAAAAAGGCTACATCACCTCTAAGAGTCAGGTCCTCAGAGCACTCAGAAAAAAGAAAAGTGGAAAAGAAAGAGCAAAGGATACCTTCCTTGTGCTGCTGTCTTTGTCAAAGACAAAAACAAATCTTGGATGCCTAATGTCAATGTGCCCCTCACCTCCCAGACCAGCAAGACGCAGGGGAATAGACCTCAGTCGAGGAACTGGCCGTGTGTGCCTGTCCAACTCTTTGCGACCCCATGGACTGTAGCCCACCCAGTTCCTCTGTCCATGGGATTCTCCAGGCAAGAATACTGACGTGGGTTGCCATGCCCTCCTCCCAGGGGATCTTCTCAACCCAGGGATCAAACCCACCTCTCTTATGTCTCCTGCAGGTGGGTTCTATACCACGAGTGCCATCTGGGAAGAAGAACTGGCCAAGCAGGATCAAATCAGGACCTTGCCAGGGAGAGAGGACTATTGCACATTGATGGATGTCCCCCAAACAGCAGGTCCAAATCGCTGGAACCTCTGAAAACAATCTATTTGGAAAAGAGGTCCCTGCCGATGTGGTCAAGTTAACAATCTTGAGATGGGGAGGTTCTCCTGAATTATCCAGGTGGACCCTGAAGTCAATACCAAGTGTCCTTCCATGAAGAAGGCAGGGGGAAATTCACCAGACACACACAGGAAGTGAGAAGGTGAGATGAAGAGAGAGTGGAGAGAGATGTGAAGATGCTAACCTTGAAGAATAGAACGGACCCAGGCCAAGGAATGCCGGCAGCCAACAGAAAATGCAAGAAGCAAGAGACTCTCCCCTGGAGCATCTCGAGGTATCAGCGCCCTGCTAACACCTTAATTTCAGTCCAATGACTTTAGACACCAGCCTCCAGAACTATGACAGAACAAGCGTCTGTTGTTCTAAGCCACAAGTGTGTGATTATTTGTTACAGCAGCTGCAGAAAACTAATACAAGGGAGAGTGGCTTCTCAGCAGGATACCAGCTGTGTCAGCCCCAGGTTCCTTCGCTGAGACTCTGAACTCTTTCCCCAACCTGAGTTGGCAACACACATGTGTGTGTGTACACACATGCACACACGCACATTTACACCAAGCAAGGCCCTCCTGATGATCTGAAGGTGGGTCCCTGGAGCAAATACCGAGCTGGGATCCTCTGGGGACCGCCATTTCCTCCTTCTCTGGGCTGAAGGATCCTGAATGTTCTCTACTTATTACAACGAAAGGGAGCCCTGGGCAAGAGGCATCCAAGAGCCACCATCACAGATGCAAAGGGCCTGACCGTGGCACACAGCCTAAGGAGACAAGGCCAGCGGAATCTTGCCCTGTGTTTCATTCAATCCACGTGCTGGAACTTAGGATCTCGGACTTATTCAGCCAAACACAGGCTGTTACCATTTGAAGTGCTTTTCAGCAAATCATTCATTAAAAATTCATGGCTGCAGCTGACCCTCATTAGAATGTGTTTCATTAAATTAAAACATCAATCCCAGAAATATATGCTTGCTTAACAGGCAGGAATGGCTGGAGGAACCTCATGCTGCACACCATCAAATGACATCAAATGGTGGGAGCAAACGACATGAAGCTATCAAGCAGAGAGGGTAGGAAGAATAACAGGGGTCTCTTGCCAAAGGAACAGAATCACGGCTTACAAAGAGCCCGAAGCATCCAAATTGTACATCCATGCAAGGCAGTAGAGAGGGATGAGGCAGGTATTCAGACAGGATGCCCAAGGGAGGCAGACAGACTGACCTCAAGAGAACCGGGTTCTCCCCTGAACTCTCCCAGGAACCTGCCACTCAACCCCCAGATTCTCCTTACTCAATGCTCGAAAGATGGAATCTGGGGAGGGGCTCAAAGAATAGAGATGATGATGATGCCCCAGCTTCTCCCATTCCAATGATGCATCATCGTTCATTAGAACAATGGTTCCCACCCTTTATGGCACCGGTGACTGGTTTCATGGAAGACAACTTTTCCATGGACTGGGGAAGGGGGTGGTTTCAGGATGATTCAAGAGGATTATATTTATCACGCACTTGAGCTCTACTATCGTCACATCAGCTCCACCTCAGATTAACAGGCATTAGATCCCCAGGGTTGGGGACCCCTGCATAGGAACGCAGCACGGGTGGTACAGAGTCAACCTAAGAAACACACGGCCGACATCGCAGCTCTTTCCCAAACAACATCTGAAAGGTGCACAGAGGCTTTCCAATGACATTTTGTAAGTCTCTTTCAGGTAAATTACCTCTCTTGTTACTGCACTGCTATGAAGCCAAGAAGCCATTTCCTTGCCCCAGTGTAACCCGGGACTAGATGACAAAGACAGGAAATGAAAGTTCCCGAGTGAGAATCCAGATCATTGCTTTTGATACTCACTCACCTTTGCTCTGCTGCTCCCCAAGGAAGTCTCGCCTCCCTACCCACCGCTGCTCAAGCCAACTTCCCAGAGGGCAAGTGAGTGGTAAGAAAATTATCCTGCTTTCAGACACTTAAGACTTTAACAGTTCACTAAAAAGTGTCAGTCATTCAGTTCTGTCTGACTTTTTGTGACCCCCATGGACTTCAGCCCACCAGGCTCCTCTGTTCACAGAATTCTTCAAACAAGAATACTGGAGTGGGTAGCTAATTCCCTTTTTCAGGGGATCTTCCCAACCCAGAGATTGAACCCATGTCTCCTACATTGCAGGCAGATTCTTTACTGTCTGAGCAACAAGGCAAGCCCAACAGTTCATTAAATGATCACTTATTAATCACCTCTTACATAGTCAACTCATTGCTCAAAAATGTAAGTTCCCAAAGAAGGACACTTGTGTCATATAACTCATTTTTGTTTTAATTAATATATTATTAGATTGCAAAGAGTTGGACACAACTGAGCGTGCGTGCGCGCGCACACACACACGGCTTCTCAAGTGGCTCAGTGGTAAAGAATCCACCTGCCCGTGCAGGAGACACAAGAGACATGGGTTCGATCCCTGGGTTGGGAAGATCCCCTGGAGAAGGAAATAGCAACCCACTCCAGTATTCTTGCCTGGAAAATCCCATGGACAGAGGAGCCTGGTAGGCTATAGTCCTTGGGGTGGCAGAGAGTCAGACACGACTTAGTGACTGAGCACGCACATATATTACTAAATAGAAATTAATATATTACTCTTTTATTAATATACCAGTTTTACTAATAATACACATAAGTGATATTTATTTGATTCAGAAAAATAAACAAGTAATCAAAAGGACAAAAATACCCTATAACAGAATCTCTAACTTCTTATCTACTATAATTTTTTACAAAATGCAATCATTCTATACTTACTGCATGTAACTTTTTAACCTAACAATGCATCATAAACAAGATTTCATGTCAAAAAATATACATCAACATCATCATTAAATGCCTGCATAGCATGCCATTGCATGAATGTGCCATAATTTACTTAACCAATTACCCATTATTGGTCGTTTATGCCATACTCGATTTTCTTGGGTAGTAACAACACTGAAATAACCTTCAGGCACATTCTTTCCCTGTGTATGACACACTTGTCTGCTTATTTCCTTGAGATAATTTCCTAAGATGTAATTGCTTGGTCAAAGGTTGTCTGTGTCATCCACTGCAACAAGAAATTTCTTAAATAACATGGTACAGAACAGCTCCATGGGTGAACACGAACATGCAGTCCTACTTACAGATTGGACTGAATGCTACCTATCTACAAGAAGGCCCAGGGCAGTGAGTTTACAGCCACAAAGGTCTCAGATGTCAAAGCGGCAGTTCCCAAGCCATCACTGCCATTACGACGCGGCAGAAACCGCTTGCCAACCTGGAAACGGAAGCAAGATGTGACTGCTGTGTACCGCCTACAGATCAGGGGAGATTACGCCCATCTCCACAGCACGCCCTTCTCGCACATTTAAGGTAGTGAAGCACAGTTTCTGTGAGAATGAGATTATGCTAGGAGTCAAGGTGCCAGGAAAAGGAGCAAATTGGCTTCAACGATAAAGGGAATATTTTGGTTCACGAGCTGGATGACCAAACGGAACAGAGTCCAGGTGAAGCCTCCTGCAGCAGCAATTCAATATGAACTTTTCAAATTTATTCTTTTAAGGCTTTTAAAAATACTTTTTACTTGTTTGCCCTCCTTGGGTCCTTGTTTTGGCATGCAGGATCTCCTGCTGTGGCACACGAGTTCTCTCTTTGTGGCCCAAGGGCTTAGTTGTTCCACAGCATGTGGGATCTTAGTTCCCAGACCAGGGATCAAACCCACGTCTCCTGCATTGCAAGGCAGATTCTTAACCACTGGACCATCAGGGAAGTCCCTAACCTTTTCTGTATTGTTAAATAACTTGACAAAATAAAGACAAGTGGGCAGTTTGGCAACTCTGTTGAGTTTTAGGCCTTATATTTTAATGTTTGAATTTTGTTATGTTATTACGTTTGGAAGGTGGAGAAAAAAAGGAAGAAAAATTCATAATTCAATTGTTCAAACAAAACCAGTGTTTTTAATTTGCAGGGTTAAAAAAAATGATATATATAATTTTGTAACCAGATTTTTTCACTTCTCATAATGTCATGTGCAATTTTTAAGATTTGATTATAATTTCATTAGCATATTTAATCATTACACTTATTCCATTAGGTTACATACCATTGGTTATATCTGCCATGCCCTGATTGAGGGACAGATTATTTCTAATTTCTTAATATTATAAATAACACAGATTAATTTTTTTTTTTAATTGCTGGTTCTTTCAGTCTCTTTCTCCTTCCTGGCTGGGCTTCACCCTCAGGCTCGACATGGAGATGGCTCCCTGTAGCAGCTCCCAGCTCTTAACTCATGGTGGCAAAATGACTGCCAGCAGTTCCAGATCTGAGAACACATCACTATCCAAGGAAAGAGAGAACATTTCTTCAAGCTGCTTCCACGGAAGAAAGAGAAAGCTTTTTCCAAGAAGCCCTAGAAAAGGTTTTCTTTTGGTTTGGTGTTTCTGACCAAGATGGAATGTGCCAAATATCTTAAATAAAGGAGGGTTCTGTGCTGGAGTTAGAAGTATAGTTAGTTTCAAGTGCACCAGGATAAGGATGAGTGAGGAAATTCGTGTTACTATTTTGGAAAGACAGGGACTGGATGTACTCCTTCAAACAGATGTCTACTCAGAGATTATTTATTTAGACAATAGTAAATATAAATTAATTAACCATAACATCAAAAGACAGAAAATCTTTACAATCAAAAAATTTAAGGAAAACATTTTGTTGAACACATGCTTCTTCTCTGCCTCCTGAAACCTTATCAAAACAGAAGTAAAAAAATTTTTAAGTCTGTAGACTATAAAAGATGAGCTTGAAGCATCTTGTGGTGTCAGTAAGGAAATGTAAAAAAAAAAAAAAAAAAGAGGCACATTGAAAGGACACAAGAAAAAAAGACAACCTGAATAAGCTAGCTATGACCAATGCTACAACCTGAGCAAAAAGAGAAACAAACATAGCCTTAAATATAGCCCAAAGAATAAAATATTCATCAAGTCCATACTGACAGGAATAAATCACTGAGATAAGCAAAAAAATGAAGGAGAAGGGGTAAGTTTTCTTGACAGAAGAATTCCAGTTCAGAAAGGTGGAAGTTTGCAGCATTATTTATATCAGCCAAGACATGAAGCAACCTAAATGCCCATAGGCAGAGGAATGGATAAAGAAGATATGGTACATATCTTCAACGGAATATTACTCAGTCATAAAAAAAATAATGAAATAATGTGATTTGCAGCAATTGGACCTAAAATATTATCATACATAGTGAAGTAAGTCACACAGAGCAGGAAAAACAGTTCATTTGTATCTTTTTTTTTTAAGATTTCACATATAAGCAATCACATAATATTGCTTATATGTGAAATCTTANTCTTAAAAAAAAAAAAAAAAGATACAAATGAACTGATTTACAAAACAGAAATAAGAGTTAAAGATACAAAAAACAAACTTAAGGTTACCAGGGAAAGGAGGAGGATAAATGGGAGATTGGGATGGACACATACTACTATACATAAAATAGATAACTAATAAGGACCTACTGTATAGCACAGAGAACTCTGCTCAGTGCTCTGTAATGATCTAAATGGGAAAAGAATCTTAAAAAGGGTGGATATATGTATATGTGTAACTGATTCACTTTGCTCTACACCTGAAACTAACACAACATTGTAAATCAACTATAGTGCAATTAAAAAAAAATTTTTTTTAAGAAGCATGGAGGGAAAGAGAGAAAAAGAAAATCTCTCTTAGAAACCACAGTAATCATCAATGCAGGCAATGTTCACCAATGAGTGCTAAAAATAATGGGAAAGGGACTTCCCTGGTGGTCCAGTGGCTATGACTCTGAGTTCCCAATGCAGGGGGCCTGGGTTCCATCCCTGGTCAGGGAACTAGATCCCACACGCCACAGCTAAGAGTTTGCATGTTGCAATCAAAGATCCTGCATGCTGCAGCAAAGATCAGAGATCCTTAGTGCCACAGCTAAGACCAGGCCCAGCCAAATAAATATTTTTTTAAATAATAATCGGCAAAAGTTCAAGGAGAAAGAGGATACTTGCATTGTTTCCAAGTATCCCCCAAATACGTATTAATTAAAAGAAGAAACCTTTGCCCTCCACTGGAATTGTACAGGGGAAACATGGTGGACACCGCATTAGTAAGTGATCAAACAAACATCTCTGCTCATACAGACATCAGGTACCTCCTGATGTGAGGCCCTGGGAGGGCTCAGCACTTCTGTGGCATCCTTCCCCCAAATCCCAAACCTCTATCAAATCATAAGAAAATGCCAGACAAGCCCAAACTAAGAGATACTCTATAAAATACAGAGCTGTTCAAAAGTGAAACACAGTGGAAGTTGACAGATTAGAAGAGACTAAGGAAGTTGGACAAAGTAGGATCCTAGATTAGATCTGGGAAATAAATAACATTACTGAAAAATCTGATAAAATCTGAATCAGGTCTACCATTTAGTTATCAGATTCAGTTTAGCATTCAGCTTGGTGTTGTACCAGTGTTACTTTCTTAGTTTGGCTAGTCATACCAACGTTATATAAGATGTCATCATTAGGGAACTCACTGTACTATTTTTACAACTCTTCAGTGTCTAAAATTGCTTCAAAATAGAGAGTTAAAAATTAAGCTTATCCTGGGGCAGTGGCATGGAGAGATGGAAAGAAACAGGTCTTAGATCCCATTTGTCCACTGCATAAGGATGCTGACACCCCCCACTCCTGGACTACTCACTTCCTCGAACCAATAAATTCCCTTCTTATCCACAGAGGGGAAATCTATGGACTTACAAGGACAAGAAGTAGGAGACTGAACTAGAGACAGGCAGTATGAATTGAAATTTGAAAGAGAGGAGGACCCAGCAGAGTGGAAGACCAATTAACAGCACAGAAAGATACCAGTTCGTGCCCAGAACTCCAGAAAGAAGGCTCCAGAACGCAAGGACAGAGTGTAGGGTTAAGAAAGAAGCATGGCTGCAGTTTTATATCGGGTACAACTGTGCCCCTGCCCTCAACCTTCCGCCCCTTGTGCATATTCCATCCAGACAGCCGACTGCATCTTCTCACAAGAGGTTCCAGTGCCAGAGCTTCAGGCACAGAGGAAGGTGAGGGGTCAAAGAGAAAGGAAGTCACACGGGAATCTAGCTCCCTGCCATGAGCTCCCACATGCACCCAGGCAGGCCTACAACCCTGCTGAAGACTGAGTGTGTCTTCTCCAGAAAACCTGAATGGCCCCAGAGGAAAGAGCTACAGATACTGACATGTGAGCATCCTCTGGTGTATCAGTCAGCTCAAGCTGTGTAACAAAGTACCACAGAATGGCTGGCTTCAACAACGGTAATTTATTTTCTCAGTCCTGGAGGCTAGAAGTCTGAAATCAAGATGCCAGCACGGTTGGTGTCTTCTGAAGTCTCTCTCCTAGGGTTTTAGATGGTCTTCTTCTCCCTCTGCCTTCACAGGGTCTTCCCTCTGTGGGCCTCTGTGTCCTAAGCTCCCCTCCTTATCTGAACACTGGTCAGATTGGATTAGGACTCATCCTAATGACCTCATTTAACTTAACCCCCTCTTTCAAAGTCCTATCTCCAAACACAGTCACATTCTGAGGTGTTGGGGGTTAAGATTTCAACACATGAACGTATGGAGAGACAAAGTTCAGCCCATGACATCCAAGGAAACAGCAGCCCACCCGCTTGAGTTGCCTACTGGTGGGAACCATTGGTTGTTCTACCCTACAATGAACAAAAAATACCCACATGTTCTCGCCAACTTCCTCCTCAGTATGAAAGAAGAAAGCATCACCAGACCTTGAGGAAAATTAACGACAAGAGGACAGATGCCAAAGGCAACAGCTGACAGACACTCAGAACATGGACCATGCAGACCTCATGCAGAGCATGGGAAATCACCCCCATAGTGCTCGGAGACGTGAGGGAAAGATACAACACTCACAAAATAGACACAGGGTGTTCAGAAGAGGTTCACTGAAAAATGGGACAGTATTTCAGAATTCTAAAATAGCAAAATTTTTACATTTTAAGAGTTAGGAGACCAAATCTCCTAGGAAATTGGATAAAAAGGCCGAAAGTCGAGAAATAAGAAACATCATAGGTTCAGGCAAGGAAGTTGAGCATTTGATGTAGAAGCAGCCCAGAAAATAGAGAACAGAGAAAACAAAGGAGGTAAATATTTAATAAAGGAATACATACTCGAACCAAAGATCCCAAGGGAGCAAATTTAAAAAGAGAGAGGGAAAGAACAAGAGTGGCTCGTGGAAACTGGGTACTGAGCCCAGGAAGAGGCAGAGGGAATTCCCAGGAATTCCCAGGAGGCTGTCCACCAGGCACCCCAGGGCACTGGGAAGATCATCTTCAAGGAAAGAACAAAAACACAATAGAAAATGGAATTAATGTGCTTGACCATGTGGAAAAGAGCATTCAGAGGGGGTTACAATTTTGTTAGAGCGGTAACCCAAAAGCTCAAACAAAAACATCCAAACGAGGAAAGGGGAAAAGTGAGGCAATTATTAACTGTAGAAGTTGTACAAGATTCAACATGTTGTCATAGTTTCCCGGGCTACTGGAGAGCAAGCCATACAGAGTCATAAGAAGACAAACGCTAAAAATACAGATGCAAACAGCAACTATAACACGCAGGTACCAGGAGAGAGGGGGCAGAGAGAAAAGTCATGGGGCCCCATGCTGACAGCTGTGGAGCAGCTGCCCTGCAAGGAAAGGGAGACAGGGGCATGACTCAGCCACTGTAGGAATCCAGGTCCTCCCTCCAGACACAGCCCTAAAGGATGAGCTGGAGTTGGCCAGGGAATAACCCACACAAAGTAGAGAGACTGTCCAGCCTGTTTTAGCTGCTCAGTAAATAGTAGCTGCTAATACTCATGTTCTTATTAAAGCTTTTATGATCCCTGAAGGGCATGGAGCAGTTTACCATGCAGAATGTATGTAAATATCTACACCATGCCTGGACCACTGTAGACACTTCACTGGATGATGGCTATTGTTAACATTATTACTAGTTCGTCCTTTAAATAGTCTCTAGCCCTAACATACTTAAAGCAATTATTTATGCCTCACTGCTTCAGTGACCTCTTGCAGCATAAGAAAGCATCCCTAAACCTAGCATTTTAAAACCACCCTTATTTTATTATTTCTCATGATTCTGTGTGTTGGCTGGGCTCAGCTGTTAACTGTGGCTACAGTCAGATTGGGATGACGCTGCAACACCCAAGAAAGCTTCACTAACAGTTTGGGACCTGGGCTGGGATGGACAGAAACATGGGCTCAGCTGGACACTGGCACAGGTGGCCTCGCTCCTCTTCTCTGTTTCCATTAGGATCAGGGCCTCTCTCATACACAGTGGCCCCAGTTATGCAAGGGTACACAGGCCTTCCATTTTCTTAAGTAAAAGCATGGCTACTGTCCATTCTGCATCAAGATATTTTACACGAGTTAGAAATAAAATGCTTACAAGTAAAAGCAGATTCAATTTTCAGGATATCAGACAGCCTCCCGTCTTTCTTACTATCAACTTCCAGGGAAAGCAAATGACTTTCTCTTATAAACTATACACCATATGTCTTAAAATTTTTCTTTTTAATGTATTAATTTGGGCTGTGCTGGGTCTTCATTGCTGCACTCAGGCTTTCTCTAGTCCCACTGAGTCAGGGCTACTCTTCTCTGAGGTGCATGGGCTTCTCTTATTGCAGAGCACAGTCTCTAGGGTACAGTTTTCAGTAGGTGTGGTGCCTGGCCTTAGTTGCCCCACAGCATGTGGAATCTTTCCAGATCAGGGATCAAATCTGCATTAGCAGGTGGATTCCTATCACTGGACCATCAGGGAAGTCCAATATATCATATTTCTAAAGACGTTTAGCAATAAATTGAAGCAGGTTTGCAAAAATGTTCTATTAGAGAAGGTTAAACAGATTTCTAAAATCTAAGACTTCTCCCAGCATCTCACCTGCTAATTCCCACTGTAAATATCCAAGCCAGAGAAATGATGAGTAGAATGTCCCCAACTCATTTGACTTTGGCACCATTTTTTTTTTCTCAGATAAAGTTTGGCCAATGGTTGGCCAGCGTGTCTACCATAGCTTTACTCCTTTGCACACTGACTTTCTTAAAGCCAAACACCCAGAATCAGCATGACCTCACTTCACCACGCTGTACTGGCTAGAGCAAGTCAAGGCCAGCGTGACTTCAGTGTTGGAGGGCACTGGCGGGGTACGAGGAGGAATGGTGCATCAAAGATCGCCTTTGGAGAGGACCATCCTGGCCCTTGCAGGAGAGTGCGTAGCAGCAGAGATGACACATTTGATGTACCTCTCAGGGTGCCCTGCACGTTCCCATCACTCAATAAACAGCAGCCAAATAAAGGCAGGGTCCATTCCAGCTGGAAAGTAACACATATACCAACACAGGCATGAAACATCATAGAGAGATTAGAGAGTACAAGATACTGGCAGCTGCGGACAGAGCACAAGAAAAGAGCCAGATTCAGGGTCCTGTAAACCACCCCCCGCCATCACCGCGTCCTTAACCCACCTTCTCCTCAGACCTCTCCAGAAATCTGCAGTGACGAGGTTATCTGTCTGGCATGAGTGACAATGGTGTTGGAATTACATCTCAAAGATGTCAAAAGACATTAAAACTTTTAAACTACTGCATGCAAAAGACAAACAGAAAACATTTTAAAGGGACTGAGGGAATTTTACTGCAGAAAGAAATTAACAAATTCTAAAAGATTAAAACATCTAACATGCGGATGAAGCTAAAAGCCACACAAAACACTGGAAGCAAATATTTGCCACGGAAATAAAGGAAGGAGGAATATAAATTTTAAATATAAAAATGCCTACAAACAACCCTGTGGGAAAATGGACAAGATATGAGAACAGGGAATTCACCACTTTGGTGTAGCTGGGAGAACTTGGTGGTGTCTGTTACTGTTCAAGATACACAGAACCTTTTACTGGGTATTCCTGTTTCTAGGTTTCTATGTGGAGAAACACTATAAATATCCCAAACAAGCTGCAACAAAGATGATAACTGCAGCAGTGGTTGCCATAGGAAAACAATGGAAACATCTTAAAAGTCCACCAACAGCAGTCTGGGCAAATAAACTGTAGTGAATCTGGAGGCCAAGCGGCATCTAAAAGAATGCATTCAGAGCTATTTTACCAACAGAGACAGCTCTTCAAGACATATTGTCAGGTTAAAAGTAAAGTAAGTTGCAGAAAAACACACAGTGTACGTACCCATTTATCATTTTTTGAAACCATGAAAAACGAAAAAAAGCATTTACTTTTATGTCTATGCGGGCCAATACTTGGGGATAACTGCATAGCCACAGCTTCGGAAAGGCACATGCTAATCTATCAACAGTGCTAACGAGCATGGGGCGGGAGAAGTTTAGGAAAGAGCTTTTTGTTTTTTCATTTCCCCATTCCTGGGATTTCTCAATAACAGTGAATGTACATATGAGTTAGGTACTTTAATGTAAAATTTTAAAAAGGAAGACAGGACTAAGAGAAGCAAGAAATAAAAGATGTACAAACTAGAATGATATCAGGTATTTCAAATAGAAGAGTCACAGCCTCAGACGTTAACAATCTAATTGGTCTGATAAAGAAGATGGAAATTCTCCATTGAGGTAAATCACACACAAGAAAATGCTGATTACAGAAGGCTTGTGGAAACAAACACCCAAGATTAAAATACAACACTGGGTTAATCAGAAGCAAGTGCAACATGATACTCACATATGAAAATTTAATCCAGAAAAGTTAGGTAAAAACAAAATATAAACTAAACATATATATATAAAGAAAGCATATAACAGTAAAGTACTAAAAATGAATAAAATATTAAAGTTGCATCCCCAAACACTGTAATATAATATATATAAAAGGCAAAAATGTCACACGTTCTAGAAAAAAAAATTTTCACAGAAAATAGGGCCAAATTAGAATACTCAGAATAATATGGTAACCAAGTGAAAAATTAAAATACTTAAATAAAGCAACTGAGGAAGTAGACTAACTCACTATAAGCTTACAGCAGGAGAAACAGAAGAATATACTGTTTTTTCAAAGGTCAGAGGCACATGAAACCATCACCAAAATAGGGTCCAATTCTATGGTCTCACCTGTAACTCAGATCAATCTCAGCATCAGTAACAGGTCAACCAGACTGCACCTGCCCCTGATGGGACTCAGCAAGAACACACAGTATCACCTAGGTGTATTCTTGCCTTTCTCCACCCAGAAAAGGATGAATCTGAATGTACTTAATTCTCTTGATCAGCAGTCCTCAAACTGTGATGTGGAACTTCTGCGGGTCCCCAGGACTACTTCACAGATTCCACAAGACCCCAGATATTTTCTTAGTAATATGAAGATACTGTCTCTTTCACACTCATTCTCTCCCAAGTATACAGTGGGGTTTTCAGAAGCATACAGAAGCTGCATGACACATGACGGCAGCATCTGCAGTCAATGGAGGGTCAGCCTGTATCTAGCTGTGTGTTAAGAAGTCTCTGTTTTAATTTCTAACATAGTATCAATAGATACAACTCACATAAATAAAAGCATCTGGGGGGCCCTTGATAATTTTTAAGATTGTAAAGGGGTCATACGGTCAAAAAGGTTAAGAAGCCCTGCCCTTGATCCCACTCCCAGTTTATAAGAGGTAGGGGATCTATGGAAGTTCCCTGGTGCTCTAGTGGTTAGGATTCTGGGTTCAATTCCTATATGGGGAACTAAGATCCTGCAAGCCATATGGCTTGAGAAAAAAAAAAAACAACACTGGGCCTAAGGGAGCAAATTAAATGACACCATGAAAAAACATCAGCCATGCCCAGAAATCTAATATCTGACATTTACAGGTGAAATGACATGGTATCTGCAGGCATGCTAAGTCGCTCAGTCGTGTCTGAGGCTTTGCAACCCCGTGGACTATAGCCCAGCAGGCTCCTCTGTCCATGGGAGTCTCCAGGCAAGAATATTGGAATGGGTTGCCATGCCCTCCTCCAGAGGATCTTCCTGACCGACCCAGCGATCGAATCTCCGTCTCTTACATCTCCTGCCAAGGCAGGCAGGTTCTTTATCATTAGCGCTACCTGGGAAGGCCAACAAGGTATCTGGGATTTGCTTTAAAATACTCCGGAACAAACAAGGGAAGTTGGTGGAGTAGGAACAAAGCAAGAAAGAAAAACTGATCATTACTGACGCAGCGTGGTACATGGGTCTCTACATGTTGTACCTGGGGGAGCATTATATAATCCTTTCTACTTCTGTGTAGAATTTTAAATTTTATTATCACAATACAACTAAAATAAAAATGAACATAATAAACTCTCAATCATTTACAGTAATAGTTACATCAGGGAAAAATACAAATACAATAATAGACCATTCTGAAAAATAATCATAATGAAAACAGTTTTCAAATGGCAAAACAGGCTCTTCCATTAACAATACTCATAAAACAGAAAACAAAATGGAAAAAATAAATTTTAGCACAGTAAAAGCAAATTTAAAAACCTAGGATGGATGAAAATGTATTATATATGGCATTAGTGCAAAACTCTGGGAGCTGGCCAGGGATGGGTGGGCCCATGGAACCGGAACCACATTTGATAAGCAAAACTGTAACAGCTACCAGACTCAATAATGGCATTCAGACAGTTGGCATCTTTTCTGGTAGAGATGAAAGAGTGCATTACAAAAATCAATCAAGATTAGCCTGGAGTTTCCAAGAAGACTATGATAAAATGATAACACAATTAAGAACATTCCAGAAATGTAATCACTAGTAGAACTGTTTCTGCAAATGCTGCATCAATGGAGCAACACTCTGGAGGATGGAAGAAAGCTAAACCAATGTAGGGGAGACATAAACTACACAACAATGGGAAGCCTGGCAAGGACATCTCTAAAAGATGGGCAAGGGCATCTCTAAAGGATGAATCAAGAAGTAAGAAACTTTACTGTGTACCATGTATCTGCATTAGGCATCGACCAAACCTCCTCCTTTGGCAGAAATACCTGATCAACCCATTTGTGATAAAGACTTTCTCATCGCACCCAAAAAAGACAACTTAGAAGATAACACTCCTTGATCTTGTAAAGGGGTCACAATGACCAACCACTCTGTACTTGCAGATCTGAGTCATGTAAATGATCAGTAATATGTCATGTAATGAACAACCTTCTGTCTCAAAAAAACTTAGATAACTGTGCCTGGATTTCTAACAGGCAGAAGAGGTCTCTGAGTTTTCTGAAATGCCCTTCCCAGGTTATAATCCTCTGTGAGTGCTTAGCCACTCAGTTGTGTCCGAATCTTTGCCTGCCAGGCCCCTCCATCCATAGGGATTCTCCAGGCAAGAATACCGGAGTGGGTTGTCATGCCCTCCTCCAGGGGATCTTCCCAACTCAGGGATGGAAACCAGGTCTCCAGCATAGAAGGTGGATTCTTTACTGTCTGAGCCACCAGGGAAGCTAATTTGGCTCAAATAAAATTTTCCATTTCTTTCTTTAAAAAAAGAAAGAAAGAAAAGTGTCTTAGAAGGAACCGGTTGCTTAAAATCTTAGGTTGGAGATGAAAGGGGTTCATGAATTCCTCTGAGAATCCACATGCAAGGAGAAAGACACCAATCTCTCTCCCAGGAAATGCCTCCTTAGATGCATGGGAGCATGCTCAGTCGTGTCCGATTCTTTGCCACTTCAAGGACTGTAGCCCGCCTGGCTCCCCTCTCCATGTAAATTCCCAGGCAAAAATCCTGGAATGGGTTATTATTTCCTCCTCTAAGGGATCTTCCTGACCCAGGGATCGAAATCTTATCTCCTGCGTCTCCTTTCATTGGCAGGTGGATTCTTTTACCACTGGGAAAACCCCAAATGTCTCCTTTAAATGCACTAAAAATCAAAGAGCAGGTCACATCCAAAGAAGTACAACAAATGAGCCGTTTCTCATCACTCTTGTCTTAGACCTTAGCGATGGGCATAAACCCTCAAAAATAAAAAGAGACTTCAGGTATTCTTTACCCTGCAAAGCTGTCATTTCAGAGGCCTTCAACAAAAGGACCTGCATGAGTCTGATGCCTGAAGGCATTGTTTATCGCTCACACCTCTTACTGGCAAATTTCCCTTCTGAAATGACTTCAAAGCAGCAACAGAGTTGAAATGCTAACTCTGAAAGATAAATAAAGGGCACTAACGGGAAGGGCTGCCACACAGTGAGGAATTGTAAGAATGAGTACAATCACAGATCAATGAGAACCATGCCCAGTGTGGCTTCAAAGACAAAGCTGCTGCTGCTAAGTCGCTTCAGTCGTGTCCAACTCTGTGCGACCCCACAGACGGCAGCCCACCAGACTCCGCTGTCCCTGGGATTCTCCAGGCAAGAACACTGGAGTGGGTTGCCATTTCCTTCTCCAATGCATGAAAGTGAAAAGTGAAAGTGAAGTCGCTCAGTGTCCAACTCTTTGCGACCCCATGGACCACAGCCTACCAGGCTCCTCCATCCATGGGATTTTCCAGGCTAGGGTACTGGAGTGGGCTGCCATTGCCTTCTCCAAGACAAAGCTACTGAGAAGGAAAGAAAATAGGTGCCTGAGCTTCAGAAATGTACATGGATGGAGGAAAAGCTGGGGACAGGGTGGGGAGTTGGGGACCACAGCTGTTCTTCTTTCATGGAGAGCATCCCAACTGCTGACACTGTTGTTTAGTCACTAAGTTGTGTCTGATTCTTTTGCAACCCCATGGATTGTAGCCCACCAGGTTTCTCTGTCCATGGAATTTCCCAGCAAGAATACTGGAGAGGGTTGCCGTATCCTTCTCCAAGGGATCTTCTCAACCCAAGAATTGAACCCATGTCTCCTGCATTGGCAGGCAGGTTCTTTATCACTGAGCCCACCTGGGAAGCTATGTAGAATCTTAAAAAGTTGAAGGACTTCCCTGGGGGTCCAGTGGTAAAGATGTCACTCTTGCAATGCAGGGGGCATGAGTTCAAACCCTAGTTGTGAACTATAATTCCACATGCTGCATGGTCAAAGACAAATAAATAAAAATTGGAAAACACAGAAGCAGAGAGGAGAATGGTGGTTACCAGGGAAGGGGAGGTAGGGGAAATAGGGAAATGTCAGTCAAAAGGTATAAACTTCCAGCTATAAGATGAGTAAGTTCTGGCGGTCTAGTGTACAATATGGTGACTTCAGTTAATGATACTGTATTGGATGCTGGAAATTTGCTAAAAGAGTAGATTTTAGGAGCTCTCATCACACACACATAAAAAATGGTAACTCTGGAAGAAGATGATAGATTAGATTAGCTTGACTGGAGTAATCATTTCACTATGTGTGTTTATACCAAATCGTCATGTTGTACATCTTACCTATGAATAATTTTGTTTAAAAAACTTTTCAAAGCTGATGGTTTAAATCAATCAAAGTTGCTGGTTTAAGTGGTTAAAAATTTAAACATATGTACATAGAAATGAACGTTTGCTAATCCATTGGATTCAGCAATATTACACTGCAAAGAGCCTGGTTACTCGAAGAATAAAGCTAATAGGAGGATTAAAGAAAAAGGAGTAAGGCTGTTGAGGAACGGCCAGGATTATGTAGTCATAATTGGAAAGAGATGTCAAAACAACTATAAAACTGAAAATAAAACTTAAGATGACAGAAGATGATCCAAATGTAACAGCAAATACAAAAGAATATAATTATTACCCCGTGGTTGGGAGGAAAGAGTTTCTGGCTAGATTAAACAGCCAAAATCTATTACACATGAACCAAAAGTGAATATAAAAGGATGTGTGCAGATTTTTAAAAAATTTTTAAAAATATTTTCTGGTGTGCCAAGTGGCATGAAGGATTCTGATTCCCCAACCAGGGATCAAACTCACACTCGTCACATTGGAAGCACAGAGTCTTAACCACTGGATCACCAGGGAAGTCCCCAGATTTTTTTTTAAAAGCAAAAATGGCTAGACTGATAAGTGTATGAGTTAAAATTAATTTACATTAACATTAACTAATTTAATTAACTTAAATTTTTTATTTTCCTTTTTTTAAACTTTTTATTTTGGACCATAGTTGATTAACAATGTTGTGTTAGTTTCCGGTGTAAATGTATTAAACTACATATGGTCATTATAAAGGCACACTGAGAACTGAAAACCAGAGAATGCTGAACATTGCTCAAGTAATAAATGCTGGTAAAATACATAAAAACAGACTGCCCACGTACAGAACGTCAGATGCCGGGAGCCAGCGTGAGCAATTCCATCCGTGACAAGATCATGCAGCAGAGCTCTGACGTGCAAGGTCTAGTCAGATCTCAGGTTTTCCCCCTGGTATTTCCCAGGCATGTACCCCCAAAACTAAAAATCTGCCGGCTTTTGTACTCTGCTTCTCTACTCTTCTGATATACTCTGGAAAAAGTTATCTCTAAGCTTTGGTCTTCTGCATTTGAAAGGGATGTTTCAGTTAAACCTCCTCTGATAGCTCTCTAGCTTGCCTAACAGGTTCCCCGGACCCCTTACAGCTTGTAAATTGCTTACAGCCCCCAACTGCGAGAGGCACAAAGCTTAAAAGCATCTTAAAGATACAGAGCCTTTTCTAAAGAGCTAAAAATCATATTGGTGACAGGTTTTCACTGTTGACTCAATGATTGCCGCCAGGCCTCCATATTGTTTATCTTTTAGGCACCTGGGAGGATGTTAGTCAATGTAAACGGGATATGGAAAATGATATATAGTAGTTCTGATGTTAGTAACACTAGACTTTTGAGTTAATTACTTTTCTTTGTTATATATCACTGTACTCCTCTTGTGTCCTTGCTATGTAAGAATGTGACTTTATTTAGTGCTTTCTAAGAGTAGCACCAAGACTTTGGGAAGATCAACACAAATAAGTCTTCTGGTTGACAAACCCTTATCAAAAAAAAGGCTGTAAAATGTTAATTGGCCCTTTTGGCAGGAAGATGATGTAAATTACCAAAGACTTGTGTATACAATCAGGTATGCAGAGAGAAAAGCCTGGTTTAGATAAGAGTCTGGACTGCTAACACTGCATAATTTTGTATTACACATGATCTCTATGTACAATCAAAAAGGTATAAAAGGCCCTCTGAACAATAGAGGCCAGAGCCAGTCATTGGAAGGACTGGTTTCCCCCATGTCTCTTCTTTACTCTAATTTCAGGCTGAATTCCCATCTGGAGCGGGGTGGCTCACCAAGTCTACTTACTTGCCCTGGCTTTAAGACCTGCGCGAAAGGGAGCCTAAGGTGGGGCACCCTTTGATATTCAAGTAGGCGCTGGTGGCCTAACGTAGATGGTGCAAGCTCCTTGTCTGGAACTTTATTGGCTTTCCCCACAAACCAAGTTATTCAGCCTCTTTTCTCCACTTAATTTTCCTACTATACTATTTCTCTTAATCTCCTTTATATTTCTATATAAGTAAGTCTTTTCCTCGCCTATGCCATCCATGCTTCGAATTTCCCTGGATCCACTGGGGCTGGACCCTGGCAGTCAGAGAATCTCTGTTTTAGTGATATACCATGAAATCATACTCTCAGAATTCAGTCATCCATTTTAAACTTTAAAACACAAGCCAATGAGAAATATAAAATTTAAACAAATCAGTAATTGGGGAGATCATGTTGATATATGGCAGAAACCAACACAAGATTGTAAAGCAATTATCTTCCAATTAAAAATAAATAAATGTTTAAAAAGAAAAAATAATTGGGGAGAAAACAAGCAATTATAAAAAGGAAAATAAAAAACTATACATATATTGACACATATACTCACAAAACCCTTCCAAAAACTGAAAGAGCTACAATAAATTTCCATAAATGTAAACACAATTTGTATTTCTGTTTACAAGTGAAGAAACAGGCATAGCAAAGATGACTAACTCAAAGGCCACTGTACTTCCAAGTGGTAGAGCCAGATTCATACTCTAACTCTCCTGGCTCCAACACCATCATCAAGAGTGACAACCCAACGGCTAAGCTCAAACCAGGCTTTATTAATATGTTGTCTCTAGGGAGTTTACTTATTAGTTGAATGATAATGACATCCTATTACAATTACAAAATAGCTTAATTACCCACTGCATTCCCCACAAGTCTGTAAATTCCTCAAAAACAGCAACATTATACCTAACCTTGGGCAAGTAAGTGATTTAACCTCAGTAAGCTTCAGTCTTCCCACCTGTAAATAAATAAATACACAATTCAGAGTTTTCCTAACAATTATGTCTGCTGACTTATGAAAAGCATGAAGCATACTACCGAGCAATAGAATGTGTTCAGTAAATCCCAACTATCCAGACCCTGGGTGAATTACAATCTAAGCTAAGTGAAAGTGAAAGTGTGACTCTCTCAGTCATGTCCCACTCTTTGTGACCCCAAGGACTGTAGCCCATCAGGCTCCTCTGTCCATGGAATTCTCCAGGCAAGAATACTGAATGCATTGTCATTCCCTTCTCCAGGGGATCCTCTGCATTGCAGGTCTCCTGCATTGCAGGCAGATTCTTTACCATCTGAGCCATCCACCAGGGAAGCCCAAGCCAATGGGTCAGTAAATTGATCCCAAATCCAGCCCACTGCCTGTTTTTGTACAGTCCATAAACTAAGAATACTTTAATATTTTTAAGGATTAAAAGATATTCAAAAAATAATATTTTGTGATACATGGAAATTATATGAAATTTCACTGTCTGAAAATAAAGTTTTATTGGCACATGGCCCTGCTCTTTTGTTAATGAAATGCCTATGGTTGCTTTCACTTGCAGTGGCAGACTTGCCCAGCTGTGACAGAGACCATATGGCCTGCAGAGCTGAAAATATTTACTCTCCAGCCTTTTTCAGAAGAAAAGGGCCAGTTCAACCTAATCAATTATTGGACAAAGGTAGCAAGTCAAATAATTACAAATCAATGATGTCTTTCCTGTGAGTTTAATGTTACAAATGGAGATTCCATTCCTGGAAGCTCATATTATCCCATAAAATATGAAACAGCTTACATAAGAAAAGAAAGACACTGTATGACTTCATAAGCACTTATTACATTAAGTAAAATGCAGTGCAAAAGCCATGTCATATATGCTTATTTGGGGGGGTTGTCTATATGGGTCAGTCTGCCTGATTTGTTTTGATTAAAGTAATTATTGGAGGGGAGGCACCATCTCCCCCTGAATGGTCTCTCTGTGGGAGGAGGTGTTCTCCCTCCCTGTCATTCTGGGGACCATCATATTTAAATCAACAGTTATGACTGTGTTTTAAACTGTGGTGTTGGAGGAGACTCTTGAGAGTCCCTTGGACTGCAAGGAGCAACCAGTCAATCCTGAAGTCTTGAATATTCACTGGAAGGACTGATGCTGAAGCTGAAGCTCTACTACTTTGACCACCTGATGAGAAGAACTGACTCACTGGAAAAGACCCTGATGCTGGGAAAGATTGAAGGCAGAGAAGGGAGTGACAGAGGATGATACGGTTGGATGGCATCACAGACTTGATGGACATGAGTTTGAGCAAGCTCTGGGAATTGGTGATGGACAGGGAAGCCTGGCATGCTGCAGTCCATGGGGTTGCAAAGAATGGGACACGACTGAATGACTGAACTGAACTATGACTGTGTATCCATCTCGTAATCTGAATGTACACCAATGGCTCTAAATGGCTGTCTATGACAAATACCCAGGCAAAGGCAGTGCTCAGAAAACCTTCTTCACTGAACCTTTGCTCCTCCGTCTCAGAAGGACGCTGGCTTATCTCCCATGGCTCATCATGCCTCAAAGATCAAGTTCACATCCAAGAGCATGGCACAGACAGCCCCCACAGACTGGTGACTGGTTCTCAGTCCATTTCTCACTACCTCCTCCCCACACACCAGCCACTGGAGACACCGGCAGCGGCATTTGATTCTTGCCTCTGGAAGCCACTGCTCAGACCGTCTGCCTGACAAGAATGACAGGTACCCTCCTCCAGCCTCACTGCCACCCAGACCAGCTTCCATCACCCCTACCATCCACTGTGCTTGATGAACTCACTTTAGTCCTTAGAACACAGTAAAAGAAGAATGGACTACGGTATCTATCTTCTCCATCACTACAGAAGACGAGCGTAAAGGAAATTATTCTGACTCTGTAGAGCAGAAGATCGGAAGGTGGGGGCAGGTGATGGGAAAGAAGAGGGCTGTAACACAATAATGTGCGTACGTGCATATGCTCAGTAGCTTCAGTCATGTCCAACTCTTTGCAACCCTGTGGGCTGTAGCCCACCAGCCTCCTCTGTCCAAGGGATTATCCCAGCAAGAATACTGGAGTGGGTCACCATTTTCTCCTCCAGAGGATCTTCCCAACCCAGGGATTAAACCTGCATCTCCTGCATTGGCAGGTGGATTTTTTTTACCACTTGAGCCACCCTGGAAGCTCCAACACAATAATACATGATGTCAAAAATAAAACAAAGATACAATAAAACAAACTTAAAAGTTATAAAAGAAAAAGTCATTGAAATTGCATTACAATCTAAATATAGATTGCTTCCTAAGATACAAAACAATCAATTGAAGGCAGGCTCAAAGAAAGGCTCTCTTTGATGGGAGGGGAGAAAGGCATTACAAATTAGACTGGTAGATTCCAGAGAGACTGAACTTCACTGAGCAGTCTTAAGGAGAAGAGGGGGATCTTGAATAAAGAGAGAAAAACAAAGGGAGAACGTGGAAGAATGCACAGATGGTCAGTATCCTACAGCCAGTCATACAAAGGAGTCTGCCCAGGTAGAGGTCCTCATCACAGCTGCCCTAGAAACTACCACCTTGGCTGTTCTGACAACAGAACTGCCCCCTGAATACACCTCACAGAAATGTCATCACTGGTGAGAAAACCCTAAAAATAGAATAATACTGTTAGAATCGGGGCTATGTATTGCCTAGGAGAGAATTCCCGAGGAGGAATTTAGGGAGTTTCACTTCAAAGAGTAGTATCACTAGACTTCTCTGGTGGTACAGTGGATTAGAATCTGCCTGCCAATGCATGGGACACGGGATCGATCCCTGGTCTGGGAGATCCTACAGGCCTCGAAGCAACTAAACCCATGCGCCACAACTACTGAGCCAGCAGGCGGCAACTCCTGAAGCCTGTGTACCTACACCCTGTGCTCCCCAACAAGAGAAGTCACTGCAGTGAGAAGCCCGTGCACTGCAGCTAGAGAGCAGACCCTGCTTGCCACAGCTAGAGAAAGCCCACTCAGCCGCAAAGACCCAGTGCAGCCAACAATAAATAAAGAAGTCCCACACAACTGAACCAAAGGAGAAATGTTCAACCTCAAAGAAATACAAACTGAAATTATGTGATCACCTTGCATGCATAAATACACACACACACACACACACACACATATGTATGTGTGTGTGTCTTAGTCATTCGGTCATGTCTGACTCTTTGTGACCCGTGGACTGTAACCTGCCAAGCTCCTGTGTCCATGGGATTTCCCAGGCAAAAATACTGGAGTGGGTTGCCATTTCCTACTCCAGGGGACCTTCCTAACCCAGGAATCAAACCCAAGTCTCCTGAATTGGTAGGCAGATTCTTTCCCACTATGCCACTTGGGAAGCCCTAATTTCATGCATACAAGAATGACTATTGCTACATATATATGAATATGTTTTATGAAATATATTGATATAAATAGGGCTATATATGTATGAATATACTTTATGAAATGTTTATAGTAATATAACATACAAATGTATATTTTATGATATAAAATATATATTGCTATATAGATAGCTATATGCATGAATATATATTTTATGAAATATGTATAGCAATATATGTTTATGAATGTATATTTTCTTAAAAAGCAAAGCTGTGGTAAAATTAACCAAGCACTTGTTTACATTACACAATTTGTANGTGGTAAAATTAACCAAGCATTTGTTTACATTACACAATCTGTATATATTCTCAAACTGGGAGAGCAACGTGGCCATTTCTATAAACACTTGTATGTCTATATGATTTGGCCTAGTGACTTCATTTTGGTGACATATTCTAAAAAATCATTCTCAACAAGAAAAAGCCATATGGACTACAAAGTTTATTACTGCATTATCTATAATAGCAAAATGTTAGAAACAGCTGAATTATTTAGCTAAAGAACTACTTAAGTAAATTGCCAATGACTCAACGTAATAGTTTACTGACTCATGTAAAACAACCATTATTAAAGCATAATAATACAGAGAAATCTTTGTAATATAAAGTTAAATGGATAAATTTAAAATAGAAACTAAATTAAGCTAAAATTAAAAACTGTGTAAAATTTAATGTACATTTAAACAGGATTGTTTGCATTTAGGGCTTCTCAGATGGTGATAGTGGTAAAGAGCCTGCCTGTCAAGTCAGGAGACATAAGAGAAACAGGTGTGATCCCCAGGTTGGAAAGATCCCCGGGAAGAGGGCATGGCAAAGAGAATCTCATGGACAGAGGAGCCTGGCGGGCTACAGTCTATGGGGTCACAAAGAGTCAGACACGACTGGGAGACTTAGGTCACACGCAGGTGCACTTCAAGAAAACGTGACTTCAAGGTGACTGTGAGTAAGTTTTCCACTTTATTTTCTTTACTATTGTTGTAATATCATCAGGGTGATTATTTTTTTTATTAGTGAGATATAATTGACATAAACACTGTATTCATTGGGTACACAACATAATGATTATATATATATATATAAATATACATTTATGTATATGTGTGTGTATATATAGATTACCACAATCAGTTATGTATGATGCATTTTTTAAAATATAACTAAAGCTTCTCTATTATATTTCACTGGAACTAGAGAAGGGAAAGCTGCCCTTTATAATCCTTAGGCTCCATAAAACTTTTTCTTACTTATTTATACTGCTTTATATAAAATCCAGTTAAGAATTGCAAAAAAAGAGAAATATATTAGTATTGGAGGGAAAGAATAAAAAGGAATGAATAAAGGGTATTTTCTCCATTATATACTAGAAAATGCTCAAAACAAACATATCAGAGACAGTAATAATGGCTTAAAGCCAAGCCTCAGATCGGTGAGGCAAAAAAGAGACCCCAGAAGTAGATCCAAACTTCTAAAGAATTAAATAAATGGAAAAGTAAAATAAAATTTAATAACATACATAATAGAAACTAAACAACAAAATGTAGAAAAATAAGCTTAGATCCATATTCAACCTAAATTTAGTAAAAAAACAAAAACTAAAAACAACCAATCAAACCACAGGAAAAGCTAGAATAAAACAAAGTATTCTTCTCCAAGTAAAAGGCTTTATTATTACAGAGATTTCAAAGGAAAGATAAACATTCATTCATTCAATACATATCTGAGTACTAAGCAAGCAGCAGTTACCAATACATGTAATTTTATAACTATTATCAACTTTTAAGCCTAGAAAACCTTAAATAAAAGGCAGACAATAGCATTGAAAAACTCAGACATAAATATTATTATTACACACATAGGGGAAAAAAACCCAGTATATATACAAACTGCTGCTGTTCAGTTGCTAAATCATGTTCTTTACCACTGAGCCACCAGGAAAGCCCCATATATACAAATACCTCATACAAAGGAAAAACAGTCCACCTGTCTACAACCAAACATGAACATGTGGGTGAACACTCTTTTAGTAAGAGAGTAACTGAAAATGGTAAATGAAAATAGGTTTAATGGTGTTGGTTATTACAGAAATGCAAATCAAAACAGTGGACAAATTCTTGAAAATTTATTAAATTGGAAAAACAAAGAAAAATCAGTAAGCCTGGCTTTGGCAGCCAGGTGAGTAAATTGGCTCAATTCTGTGGGAAGAAAGTCTGACTAGTTATATAAAGAGTAATTAAAATTATGACCATAGCCCAATCACATAAATGGATGTAAATATTCAAAAGAAGAAAAAAAGAGTTTTCTTGTGGTTTTTTTACCCTTTCCTTACACAGATGCTAAGAATGGCAAGGTGCATTTGGTTATTTTTGAAAGATAGAAATGATCTAAAATCCAGCAATAGAAAATGGAAAAGCAATAAAGGTATATTAAACCGTGGACTATTACAGGGTCATTACAGCCGTGTAGGAGCAAGAAGGAACATTTACCAAGTAATGTGAAGCTGAAAAAATTGAATATCCATAATAACTTTAACCATGTAAAAAGGTCCATGTGTTTAAATAAAGATGGAATGAGGATAAGGAGAGATGAAAATAATTTGGACACAGTAATAGAAGTTTATAATGCAATTTTTAAAACACTTTTGCAGGATAAAAGTACACACAGAGCAAATATACCACTTTAAATTCTTCCGAGCTGGCTTTGAGAAATCGTTAAAGCATGTCACACCAACAGATATGTGCAGTGAAGGCCAAAATTGTACCTGGCCACAGGGTCCCAAGGAATGTATTCTGGAATTATTTACAGGGGTGCTCATAACAGTGATGAGCACACAGCGTAGGCAGACCAAACTAGGGTGATCCATCACTGCGAAAACACCTTCCACACACTGCCTGCCCAGCCAGAACCACTGGTCAGGCACAGACATTTCAAGATAACCTGATTACATAGCGGAGGATTCTGAAAGGAAGCATCCTTATTCCAAGAATAACCTGCTGTTATCACAAAGAAGCTATGAAAGCTTCTTTGGAAGGAATTGCTTTTCAACACAAGGTACTGAGTTAAAAACATTTGTGCCTTTACTTCAAGAAATCAGCAGCTTTCTCTGCTGGGGAAATAGGTGTTTACAGGGAAGCAGCAGTATTAATCCAAAGGGAATTGACTATTAACTCACTAAGAAGAAGTGCACGTTTTACTTTAATGAAGACAGGAAAGAGAGTTTCTATTACAGTGACATCAACCTCTTAAGAGAAGGCAAGAGGTTTTATTCTTCTTTATAACTACAGCCTGCTAGTATACGATGTTGCATGGATAGCAGGATGGGTGGCTAGAGAGATAGGTGAATGGTTGGCTCAGTAGCTGAGTGGGCAGGTGAATGGGTGGCTGGCAGGGTAGATGACTGGTTGGGTGGGTGAATACCTGGGAGAACAGGAGGGCAGATAGAAGATGGATAGGACAGGTAAGTAGATGATCCATCCTGCCAGCCAAACTTGACCTCTCCCCACAGCTTCCTAATACATGGATAGTACTTGACACCATGCCTGGCCACAAGTAAGCACCAAGAAATTGGCTTATCAATAATATATATTATTATTTTGTGACTACTTGTGAAATAATGGTTAAGAGTTTAGGCTCCAGAGTTACCCAGCCTAGGTTCAGACCCCAGCTCTGGCACCTTGTGGCTTTAGGAAGACTTCATCTGTGAAATGGGGTTAATCATAGTCCTCAGAGTTATTATGAGGGCATAATAAGGTAAGTGGGGCTTCCCTGATAGCTCAATTGGTAAAGAATCCGCCTGCAATCCATGAGACCCCAGTTCCATTCCTGAGTCAGGAAGATCCGCTAGAGAAGGGATAGGCTATCCACTCCAATATTCTTGGGCTTCCCCTGTGGCTAGGCTAGTAAAGAATCCACCTGCAATGCAGGAGACCTGGGTTCGATCCCTGGGTTGGGAAGATCCCCTGGAGAAGGGAAAGGCTACCCACTCCAGTGTTCTAGCCTGGAGAATTCCATGGACTGTATAGTCCGTGGGGTCACAAAGAGTTGGACATGACTGAGCGACTTTCAATAAGGTAAGTAATGAATGTTAAGTTCTGATCAGGCACCAGGCACAGGCTATATATATATATATATATATGTATGTATGTATGGCTTTCCAGGTGGCACTATTGGTAAAGAACCCCCTCTGCCTAACACAGGAGACCTATGAGACACAGGTTTGATCCCTGGGTTGGGAGCATCCCATGGAGGATGGCACAGCAACCCATTCCAGTATTCTTGCCTGGAGAATCCCATGGACAGAGGAGCCTGGCAGGCTGCAGTTCATAGGGTCGCAGAGTCGGACACAACTGAAGTGACTTAGCACACACGTACGTGTATACACACGCACACACACACACACACACACACACATATAATATATTTATTAGCTTCTATTGCCTCTCCACTTACTCCCTCCATTCCAGGCCAGAGCTGGGCAAGTGTGTCTCTGTATCAACTCATAGCCCTGGATCTAAAGATGGATTCAAGAATCAGAGGCTGTGGCCAGAGTCCATTATAGTGTCTCCAGACACAGAGACAGGCAGCTCTTATCCATCTCTTGATCCATTTAATTCCTTCCTTAAGAACTTCACTCCAATAGGACAAATCTGAGGCAGCACTAGACACTGATGATGGTCATCAATACCAAAGGATGATAAAGACATCACTCTTTAATTCAAGGGAGCAACTAGAACTAAGCTTACATTAGATAATGAGTGAGGTTTAGAAACGGAAAGAGAAAAGATTATATCCAAGAACCCATTTTACAGATGAGATAACAGAGGTACAGAGGGATTAAATGACCTCTCCAGGGACAGATGCTCCATCAGAACTGTTCATCAGAGCCCAGACTGTCACCCCATCACATCAGGTCCCCACTGGTAGGCAGCAAGGCCAAAGACAGGCTTTCTTTCATCACATAGATGAATCTCTATGTAAAGGTTACTTCCCCAAAACCTACCTGTCCTTTCTTCTTCCAATAATTTCAATACTGTACCTTCCTACATCAGCATTATTTGACCTTGAAGATCCAAAAACTTTTCTTTTATGATCCCTTATCTATTTTTCCAAAATGAGGGGGGAAATTAGTCGTTCTAAAAAAAAATTCTCTGAGGTATCTTACAACAAACCTCGAAATTTGGAATTTCAGATTCCTATTCAACCAGGACCATAATCCAGGCTAAGCAACCGTGGACAAGTTACCACACCCCTGTGACTTTCAGGTTCCTCACTTATGAAAGGAACATCATATCTGATAACATCACAGGGTTATTTTTACTAGTTAGTAAGGGAACAGATACAATAAAGCTTTATATCTAAGGAACCGCACTGATACAAGTCAGTGTGCTTTTTGTCAATTCACATCAAAAGAAAGTAAAACATTCTTCCTTTCTTAACCGCACATGGACCAACAACTCATTATTTTATCATTCACTTGCTATTTCTGTAGTTAATTTCCCAGCTTTCATTCTTTCCTTTTATAAAAGAAGGAAGAAAGCAATCAATGAAATAAGAATACTGCTATTTTCCAACACAAATTAATCTCCACAGCCAAACACAACAGAATAACCAGCAGCATATGAGTCTCTCTTCTCAATCTTTCCCCTCACCCTCAGGGAAAATCAACCATATGGCAGGAAAGAACTGACGGGGTATTTCAATAAATGAGAGCCAGCCTGGTCTGAAAGCTCTGAAGGAAGAAAGCCCACGGCATTTGTGAAAGCAGAAATGATGTCACGGCTGCCTTCTTTCTCCCAGCTCTGTTCCATCAACTGAGTCAAGGAAGTGCAGTCTTTACAGCAAAGAAAGCAAACGGGTATCAGTGTAAAATCTGACTCACGTGGACAATTCAAGGAAATGATGATTAAAGACCAAAATGCACACTGTCAGAGATTCTGGGTCGATGCATGCCACTTACTCACCCAGGTTCTTTGTAAGGTGCTCGTGCCCAGTAGCTAAGTCGCGTTTAACATTTTGCGACCCCATGGACTGTATGGAGCCCGCCAGGCTCCTCTGTCTATGGGATTTCCCAGGGAAGCATACTGGAGTGGGTTGCCATTTCCTCGTCCAGGGGAATCTTCCCAACCCAGGGACTGAACCCCTGTCTCCTGCATTGGCAGGTGGCTTCTTTACCACTGAGCCAGTTGGGAAGCCCTCTGTGTGTAAGGAGAGGGTACTGAATGCCTGCGAGGTTAATAACTGTAAGAGATGTATCTTGAAATAAAGACAATGCGTAGGACTGAAGCCCATCAGTCCAGAAGCAGGCAGAGTGTGATAAGACGCCACTCCACACCCACTATAACGGCGAACATGAAAAAGATCGACAACACTGAACGCTGCAAGGGTGAGGAGCAACCGAAACTCTCAGATGTTGCTGAAAATGACCTTGTAAATCTATTTGGCAGCTTCTTCAAGACTTGCATGCATATGTGCTCAGCCGCTAAGGTGTGTCTGACTCTTTGCAACCCCATGGACTAGCCCTCCAGACTCCTCTGTCCATGGAATTTCCCAGGAAAGAATACTGGAGTGGGTTGCCATTGTCTCCTTCAGGGGATCTTCCCGACCCAGGGATAGAACCCACGTCTCCTGCACTGGCAGGCTGATTCTTTACCAATGAGCCACCCAGGAAGCCTCTCTTTCAAGAGTTATGACACAGTAATTCCACTCCTTGATTTTTATTCAAGACAAATTAAAATTGAGGCACACAAAAGTCTTACACAAAAACATTCACAGCAGTTTTATTTATAATAGCCTCAAACTGGAAAGGACCTGGGTATCTATCCATCTACAGGAAAATAAATAAACTATGATATATCCATACATGGAGTACTTCTCAGAAATAAAAAGGGACAAGAACTCTTGATAAACAAAATTACACCAATTAGGGGTCAGCGAATGATACCGGCAAACAAGTGACTCATTTTTGTAAATGAAGTTTTATTGAAACAGAACTGCCCCCCAGTTATTTGCATATTCAGCAAGCCTGAAATATTTACTATCTGCTCCTTTAAGAGAAAGCTTACAGGCCCCTAACAAAGATAAATGCAAAAACATTAAGCTGAGTGAAGAAAAAAGAGTATACACTTTATGGTTTCATTTCTGTGAAATTCTAGAACAGGGGGAACTAATTTATAACCAAAAATATCAAAATCATGCTTGTTTCTGGTAGATGCGGAAAACTCACCAGGGAGAGGTACAAAGAGAATTTCCTGGCATGACAGAATTTTTCTATTACATATTGGTGGGGTGTGGATTACACAAATGAATCAGATTTATCCAAACTGATCAAACTGTACAGTTAAGTTCTGTGCATTTCACTCTATATGTAAATTACACCCCAATTTAGAAATACTAAAAAAAAAAAATTTTTTTAAAGAAACGGAAGGGCGGGATCTTCGCTCTAAATTGAGCTCTCTCTCTTTTTGGACTCTGCATTCTTAGCTTCACATTTCAAATTCAAGTTCAAGCTCGTGTTGTGCAGCTGCTTTTCCTTAATGACCAGCTGTTGCTAATGACCAAGCTTCAAGTCTTTTGGGATTCCTCAGAAGAAGTGGTTGTTAACCTTATTTTATCTATGGTCTTTGTTCAAACAGTCCTGTGGGACATGCCCGATACATAAGAAGTTCAAAGTAAAGATGCTCTGCCTGAGGCAGGGGTGAGGACAGGGCAACCCTTCTCCTGACTTCTCACCCAAAACATCCTTTGAGAGGCCTCTTCAGAGCATGGCCACAGCATCAGTGACCTGCATCCTTGCTCGCTCTCTGCCTGCAACCGCCACTGGACCACGATGACCAGTCAGCTCTCACAGCCAAGATCGCCCCTGCCTCCCACGCTTCAACTGCCCATCCTCTCCAGGAACGGAGACAGCAGACCAGTCGGTCTCTAGTTCTCGTCGACCCCTCTGGCACCTAAACACCAGGCATACCACCCCATCGCCTCTGTTGGCAGAAACGACTTGAGTGAAGGACCAGGAGAAAGGCTGTCTTACAAGAAGCATCAAACCCTTTTGTACAAACAGCCTTCCTCTCTTTCTTGTTTCAAAACCTTGTTTTATCTTCTTTATTAGCTATGGGACATGAATCAATATAGTGATACTTAATGTACCCGGGGTATTTTACATTTAAACCGAGATTCCCTACCAAGAGGGATACGGCTCCCCCTGCATCTTCATGTCCCCAGGACCCATTTCTTGTGACATACACTTGTCCCCATATACTTGTGTCCAGTGACCCAATGATGTGTCCAGAGTTTTGCTACAAACATTTCAACATGTAAAGTGACATGGTTCTCAGCAAGCAGCACTGTCCTTGGCACACTAGCAGAACAGAAACTCTTGACTTTTATGCACAAGCTACACTCTCAAAGGGCTTCCCTGGTGGCTCAATGGAAAAGAATCCGCCTGACAATGCAGGAGATGCAAGGTAAAGCCCTGGCTCTGGAAGATCCCTTGGAGAAGGAAATGGCAACCCACTCCAGTATTCTTGCCTGGAGAATCCCACAGACAGAAGAGGGCTACAGTCCATGGGGCCGCAAAGATTCAGACACGACCAAGAGACTAAACAACAAAAACAAATATTCTCAAAAGAACAAAGTATCTCACGGTGGAAAATGGACAGGAGGAAAAAAATAATACTAGGAAACAGCTTGTGTTTGTGGCTTCTCTGAAAACAAAGCTACTGAGCAAAACAACAATGATCTAAATAGACAAAGCAGACAAAAGCGAGCATAATTCAGGAGAGATTTCTACTTGACCCTTGCAAGTTTCACCATATCTTTATCCCAGATTTTCTTGTTTAATTAATCATTCTAAAGCATCTACTAACTTGGAAATGTTGTCTTTTTTTTTCCAGTTAATGCCTTCTCACCCTGTGGCTAGGTCCATTTGTCAGGGATTTACGACTTAGACTCTTAAATACAAAATCCAGAGAAAACAGGAAAGGGATTTAAGGAGCAGGGTTGGGGGCAGCTACCTGCCTGGGAGTTTATCTTTGGGGAGAAAAAGAGAAACTAAGAGAAACACAGGCTCTGTCCTGAGGGAAAGAGTTGCAGGATGCAACAAGCCCAGCATTTCTTGCTTCTTGCCACAGGGAAAATACTTATTTTCCATTACAGTGTTGATCTTCCCTTACAGGACCAGGTAGCTGAGTCTGTTTGTATCAGCTCAAATCCCCCTTTCATTTTGGCACTGCATAGGGAAATCATGGGCTTCCCCAGCGGCTCAGTGGTAAAGAATTCACCTGCAGTGCAGGAAGCCCACATTCAATCCCCAGGTCTGGAAGATCCCCTGGAGGAAGCTATGGCAAGCCACTCCAGTATTCTTGCCTGGAGAATCCTATGGAGAGAGGAGACTGGTCCATGGGGTCACAAGAGTCGTATCTACACACACACACACACACACACACACAAAGGCAATGGCCAATGCAAAGTGAAATCTGGTTGGTTTAGGAGTCCTTGGATAGAGCTCTAAGAGTCCCTTCCATCTGCTAAGCCCAAACCCAAAATGCAATGCTCCATGGAGCACCCACAGGAGGAGAGCACAGACATTAAGATAGTCGGGCCTCCCCCAGGAGGCACAGCCCAGCTCAGCCTGGATGGGAGAAAGCAAAAGAGGCCACTTACTTATGCAAAAGGTTTTGCCACCACCCAGCTCACCGTGAACATCTGGGTCCTAGATCCTAAACCCAAGTAGGTAAGTGTTTCCTCCCCTTGGGGAGGAAAAAGAAAATTTAGAAAAAGATGCAATTTTACTTCTGGTTCTACATAACTAAAGAAGTTAACCAGGAAATACACATTGAAGGACTTAAGACCCCACAAAAAAAGCTGATTCTCTTTGTTCAAAGACAGATTCCATATCCAATTACATGGATTACCATTTTTGGAGATCCTAAATAGAATAACTGTAACTTAACATAAAGATTATAATCACCCTTGTTTTACATATCTCTGGTGATTCAGAGGGCACATAGGAATCTTGAATTAGCCTGGAAGTCTTTACTAGGAAAGTAATAATGCTAAGAGTTAACTAAGTTTTCCTGAGTGTTCATTCTGGCAGAGCTTCTGCTTCATATACTCTAAGTGTAGAAATACACAATGACCCTATGCGTGTGTGCATGCATGCTAAGTTGTCTCAGTCATGTCTGACTCTTTGCGACCCCATGGACTGTAGCTCCAGGCCTCCCTTGTCCACAGGATTCTCCAAGCAAGAATACTGGAGTGAGTTGCCATGCCCTCCTCCAGGGGAATCTTCCCAACTCAGGGATGGAACCTGCCTCTCTTATGTCTCCTGCATCAACAGACAGATTCTTTACCACGAGTGCCATCTGGGAAGCCCAATGACCCTATGGATGACTGTAATTATTTTTCTAATACTTATTAATATTTATTTATTTGGCTGCACTGGGTCTTTGTTGCGGCATGTGGGATCTTTTGTTGGGATGCATGTGGAGTCTTTCATTGAACTCTAGTTGAGGCTGTCAGGCTTAGCTGTCGTGTGGTATGTGGAATCTTACTTCCTTGACCAGGGATTGAACCCACGTCTCCTGAATTGCAAAGGGGAATTCTTAATCACTGGATCACCAGGGGAGTCCCTGGCTGACTGTAATTCTTACCCCCCCATTTTTCAGACATGGAAGCTGAGTTGTAGAACATGAGATCACGCCTGTCACCTGTTTCCACAGTCTGCATGGCTGGCTGATTCCAGACTCAGCCCTGAACTGCCCTCTATCATTTCCCAGGCAATTTTTGGTGTTGCTGTAAGAGTCAATTTAGAGTTCTAGGTAATGCCACTGGCTCAGCATTTGCACGTATGGCTACTCATAGAATCATGTAAAATAGGTCTTTAATACCTGCAGTACACCAAAACTAAGAAGGGAAAAAAGTGCACAGCCTTTCATTTTCAAGAGCATGCCCTTTATTGTTTATTTTTTAAATTAATTTGTTTGGTGTATAATGGCTTTACACTGTTAATTTCTACTGTACAACAAAGTGAACCAGTTATACCTATCACATACCCCCTCTTTTTTGGATTTCCTTCCCATCTAGGTCACCACAGAGTGCTGCGTGGAGTTTCCTGGGCTCTACAGCAGGCGCTCATTAGTTATCTATTTTATACATAGTGTCAGTGGTGTGTGTGTGTAGACCCCAATCTCATGGCCTTTTCTAAGTAACCAGCTCTTCCCCAGCTTGAGAAAAGAAAAGAAAGTCGGGAAGCTGGGCTGAGGACTGGCAAAGTTGGCAAATTTAGTCAAAGAGGGCACTCTCCAGCCCCACAGAGCCTCTCCCTAGAGGGCAGTCCCTTAGATGGCTGAGCTGAAGATGGGGAGGGTTCACCTACGGTTAAGTGTGTCAGTGGAGACAGCAACCAGCGGAGCCTGCGTCGGATTACAGCTTTCTGCACAGGCCCAAGGGACAGAGCTGGAGAAGACGGAATAAGTGGGCCCTGGCATCCAAGCCCAGAAAGGCGAAAATCATCTGAGAGATCTGGGTTCCTTCAGGGGCATGACACTGTGGTTGGGGGGCTTTTCTGTTTTGTTTTCACTGTGCGGCATGCGGGACCTTAGTCTGTCACCCGGGACTGAACCCTTGTCCTCGGCAGTGAAGTGGAGCCCTTGACTGCTGGACTACCGGGGAGTTCCCGACACTGTGTACTAGCCTGGTGTGTGTGTGTGTACACTAGCCTGGTGTGTGTGTGTGTGTGTGTGTCCACTAGCCTCGTGTGTGTGTGTGTGTGTGCGCGCACTAGCCTGGTGTGTGTGTGTGTCCACTAGCCTGGTGTATGTGTGTGTGT
>SJYQ01096369.1:280242-297363 GCA_006410935.1 Redunca redunca
GTGTGTGTGTGTGTGTGTGTGTGTGTGCATGCACACACACTCAGTCACATCCGACTCTTTGCAGCCCCATGGACTGTAGCCCACCAGGGTCCTCTGTCCATGGGATTTTTCCAGGCAAGAATACTGCAGTGGGATACCATTTCCTACTCCAGGGGATCTGTCCGAACTCAGGGATCAAACCTGCACCTATTGGCAGGTGGATTCTTTATCACTAGTGCCAGATGGGAAACCCATGAGCTTGTTGGCTGCCTTAACAAAGTGCCACAGACTCAGTGGCTTAAACAAAGGGCATTTGCTCTCTCACAGGCTGGAGGCTGCAATGCGAGATCAGGCGCAGGCGGGCTGCGTTTCTTCCGAGCCCTCTCTCCCTGGGCTTGTAGACGGCCACTATTTCACTGTGTCCTTCCCTCTGTGTCCACCCTTCCTCTTTATTATAAAGACTCTGTCCCACTGGATTAGGACCCACCCCCAGAGACCTCTTTTCAATTTAATGACCTCATTAAAGACGTTACCAGGTTTCCCAGGTGGCTCAGTCATAAGGAATCCACCTGCAATTCAGGAGCTGTGGGTTCAGTCCCTGGGTTGGGAAGATCCCCTGGAGAAGGAAATGGCAACCCACTCCAGTATTCTGGCCTGGAAAACTCCATACACAGCGAAGCCTGGCGGGCTACAGTCCCCGGGGTCGCAAGAGTCGGACACAACTGAGCAACTAAACGACAGCAGGAAGACCTTACCTGCAAACACGGTTCCATTCGGAGGCTCACAGGTTAAGACTTAAAACACCTTTAGTGGGGGATGGGGAGAACGACAACTCAGCCCGGAACACACGGTGTGGCAGTTCTTTAGTGAAGGTGTGGCTGCTGATGTCATTTATCCATCTGTTGGTTTTCAAAGACAAGCAGCAGCTGACACTAGACTCTGGCCGAGGGGAGGGTTGGGGGTGCAACTCTGAGATGAGTTCTTGAAGGGCTCAGACATCAGGGTCTTGGAGAAGCCAGAATCAGCTCTCACATAGAGAAACGCTAAAGGGGAAAACTCCTTAGGAGGAATTCAACAACCCTGTAAGGTCCCTGCATCTTTAAAACACAGGCCTGGGGAGCCTTTGTAAAATACATACCGTCCAAACTGAGAGGTAAGAATTGGGAAAACTTCAAGGTCTGGACCACTGGTCCAGGCCAGTGCTGTCTGCTCAGGGTGATTCCTCCTGTCTTAAAGCACTGCACTGGGGCCTAGGGGAGGAATGGATGTGACCAGCAAAGCCATCAGCTGCCCCGGACCAGGTGGGTGAAATGGTTAAATGTCAGCCAGAGAGGGGGTGTGCTGCCAATGGTTCAGGCTTAGTTCCTGGAGAAATGACACTGTCATGTCTCAGGCGTGGCTCCTGCCATAAGCTGACACTAAATGGAAAAAAAGCTGAACCCATGCCTCTGCACATCTGAGTCTTAAAATCACAGAAGAGTCATGGCATTCTGCAAGGTCCACAGTGCCCCAACAGCCCTGACATGAAACACACATGGTCCATTCTAAGAAATAATCAATTACCCTCTACAGCCAAAGACCCAGCTTGCAAAGCCTTTAAACATTAAGTGATTCACAAACAGACACATAATTTTCTTTGCAATCCAAAAGGAAATCCAAGAAGTAACCCAACAAATTGGGAAGATGTCAGGACACCCTCCCCAGGATTTGCAAAGATTCTGCAGATAATCTAAGCAGCACCACAGAATTCCAGAACCTCCCACTGCATCGGCTGCCAGAACAGCCAGCTCTGCCCTCCCCAGGCCACAGCCGCCGCTGTACCATTTGGAAAGCTGTCTCGTTTGCTCACGAAGAATCTGCCGCAGAATGTGCCGTGCTCTCCAAACGTTCCCCAAGGGGCCCCGGAAACAAGGCTCCAGAGTTCAGGCGAAGTCATAAAGTAGACTTCTTACAAATGTTAAGTCATGATTAATGATCCCAAAGACACCTCTCTGACTGTCGACTGCAGTCGACAAGGCTGGGAGGAACACATTCACATATAGTCAGCCCCAAAGAAGAAAGGGCAGACGGCAGAATTCGCGAAGGTTCACTTGACCTTGAGCAGTTACCTCTCCAAGTGCAGCCCTGAGCCTGCAGCCTCAGCAGGACCTGTTAGAAACACAGACTGGAGAGAGGGACCACTCCAGGCCTCAGACAGTGATTTTGATGCACAGGCCAGTTAGGGAAGCGTTGATTTAGTGGTTTGGAAGCAAGCTTCGGGAGGTGTCCCTGGTGGCTCAGTGGTAAAGAATCTGTCTGCCAATGCAAGAGATGCAGGTTCAATCTCTGGGTCAGGATGATCCCCTGGAGGAGGAAATGGCAACATACTCCAGTATTCTTGCCCGGAAAATCCCATGGACAGAGGAGCCTGGTGGCCTACAGCCCATGGGGTGGCAAAAGAGTCAGACATGAATCAGCAACTAAACAACAAACACCTTACCTCCAAATATGGTGACGTTCAGGGGCTCTATAGGTTAGGACTTAAACACATGGCTTTGTCAGGGGTAAGGATGGCGGTGGGGTGGGGGGAATTCAGCCCAGAACACACATATACACTGCCACGTGTAAAAGAGACAGTCAGTGGGAAGCTGCTGTGCGGCATACGGAGCTCAGCTTGGTGCCCTGTGATGACTTAGAGGGATGGAAGGGAGGCTCAAGAGGGAGGGAATACATTAATATGTAAACATACAGCTGATTCACTTTGTTGTATGTCAGAAATTGACACAACATTGTAAAGCAATTATACTCCAATTATAAAATTAGATTTTTTAATTTATGGAAAAAAAAACCCACTGGACATTCACAAGGTATCTTAGTTCAGGGACAGTTTACCAGAGACTGGATAGCTTAAACAACAAATCTTTATTGCTCACAGTCCCGGAGGCTAGGCAGTCCAAGGTGCCAGCAGATTCTGTACATGGTGAACGCTGCTTCCTGGTTTGGAGATGGCCACCTTGTGGCATCCTGACACGGTGGGGAGCAGAGAAAGAAAGCAAGTTCTCCTGTCTCTTCTTATTCAAGGCACTAATTCCATTCATAAGGACTCCACCTCATGACCTGCTCACCCTCCAAAGGCCCCATCTCCTAATGCTATCATATGGGGAGTTAGGATTTCAACCTATGAACTTGGAGGATGGGGGAGAAACAAACATGAGTCCATAACTCAGGGGTACAGTGAAGACCAAAATGAGATACTGCTTTTGAAAGCAACCTGTAAAATACAAAGCATGACACAGCCTGTTTCCTACCACTCATTTTCACATGACATCTTAATAAAACTCAAAAACTCACCATTATCTGATTGCAATGATGGTCTAGAGTGTAAACATGTATTAAAGTGTATCAAATTGTAGATTTTAAATATGCATTGTTTATTAGATAGCAATTATACCCTGTAGAGAAAATCTAATTGTTGACTCTGGCTTTCAATATGTCTGAATAGTTTGTACAGACTAACTCTTCTGCAGGTAACAATGATCAAATCTAGACAAAACATATTACCGATTTTTTTAAAAGGAAGTCTTTAAAGGTACTAGAGAGGGACCAAAAGCAGGCAGAAATGGACAAGAGTCTGCCTTTGAAAGACAGTTGCTGAAGGTGAGCCTTTGCTTGAAGTGTTGGTTGCTCAGTCATGTTCAAACTCTTTGCCACCCCATGGACTATGCCTGCCGTGCTCCTCCGTCCATGGGATTTTCCAGGCAAAAATACTGGAGTGGGTTGTCATTTCCTTCTCTAGGGGATCTTCCCAACCCAGGGAGGCACCACCAATTTGCACCTATCTAGGGATGGCGGGTTTCCCAGGTGGCACTAGTGGTAAAGAACTCACCTGCCAATGTAGGAGATATGAGAGACTCAAGTTCAAACCCTAGATCAGGAAGATCCCCTAGAGGAGGGAATGGCAACCTACTCCAATATTCTTGCCTGGAGAATCCCACGGATGGAGGAGCCTGATGGGCTACGGTCCATACAGTCGTAAGAGTCGAACATGACTGAAGTGACTTAGCACACACACAGGAATGAAAGCCACAGACTTAACTGGCTTGAAGCATCAGAGGAAAACTCAGTGGCCAGAAGAATAGCCAAAGAGTTACAGGTAAAATCCTGGGAGGAAAGCAACTATAGATGGGGTGAACCCAGAAAACCCGCGTGCAAATTCACCCAAATTTCTGGCTGACTTCTAAGCTATACGTGGAGGTGAAAGACCTCAGGAGGTGAAAAAGCAGCAACTGGAAATGAAATAAGTGGAGATGTCAGTTGCTCCCCAGCACAAGGCTCTGAGCTTGGACTTTGAAACCAGCCAAGTTAACTGTTAGAACAAAAATCTTATTGAAAGGAACAGAACAAGATCCAGAATTTCTAAAAGGTGTATTTCATAATGACCAAGAACCAATTTTAAAAGTCACTAAACATGCAAAATACAATCTATCTTAGACAAAGATAATTTTTAAATTAACTCAAAGATGATCCAGATGTTCAAATCCAAACAAGGACTTAAAAGCAGTTATTGTACGAATGTTCAAAATTTTTTTAATGAAAATACATACACGATTAATAAGCAGCTGAGAGATCTCAGCTGCCGACAAAGGTCCATCTAGTCAAAGCTATGGTTTTTCCAGTAGTCATGTATGGATGTGAGTGTTGGACTATAAAGAAAGCTAAGCGCCGAAAAATTGATGCTTCTGAACTATGGTGTTGGAGAAGACTCTTGAGAGTCCCTTGGACTGCAAAGAGATCCAACCAGTCCATCCTAAAGGAGATCAGTCCTAAATATTCAATGGAAGGGCTGATGCTGAAGTGAAACTCCAATACTTTGGCCACTTGATACAAAGAACTGACTCACTGGAAAAGACCCTGATGCTGGGAAAGATTGAAGGCAGGAGGAGAAGGAGACAACAGAGGATGAGATGGTTGGATGACATCACTGACTTGATGGGCATCAAGTTTGAGCAAGCTCCGGGAGTTGGTGATGGACAGGGAAGCTTGGCATGCTGCAGTCCATGGGGTCACAAAGAGTCGGACACACTGAGCAACTGAACTGAACTGAACTGAACTGAGAGAGCTCAGAAAACTAGATACTATGCAAATAGAACCAAATGAAAATTCTAAAAATAGAAATTAACGATAACTGTCAACAATAATTGGAATGATATTAACAGCACATCGGTGATAGCAGATGAATCAGTGAACTTTAAAACAGATCAACAGAAACTAACCTGAAGAACAGATAAATAAATTGATGAAAAATAAACAGAGCCTCAGAAACTTGTGTGACAGATCAATCCATTCAACTTAAATTTGGAGTACCAGAAGCAGCGGAAACAGATAATAGGGCTGGAATACTTTTTTAAGAAACAAATGTAAAACTTCCAAATTTAATGAAAGACAAACACAGATTTACAAAACTCAACAAAACATAAGTAGGATAAAGAAAACTGCATCCAAACAAACTGCTAAAATATAACAGTTAGCATCCTGAAAACAGCCAGAAAAAATGACATGGTACATCTAAGGAACAATAATAAAAATGACCAAGAAAACAATCATAAAAATAATCCAAATGGTGAACTTCTCATCAGAAACCATGGAGGACAGAAGACAATGGAATGGTACCTTTAATACACTGAGCAAAAAGTCCTGTCAACTCAGAATTCAACATGCAGCAGAACCATCCTTCAAAAATGAAAATGAAATAAAGGTATTTTCAAATAAACAGAATTAGAGAATTCATCATAAGCAGACCTGCAGTACAAAAATGCTAAAGCAAGTTCTTCAGCCTAAAGAAAAAATGACTGCAGATGGGAATTCAAATCTACAGGAAGGCATGAATATCATTGGAAATGACATGTATTCCGTGGTCTCTGAATTAAGAACAGAAGATGATGGAAAATACACAGTTTAGAAGATCACTTAAATCTTTAGGCAAGCAAACTTGACCCTTCTGGTTTATTTTCCTTAATTTCAACAGAAATAAATACTCATTCTATATCAAACTTCAGTGTTGATTTTAAAATGCTACAACTCTTTCCAAAACATCTCAAAAGTTTCGACTAAAAATGTTCTGGCAAAATGTTCCCAATTTGACAATTCTATTCACATAAGACATAATCTATAGCCTAAATTCAGTTGAGTGGGTCTACTCAGGTTTCTTGATAAAAGCTAATGTCCGTATACAGGCAGGATGCAATAATCTTAATAAGAATTTCAAGACATAAATAACCTCACACAAATTATCCATGTGCTCTTTTAAGCAGATTGATGATAAGAATCATTTAGAACAAAACATCCCTCTGTCCTTTTCCCTGTTTTCTTCCAAGCTGGTACTCTTAACTGGAATGTTTATTCTATCATCTCTGTCATCTCAGATATCCAACTCTGACTCTCAAAGTATAGCTCAACAGCCTTCTCAAAGAAACTTCCCTCTTCTCTCTAGGCAGAAAGGCTCCTTCCTTCAATAGAACTCTTTCTACATTTCAGGGCTTTCTAACTTGAATGAGAGTCATTTATGTACAAGCTACAGTGAAGCAGAATAAACAGAACCAGGGGGACTTCCTGATGGTCCAGTGTTTAAGAATCTGCCTTCCATTGCAGGAGACATAGGTTGGATCCTTGGTTGGGGAGGATCCCACATGCCGCAAAGCCACTAAGCCCATGAGCCGCAATTACTTGAGCCCATGAGCTCCAGAACCCCTGTGAACCTGCAGTGAAGATTCTGCATGCCTCAACAAAGACTCAACACAGCCCAAAACTAAATAAATATTAAATATATATATGTACCAGAACCTACCCAGGAAGGATGATACTAAATCAGATTCCAGAGGTAGAAGTCAGGAGTGAGGAGTAGGGTGCAGTGTTCCCAGGGAAGCAGGCTTTCTGGGACACCCGGGCGGATGGAGACAGTGATTCTGCCGGGTCATCTGGGCACTGGCTCTGCTCTCTGCCCTAGGGATGCAGGAGGGGATGGAACCTTGTTGATCCTGAGTCTGACCTGGGAATCAAGAAAGCCCAGGGTCTATCAACGTCCCGTACGGTGTGGCTTGCCCTCTCCTTCGGGGCAAAAGTATATATGCTCCAAGAGACACCAGCAACAGTGCACACCATGCGGAACCCAGAGGCAAGGAGAGCCCAGTGGGCATATCTTACATCTGCTCCTGCTCAGAGCTCTGTATACTTGGAGCTTGGTGATCAGCATGTAGCCCCAGGCATCATCACTCCCAGAGACAACGCTTTTTCAAGCAATGTTGGCCTTCAGTTTACACTTGAAGTCTTTCGGTCCCAGCATACCACAGGTGCTCAGTAATTGCCTGGTGGATGAATTCAGTAAGTGCTGGGTTCTGATTGGTGGCTCTGACTCCACTGAAGGAAGCAAATGCTGAGAGTCCCAGCACTCTCAGCAGGGAGAGAGGCCAGGAAACCCAACTCAGTTCAAAGCTATCAGAAAACTATTATTAGGAAACTCAGCTGACCAATCCTAGAACGATACTGCATCTATGGCTTTACAGCTTATAAAGCTATTCTGATGCAGGTTTTACTGACAAATCAATGGGACCCCAAACTTCTTCCTTATCATCTCCCCTTTCCTGGTAGGGTCTGTTCCGCTATCTGTTGGGCTGGCCATAAAGTTCGTTTGGGTATGGAACCCAAACGAGCTTTTCGGCCAACCCAAAATATTGCCTTTCTATGAATGATGACCCTCACTGTAGATGTCTGGGTGTCATCTCAGACTCCTTGATTTTCCTTTTCCCCCACATCGAACTACAAATTTTGTCATTTCAGCCCTTAGACAGACTATATCTTCCAAAAAAGGGTCAACAGCAATAGAGGAAGTCTCCTACATACCAGTGAGTTCTGTTCTGAGGCCATGTTCATAAGTCCAACTTGTTTGTAAGTCCAACAAAATTAGCGACGTACCCAACTACCACCATCGGCTATATAGTACTGTACCGTAACAGGTTTACAATTGTTGTTTACTTGCTAAGCCATGTCCAGCTCTTCTGCAACCCCATGGCCAAGATCCCACACCTTACTGCCAACGCTCTGCTACGACCTCTGCATAGAGGAACTCCTCTCTGTCTTCTTTTCCTGTCATTCTGTGAAAATGTCAACACTCAGTTCAGATGCCCCCTCCTTCCCCCAGTATTCCAAGCAGACCCCACAGGAGCACTCCAGTGGCTATGGTTTACTCCCCATCATCTCACTCCAGCTTGAGTAAGACCTTCTCAAGGGCAGGGCAGGGAGGCACCCATTGGTCCACTTGATGCCTGACACTGTGTTGGTGTAACCAAAAGTTGGGTCTGGCTGCTCACCACTCAAAAGCCAATAAAGAGGCAAGGTTAGTGGAAAGGAATGTTGGCTTTATTTTGGATGCTGGCAACCAGGGCGGCTGGCGGGGGCCCAAAGGGTGAGGGGAGAGGAGGGATGGACTCTTGTCCAAAGGCCATCTAATCAGTGAAAGTGTTAGCCGCTCAGTTGTGTCCGACTCTTTGCAACCCCATGGACTGCAGCCCACCAGGCTCCTCTGCCAATGGGATTCTCCAGGTAAGAATACTGCAGTGGGTAGCCATTCTTCTCCAGGGGATCTTCCTGACTCAGGAATCAAACATGGGTCTCCCACATTGCAGGCAGATTCCTTACCACCTGAGCCACCAGGGAAGCCCCTGACAATCAGGGGACAAGAGCTTTTATGGATGGAAGCAGGGGGCTACATGCAGAAACAGCACAGTCAGCTCTGACAGTCATCTTGAAATTGGTCTGATCAGTGCCATTTTGACTGTTCTAAGTATGATTAATATCCAGTTCCAGGGTTGCTTTGCTTCCATTTCCTTGAGGCCAATTCTCGGAATTATGGCAGCTTATGTCATGGCTGCCGTCTGGTCACCAGCTAATTTCTTCCACCTAGTAGGGGTTTCCCTATCCACAAGCAGCTCACAGGATATGGCTCAGAATATTATCTATAGCCCTTAAGAAGAAACTAAAGGTTCCTGACTTTGTTTACTGTGTATGTGTGTGTATTAGTCCCTCAGTCGTGTCCAACTCTTTGCTACTCCATGAACTGCAGCCCATCAGGCTCCTCTGTCCATGGAATTCTCCAGGCAAGAATACTTCAGTGGGTAGTCATTCCCTTCTCCAGGGGATCTTCTCCACCCAATGACTGAACCCAGGTCTCCCTCATTGTAGGTAGATTCTTTACCATCTGAGCCACCAGGGAAGGCCTTGCTTACCAACTAAACTATTATTATTTTGTCCTGCTTTTCTTTGCTTCTGCATTTTCTCACTTCTCTGGTTAAACTTATTCTTTGGTTAAAGTTTTTTGACAAACAAAAGGCAGGTGGAGGACACGGGGTCCTGCTTCGTTTCACTGGGACACAGAATGCACTGAAGAGTCTCTTAAGTTGTCTCAAAGAAAAAACCTCAGACAGAACTCGCTTCAAGCACAAGTGTACTCAGTCCTCCTCATTCTCTCCCACCCTCACCTGATCCCCACTTATTGTAGTTACACAATCTCCAAATTCAACTGACACCTACTGAGTGCCTACCCTCTTCCAAGTACCGCTCTAGGTATTGAGGATACAAAGTGAATACATCAAACAAAAGCCCCTGTGCTCATGTGGCTTCCTTTTAATGGCAAAGATAAAAATATTAGAAAGATAAACTATTTAGTCACATCATTAGGTTAAATACTCTCTCATCCCAGGAAGCAATGACACATATCATTGCTCATGTCCAAAATATGCACAGCCTAAGAGTTAAAAGCCACGGTCATACCATGACCCCAGGAGGGCAAGCACGCCGTCTTGTTTCCCACTGACATGGCTGGGGATTCCAGGATCCAAATCCAGAACATTCCACCAAGTCCTGAGAATTCCTGAGGTCGCTACCTGCACCACCTTCCCCATCTGAGGCGCACAGAAACAACCGAATCATTGCATATCATCACCCCAGGTTCTCCAAGAACAGGCAAGACAGCGTCCGGGGACAGGGTCCAGCAGCTACACAGAACATTGTGTTGTGACCAAAAAAAAGGAAAAGACTTCCTCCTCTTAAAACAGAGCAATCCTAATCATGGTAACAAGAAATATATAGTCACTTGCTGCTGCTGCTAAGTCGCTTCAGTCGTGTCCGACTCTGTGCAACCCCATAGACGGCAGCCCACCAGGCTCTCCCGTCCCTGGGATTCTCCAGGCAAGAACACTGGAGTGGGTTGCCATTTCCTTCTCCAATGCATGAAAGTGAAGAGTGAAAGGGAAATCACTCAGTCATGTCCGACTCTTCGAGACCCCAGGGACTGCAGCCTACCAGGCTCCCCCGTCCATGGGATTCTCTAGGCAAGAGTACTGGAGCGGGGTGCCATCGCCTTCTCCGATATAGTCACTTGACAGTGGCATAAAACCCAAATCCCCGTCTTCTCCTGGATTTCCTTGTCCCGCTGTCAGTTCCTTCATAACCTCTCTTCTCTTTGCATTTAGGACAGAACAACATCCTCATTCTAAACCAAACGCAAAGCACCAAGACATCTCAAAGGCACTCAAACTGCTTTTCTGAGTAATCAGTGTCCTCTGTTCATTTAAAAAATCATGAGGTTTGCATGCAATTCCAAAGCTAGTAGTGGCGCTAGTGGTAAAGAACCTGCCTACCAACGCAGGAGATAAGACATGAGGGTTCAGTCCCTGAGCTGGGAAGATCCTCTGGAGAAGGAAACGGCGACCCCCTCCAATACTCTTGCCTGGAGAATCCTATGGACAGAGGAGCCTGGCGAGCTACAGTCCGTGAGGCTGGAAAGAGTTGTACCCAACTGAAGCGACTGAGCACACCAAAGCTAAGGGATGTTTATTTATTCAGTGAACGTATTAAGCTCTTATAATGTGTAAAGCATTGTGAACCTACGAGATGGTGACACAGTCTTGCCCTCAGGCAGCTTTCGTTCTAGAGGGCTTAGTCTTTACGAGGCCTTCAGCACTAAAGGGAAATCAAAACCAACAAGGTAGGGAACTATATTCAATATCCCTTGATAAGCCATAATGGAAAGGAATGTATGTGTATGTATAACTGAATCACTCTGTTATAGAACAAAAAGTAACACAACATTGTAAATCCACTATACAATGTAAGTTTTTTTTAAAAAAAAAATATTTTCAATGACACAATACTCATTAAAAAAAAAAAAAGCATCTATCCATTGCTTTGGGGCATAGCCAAGATTCTTAGATAAAACTAGAAACAGAAAAGGATTATTTTGGGGCTCTTATAATCCATTCCTGAACCTGGCTAACTTTACCAATGGTTCTTATGAACACATACACCTTCAACTCTCTTTTTCATTTTTTTGCCCTCTTATGAAATTCTTCCTACATCATACAGGGTTATCTCTTATCTAGTCCTCAATATCTTTTTTTTCCATAAAATCTCTCTCACATTTAGCACATACACGTAATGCCAACAACTGAAAAGTCAAGCATAAAGATCAGGTGGGGGGCAGGCAGGCATTCTTTCCAGAAGGTAAATCCAAACCAAATGGAAAATCAAAAGTAGTCAAGGAAAATACTCTAGAAACTTTCATTCATGTTGTCCTGGCTGCAAACCCCCTATACTCCCGCATTCTTCATGATCTCTCTTTACAAGTGGGATCACAAAAAATCAGTTAAAGGAAAACCATTTCCACCCAGCAATAACCCAGGAATGATTTACAACCTACACACCCTCACTTTCACACTCAGCCGCATCGTGTGTACTCCTAATATGTGTGTGTGCTAAGTCTCCTCAGTCATGTCCAACTCTGTGTGACCCTACTGACTGTATCCCTCCAGGCTCCTCTGTCCATGGAATTCTCCAGGCAAGAATACTGGAATGAGCTGCCATGCCCTCCTCCAGGGATCTTCCCGATCCAGGGATCGAACTCATGTCTCTTCTCTTCTCCTGCACTGGCAGGCTGGTTCTTTACCACTAGCGCCATCTGGGAAGACTGTGTTTCTAATATAGTTACAAGCAATTCTCAGTCGTCTCTGGCAACATCCAAGCACCTTTCTCAAATAAAGCAAAAGTAAACAGCACAAAAACTTCAGAATCAAAAAATCCTTTGGCGCTACACAGCAAATTCCATTACAGTGGGATGCAAGTTTCCAAACTGTTCACTGAGATGAAAAACCCAGCTTGCATTCATTTTACATTTTACATTCTGCAGTAGCTATAAGCACAAATCACAAAGAATTGGCCAAAGTACATGGTAATTCACCTCTCAAATTAGTAACTTACAGGTAATTAGAAATCAAGAATTTCTAATGAGCATATTTCTGAGACATACATTTTCTTTCTAAAATAATTACTCATAGAGAAACTCCCTCTACGAAATTTTTTTTCTCTAGTACTGTTCTTCCCTCGATCTCACTAGGCACCCTGAACACAGAAAATTCCCGTAAAGACTTTCCACTAATCATGTATCAGGTAGTCATGTAATCATCTGCTTCTATCCCATTTAACAGTAAAAGTGAAAAAAAGAACTAAACAGCACAGAGTATTTAAAATAGCTATAAAGTATAGTGGCATTTGTTTCGTAAATGTCCATTAAAAAGCAAAGTTCAGGACCATATGTTCCCAGACCTGTATTGCCTGGAGAGAAATTTATCAAACACCATGAATTATTTGAGGGGCAATTTAACTCCCAATGAGCCATCCCTTTACCAGTGTTAAAACACCAAGCACCCCATCATTACAGCACGCATTCATGCACGCACACTTGAACACACACTTAAAATTCAAAATAAGCTAAATTTTAAATAGAGCTTTGGTCTTAGAACATACCCTTTTTTGATCTACTTCTTTGAGAGGGGAGGGGAGAACAATATTCTATATATTCTTATGGAAATGGAAAATTTCACTCTCATTCATTCATTCACTCATCTTATAAACACATTTACTATCAAGGCAAGACATAAATACAATAAAACTCAGCCATACTCCACATGGAAACTACAGTCAAACAGGAACAAGAAACAAAAAAGAAAACAAAACAATTAAAAAAAAACATAAGTTAAGACAACGTGTTGTAAATGTAACACAAAGGAAGGAGACCGGATGAATAGAACTTGCACTCACATAAAGAATGGTCAGACAGCCTGTCCACAGCAACAGCCCTTTTAAAAAGTAAACAAAACGATGTAAGAAATCATGATGTAAAACCCATGTAAGGGACTTCTGCTGCTAAGTCCCTTCAGTGGTGTCCGACTCTGGGCAACCCCAGAGACGGCAGCCCACCAGGCTCCCCGGTCCCTGGGATTCTCCAGGCAAGAACACTGGAGTGGGTTGCCATTTCCTTCTCCAATGCATGAAAGTGAAAAGTGAAAGTGAAGTCGCTCAGTCGTGTCTGACTCTTAGCAACCCCAGGACGGCAGCCCACCAGGCTCCTCCATCCATGGGATTTTCCAGGCAAAAGTACCCGAGTGGGGGGCCATTGCTTTCTTTGAAATGGAGTAACAAGACAAAATTTACTCTCCCACCTAAAACCAGCAAAAAACCCCAAAATATATAAAGAGAACCCTTCCCAAGACACTGGGTATCGGGCAACAAAGTACAGTGATCCCTAAGAGACAGGAAACAGATGAGGTGAGCCACGACCTCGAGAGCCACTTCCAGACCACAGTGTCGGGGGCGGGAACCCAGGCATCCTCCGGCAGCTTCCCTGGGTTGAGGGGATAAAGATGAGAGTCCAGGGAAACCAAGGCAGCGTGCTGGAGAGGAGAGAGCCAAACAGAGAGAGAATTCCAGAGATCTGCAGAGGGGACCCTCCTGTGTCAGCTGAAGACCGGTCAGTGCATTTGTATGAAGAAAGGATCCGAGGCTGAGGAAAGAACCTCCCAGAAGGATTAGAGGTAAAAGTACCTGGAACTCATAAAGGTCCAGGGAAAAATGTCCATTGCTACCAGTCAACAGATACACAGATGCAGTAATTATAAATGAAATTTTAGCATATCAAATACAGCACTAAATTTAAAAGATTGCTGGTAGAGGGAGATAAATTAGGAGTTCAGAATTAACAGATATGCATTACTACATATAAAATAGACAAGCAACAAGGACTTGCTGGATCACAGCACAGGGGACTATATTCAACATCTAATGGAAAAGAATCTGAAAAGTGATATATGTATATGTGTATATTCAGTTATACACATATACATATAGATGTATAACTGAATCATGTTGCTATATACCTGAAACTAACAATGTAAATCAACTATATTCCAATTAAAAATAAAAATAATTACCAAATTAATAGATGACCAATTGGGGTTTATCCCCACTTGCAGAAACTGACTGGTTCCAAAATTCTTTGGGAAATATAGAGGACTGAGAACAGCCAAAACAATTTAAGGAAGTACAAAGTTGGAGGACTAATACCATCCATTGCAAGACTTATTATAAAATTATAGTAATCAGAACAGTGTGGTATTGTTGCAAATGCAGATGAGCACAGCAATGGAACAGAATAAGGTGTTCATAAATAGACCTACACATATACAGACAACTGATCTTCAACAAAGGTACCAAAGCAATTCATGAAGAAAGGATAAATGTTTCAACAAATGATGCTGGAACAACTGGATACTCATTCACAAAAAGGCACTTCAATCCGTAACTTTGTTCATATACCAAAACAAACTCAAGACAGATCACAGATCTAAAGGTAAATCCTAAAACTAGGAAATGTAAAAAATAAAACATTAAAGAAAACTTTGGTGTCAACTGATTAGGCAAAGATTTTTTTATATAGGATACCAAAAGCATGGTCCATAAAAGAACAAATGGATAATTAGACTTCATCAAGATTTAAAACCTCTCCTGGAAAGACATTTGAAATGAAAACAAAAGCCACAGACTAGAGGCAAATATTTGTAAGTGACACATCTGATAAGGTACTTCTATCCAGAAAATATGAAGAATTCTCAAAATTCAATAATAAAAGAAATAAAAAGAGAAAATATATGAAAAGTTTTGAACAGAGCCTTCACCAAGGAAGTAAACAGATGGCAAATAAACACACAAGAAGATGCTCAACATCATTAGTCATTTAGGAAATGCAAATGAGAACCACAAAGAAGTATCACTACACACATTCAAATGGCTAAAATGTAAAAGTGTAGATAAGGATCTGGAGGAACTGGAACTTTCATACACTGTTGGAGGAAATATGAAATGGAAAATAAGGTTGGCAGTTTCTTAAAAAATTAAATATATATTTATTGTATGATCTAGCCATTCCGAGTCTAGGTATTTACTTGAGAAAAATGAAAGTTACATTCACCCAAAGCCTTCTGCACGAATGCTCCTGTCAGTCTTCTTTGGCATAGCCAAAATCTGGAGACAATCCAATGTCCATCAACAAGATAAACAAGCTGTGGCTTATCCCTATAATGGAATCTATTCAGCAATAAAAAGGAATGAATTATTGATACACACTACAACATGGATGAGTCTCAAAACAATTATGCAGAGTGAAAGAAGTCAGCCAAAAAAGAATATACACTATATTATCCCCTTTATCTAAAACTCAGGAAAAATCCAAACTAATCTACAGTGACAGAAGGCAGATAAGTAAGTGCCTGGGGAAAGATGGATGGAAGGCGCAGGTGGAGAGAATTACAAAAGTGCACACGGCAACTTTGGGGGGTAATAATATGTTTATTCACTTGATTGTGGTGATGGTTTTAGGGGTGCATGAATACACTGTGTGTGTGCACGCACGCGCATATTCGGTCATGTCTGACTCTTTGCTCCCTCACAGACTGGAGACCACCCAACTCCTCTGACCATGGGATTTTCCAGGCAAGAATACTGGAGTAGGTTCCCATTTCCTTCTCCAAGAGATCTTCCCAACCCAGGGAACCTCTTGGGTCTCCTGCATTGGCAGCAGGGTTCTTTACCAGCTGAGCCACCAAGTAAGCCCACATGCATACATAAAAACTTATTAAATCATACCCGCTCAACATTTGCAGTTTATATCATGTTAATTACACCTCAAGCTATTTTTTTTTTTAATTTTAAGGAATTCCCTGGTGATCCAGGACTTAGGACTTCATACTTTAGTGTTGAGAGCATGGGTTCAATCCCTGGTCAGCAACTAAGATCCCACAAGTCACATAGTGCAGTCAAATAAAATGGTTTTTTAAAAAAAAAAAATTAGAACTTATAAAAATTCCAAGTAAATAAAGAGGAATGGAGATTTCTGAACATATAAAGTGGGTATCCCCATTTTATTCTGGAGGAAACTCAGCATTACTTGTCAGATAAACAGACAGCTTCATTTTTGTCTCTATCAAGCCACTTGACATTGACCACCAAGATTCACTTGCAGGAGAAAAATCCACAAATGGGCACACTACGATTCAAGGATGAGGTTGGGACAACTCTGCAAAGGACAACTCTTCAGAAGGAAGACAATTCACCACGCTCCTCCTTAAATATTTACACTAGGTGGTTGTGACGGTTGTTGTTTCCTGTTGGACTCTTTGGGGACTCCATGGACTGTTGGGATTTCCCAGGCAAGAATACTGGAGTGGGTTGCCATTTCCTGCTCCAGGGGATCTTCCCAACCGAGGGGTCGAACCCGCATCTCCCACACTGCAGGCAGATTCTATAAGCTTGCCCTGAACTCCTAGATTCCTGCTTCACTGTTATATCTAAGAAATTAAACAGGTGTGATTCCAACATTAAAAACCAAGTCTATTCTATTTGCAATGCAAAGGAAAAGAGTTTCCAGGTCGAAACTAAAACACATATTTGAAATAAAGTAATCAGCAACATCAGAACTCAACCAAGGGACTTCCCTGATGGTCCAGTGGTTGGGACTTTGCCTTCCAGTGCAAGGGATGAGGGTTCAATTCCTGGTCAGGGAACTACAATCACACACGCCTCTCAGTTGAAAAACCAGAACGTAAAAAACAGAAGTAATACTGTAACAAATACAATAAAGACTAAAAATGGTCCACATTAAAAAAAAAATCTGAAAAAAAAGAACTCAAACCAAGATCTTCAGACTCCAAGCCCAGTCTTCCTCTTCACCCTTCTGAGCTACCCCTACGACAATGCCAGCCTGGCCCTTTCCAATCCCAGGGG
>SJYQ01096369.1:297380-379981 GCA_006410935.1 Redunca redunca
GGGGAAAAAAAAAAAAAAGGCCTTTTTGTTAGGCTTCCCTGTTATTTGGAGCTGTGGTCCATCAATGTAAAGCGAATTATTTCTCAAGCCTTTTTTATTTTAAATATTCATCTTCTGGAAGTAGGTCACTCTTTTATGAGCTTGAGCTTCTCTCTGAACTGATTACCTGTTTCTCCGTATCTCCCCTAATAAGAACGTGTAAGGCATTCAAAGTGTGAAATCCAGTTCCAGTTAATTTTATTGATTCCTTTCACAGGCTCCTTATTTCTTATGCTAATTCATGTTTACTTGAAAAGGAGAAAACAAAACAGCCCTTTCGCAGAGAATGCCTTCAAAATCTGGAAAGAGCTACTACATTCTTATTCAATTATAAATGAGCTATACAATATTTAAATCACTCACTGGAAACACAGACGGGTTTTAATCCATTTCAGAACACAGCAAAAATGTCCTCAGATAACTTAACCTCTCCTTTGAAAGTGACTGAAATACTGAGATGATGATAACAGAAATACCTTTTCACATCACGCACCCATACTCACCAGGCTCCCTGACTATTTATCTGGGCCCCTCACTGAGTTTATCAGTGTGGCCTCTGTCCCCTCACTGAGTTTCTTCCTGGAGTCAGAATACACACGGCAAGTCCCACTTCAGGGCACTTCTCCCAGATTTCCCTTCTCTGCAAAAAAAAAAAGTCTCTTAAGTTTGAAAGGGGATGTGTATTTTTCCCCCATATACTTCACCACTCTGCCTGGAACTAGACAGTCAGACATCCAGTCAGACCAGAAAGACCTACTACCCAGCTGGCTCTTTCCTGTGCCTTAGAAATGTCTGTTTCAGTTCCAAATCTACAGGTTCTAGAAAGCCCGTCTAACTGAGGGCTTTCCTGGTGGTTCAGTGGTTAAGAATCCACCTATCAATGAACACGGGTTGGATCCCTGGTCCCAGAAGATCCCACATAAGCAACTGAACCCATGCGCCACAGCTACTGGGCCGGCTCTCTGGAGCCCACGAGCCACAGCTACTGAGTTTGTGAGCTGCAACTACGGACGCCGGTCATCCTAGAGCCTGCCCGTGCTCCACAGTAAGAGGAGCCACTACGACGAGAAGCCCGTGCCCCGCAACTGGAGAGTGTCTCCCCACTCTCTGAGAATATAGAAAGCTGGCGGCCAAAAGAAAAAATAAATAAATACATCCTTTAATAAAATAAAATGTGCTGAAGTGTCATAATGAAATTGACCCTAGACTTGCTTCCAAAGTCATGACTGCCTGGACCCAACTCATAGAAAGTAAACACTGCAACCCCTTTCAAAAACGCATCACCTCTTTAGGTGGGTCACTGAAAAGTAATTTACTACCTGGCCTCTATCGAACAGGCCTTCAGAACTGGTGTTTCTGAAAGAAGTCATTTCCTCCTAAATCATTAATAATGCAACACTTAAGTGCCAGTAATTCTGTCTTGATCATAAGTAAATATCAAGAAATTACCTTCAATATCTCCCACAGGAAGCTGACCAAGAAGAGACACTTTCAAGATTGGCTTTTTCCAAAAGAAAGAATTCTGACCCTATATTCCTCAAGACCCCTCTCTGGCTAATGAGCCAGGGAGAAAGGTCCTTTAAAAGCCGGTCAGTTTCATTGTCTAAATCTGTTTCTGTCTTCTCTCTGTATCCAGTCACCAGGAACATTTTACTGACCATGTCTTTCTTATCTTCTCTTTTCAACCACCTCCTTGGCAAAGCCTCTTCCTTCCCTCCCTTTGATCAAACCCAAATCTAGACTTGCACATTCAACTGTCCATTCAGTATCTCCACTTTAATAAGTATGTTGTTTAACAGGATACATGTTGTTTGGTATATTCATAGGTAAGTAGGATGTTTAATAAGTATCTCAAGCTCATGCTGGATGCTTCATCTTCCTCCACCAAACCTGCTCCCCTGCAAGGCTTCCCTATCTTAGTGAATGGTGATTCCATTTCTCTAATTCAATTAAAACTCAGAGCTATCCTTAACTGTTCTTTCTCTCATCTCATATTTATTTCATCCACAGATTGTCACAGTACTGTCTTCGAAATATATCTAGACCATGACTGCTTTCTCACCACCTCCCCTTCTCCAAACAGGTCCAGACACCATTGCCACCTTCCCTTGCCTGGAGTATTTTAATGACCTCCTAACTGCTTCCACTCTTGCTTTCACCCTGGTCTCCTAAAGCAATCACATCTATACAGCAAGGTGTTCTCTTAAAAGCATTTCAACTGGAGCATGTCATTTCTTGGAGCTCAAAACCCTCCAAAGGCTCCTTGTATCACGCAGCACAAAAGTCTTAGGACATCTACAAGTACCATCTCCTCCAGAATCTTTCTCTAGAAGCTGGTCTGGTGGAGTTCTCTCTACTCTGTGCATCCACAGATCTCATGCAAACCTTCATCAAGTACTAATGATACCACAGCTGACATGCTTGTGTCCTCCACTGACAGTCAGTATCTGGAGGGCTCTTTCCCTTAAAGCACACAAAACAAAGTGGAAACGCTCAATAAATATCCATGAAATGGATGACTGACTGCAGGGCTGACTCCACAGGGACTTCATGCAGGCACACAGAGCCCTGCACTTAGAAGGGCCCTGGCACTTGGTTTAACGCTCTGCTACCACCATCTTGAAACTGCTAATAATTGCTGACCATGGTACCTGCATTTTCATTTTTCACTGGGCCCCATAAATTACTGGACTTCCCTGGTAGCTCAGATGGTAAAGAATCTGCCTGCAATGCAGGAGACCTGGGTTTGATCCCTGGGTCGGGAAGATCCCCTGGAGAAGAGAGTGGCAACCCACTCCAATATTCTTGCCTGGAGAATTCCATGGACAGAGGAGTCTGGCTGGCTACAGTCCATGGGGTTGCAAGGAGTCGGACACAACTGAGCAACTTTCACATAAATTACATGAGTGGATGGATGGATGGATGGATGGACGGACAGACTACCTTGACTTATGCCCTGCAATACTAAATGTCACAGCTTTCAGAGGAAAGATTCTGACAAAGAAATTGTATAGTTAGCCAAGGTAACTATATATACACATACATGTATGTATGTATGTATATGTGTAAAGGCAAAAAGAATAAACCAAACAATATCTCTGAAAATGTATCATCCATGTACCTTTTCTCTCAGAAAGGTTACTGGTCTTTGAAAGACAAACAAAAGTAAGAATTCCAATATGTAGATATTGTGACCAAAAAGAAACAGCAATAGCATCTCTTAAAAAGTAAAAAAAAAAAAAAAGGAGGGGGGATGAGAAATGATGGGGATAATATGATCACATAATTAACGGAACATGGTAATCATTCAGATACAGATATAGCGCTACAGCAGGATAGACATCTCAGAAACATTATCTTTTTTATATCTAACAATTGAGAGCAAGATAAAGGAGGATGACAAATCAATGGAAAAGGCAGCATTACTCAACCAAAGGGACTGAAATAACTTAAATAAGTGAAAAAGATCAAGTTAGAACCTCATGTCTCAAGGATAATTTCCAAGCATAATTCCCATGTATTTTTAGTCATATGCTAAAAATTAAACTTAATTCTTAAATAAAACCAGAAAAAGATATGTGAATATTTTTCAACACTGAACGAGAAAAAAACTGTAAGATTAAATGCTCTATGAAAATGTAAAACCTATACAACCCATCCAAAAAAAACCATCAACATGAATAAGTAAGCAATCAGTTTGAAAAGTCTATTTATAATAAACACTGAACACAGAGATCATTTCTTCACTACTTAAAAAAAATCCAAATCAACAATTGAATTAATCAACAGAGAAATTCTGTTTTTAACAGATCAATCAGAACTTAAAATTTTTATAATAATGCAAATGCAAATAAATAATATTTGGAAAAATATTCAATCTCACTACCAATCAAGAAAATGCACGCTAAAACAAGAAGATGTGATTGCTTATCAAAATAGCAAGGTTTTAGAAATTATAATATCTAGTCCTTGTGAAAGAGGATAAGGTAACACCAGGACTTTTTGTGCATTATTGGTGAATAACAATCCTGTTCAATTCTTTGTGACCCCATGAACTATAGCCCGCCGGGCTCCTCTTGTCCATTGAATTCTCTAGGCCAGAATACTGGAGTAGATAGCTATTCCCTACTCCAGGAGATCTTCCTGACCCAGGGATCGAACTCTGGGTCTCCTGTACTACAGGCAGACTCTTTACCATCTGAGCCACCAGGGAAGGCCATCGGTGAAAGTATAAAATGGCAAAAGCGTAATGGAAATCAGTTTGCCAAATATATCTAGAGCCTTTAAAAATCCCGTATCTTTTGACTTAATTATTCCACATTGAGGCTATTTCTGACACTGGATATAAAGTTCTATATATAAAGATATTTATCAGATCATTATTTATAATAAAATCTGAAAGCAATTGTAAGATAATAGAAAACATCTGTTTGTTCTCTGCCTCCAATTCCTGGCAGAGTTTCTGAGACTCTTGGAATTTCTTAAGTGAGAACAATACTAGAAGCATCTTTTGTGCTAATTTTGGCTTTTGACCTCAGTTCCTGGCACAGATGTCCTGAAACCGGTAGAATTTCCTGGGTAACAGGAGTGTCTTTGGTTCTAATGAGGTGACACCTGGATGGCTCTTGGATGGGAGCTGGTCACCAGAAAGACCAAGCCACGATTAGAAGCCTGGAATTTTCAGCTCGCTCACATTCTCTTGAGGAGAGAGAAGGGCTGAAAACGGAGTTAATGAGATGATAATGACCCTCCATAAGAGCCCCAAAGTACAAGGTTCAGAGAGCTTCCAGGTTGGTGAGCACTCCGAGGTGCTGGGAGGGTGGTAGGTGGGGAGGGCCCCGTGGCTCCTCACCTCTTCCCACACAACCCGCCCAACTCAGCTCTCCCATCTGGGTGTCCATCTGCATCCTTTTATAATTAGCTGGTAAAAGTAACTGAAATGCTACTCTGAGTTCTGTGAGCCACACTAGCAAAGTAATCAAACCCTAGCATCTCAAGTGAGTGGTGGGGGAGGCAGCCTTGTGGGACTGAACCCTTAACCTGCAGAGTTTCATTCTATCTCAAGATAATGTCAGAATTAGGGCTTCCCTGGTGGCGCCAGCGGTAAAGAACCCACCCGCCAATGCAGGAGACACAAGAGACATGGGTTTGCTCCCTGGTTGGGAAGATCCCCTGGAGGAGGACACGGCAACCCGCTCCAGTATTCTTGCCTGCAGAATCCCATGGACAGAGGAGACTGGCGGGCTACAGTCCATGGTCACAGAGCTGGACACGACTGAAGCAACTTGGCGGCAGCTGTCAGTTGAGCTGAACTGTAGGATACCCAGCTGGCGGCACAAAGAACTGTTTGGTGCGGGGAAAACTTCCACCCATTTGGTAAGCAAGTGTGTAAAATAGTATTTGTTGTTATTTAGTTGCTAAGTCGTGTCCAACTCTTTTGCAACCCCATGAACTGTTTGCCCACAAAGCTTCTCTGTCAGTGGGATTTCTGGTCAGGAGGATGATAAACTGGGAGACTGGGATCGACATTACACACTACTATATGGAAAACAGATTAACTGATAAGAACTGCTGTATAGCACCAGAAACTCTGCTCAATACTCTATAATGGCCTATATGGGAAAAGAATCAAAAACAAACCAAAAAAGAGTGGATATATATAAAACTGATTTACTTTGCTGTATACCTGAAACTAACACAACATTGTAAATCAACTATATTCCAATAATTTTTTTTAATTACAACAAAGTATTCTATGAGGGCAATAAAGGAGACAAAGAGGAGGAAAGAAGTGAATTTTTGCCTGCTCAGGAAGAAAATAATCGGAGTTTTTTCTAATAGAGCAATGTATATCTCTGCCCACAGGGAAGTGAGAAAGTGACTTATGGGGCAAACCATTGCATGAAAGTGATATATAACAACTAAAATTCATGTGAATAAGATGTTTAATAATGTGTGGACATATTTATATAACAATGTTTTAAGAGGAAGCATAGGAGGCAAATGTTTAAATATGAGTATCAAAGATAAAAAAGAAATTATTTACGAGACAGAAAGAGGCTCACAGACATAAAAAACAAACTCACAGTGACAAAGGGGGAAAAGGTGATGAAGGGAGGGATAAATTATGAGTTTGGGATTAGCAGATACACACTATTATATATAAAAACAGATAACCAACAAGGTCCTATTGTGTAGCACAGGAAACGCTACACAATATTTTGTAATAACCTATATATATATGTATATATATACACACAGACATATATATAATTGAATCTCTGTACACTTGAAACTAGCATGATACTGCACATAGCTATACTTCAATAAATAAATAAAAGTATGATCTTAAAGATGTAAAAATGTTTATAGGGCAAAAAGAAGCAAAATGCTATTATTAGGGGGCTTCCTAGGTGGCTCAGAAGTAAAGAATCCACCTGCCAATATAGGAGACAGAAGAGACACAAGTTCGATCCCTGGGTCAAGAAGATGCCCTGCAGCAGGAAACGGAGACCCATTCCAGCATTACTGCCTGGAAATTCCTTGGACAGAGGAGCCTGGCGGGCTACAGACCACGAGGTCACAAAGAGTCACGACTGAGTGCATACATGCGCACACACTGTTATTTTAATGCTGTAGAATGATAACCATTTATTTTCTCATTTCCCTGTTTCCACAGTGAACATGCTCATTTCACACAATAGAGGCTCTCTTGACTGATGCTGGAAACCACGCTCTCCACCATCACCTCTGTAAAAGAGAATAAAGGCAGATACCCAGGGCACTATCAGCCAGGCTGGTAGGCACCCCTCTCTCTAACGAGCCTTTCTGCTTCTTCCCTCACCCATGAGTTGTATACCTGCCAACAGTTTGTTGGTTTTTTCCTCAAACCTCTTCATGCCAGCTGTGCTTGTTACTGTAATTATGTAATTCTATTAAATTACATAAATTGATGACATTATGAGTGGGACAAGAAAGGGGGTGATTTTTTCCTTGAAAACCAAGTTGAATGCTTCAGAAAAACTCAACAGCTAGAAAAGAAGGCAGACAACTAGCTGTGGGCAAGACAACCACAAAAGATTTGGAAAAGTTTCTAAAATATGGAAGGCTTCTTGTGATTTATCTATTCAATATGTAATAGTTTGCATGGACTAAACCCAAACTCATAGTCAAGCACAGAGAACTGCATTCAATATGCTGGGATAAACCATAATGGAACAGAATATAAAAAACAATGTATATATGTGTATAACTGTGTCACTTTGCTGTATTAGCAGAAATCAACACGACACCGTAAATCCTAGGAAGAAAAGTTATGACAAACCTAGACAGCATATTAAAAAGCAGAGACATCACTATGCAGAGAAAGGTCCCTACAGTCAAAGCTATGGTTTTTCCAGTAGTCATGTACAGATGTGAGAGCTGAAACATAAAGAAGGCTGAGGGTCCTTCTTTATGAAGAATTAATACTTTCGAACTGCGGTATTGGAGAAGACTCTTGAGAGTCCCATGGACAGCAAGGAGATCAAACCAGACAATCCTAAAGGAAATCAACCTTGAATATTCATTGGAAGGTCTGATGCTGAAGCTCCAATACTTTGGCTGCCTGATGCGAAGAGCTGACTAATTGGGAAAGACCCTGATGCTGGAAAGATTGAAGGCAGAAGAAGGGGATGACAGAAGAGATGGTTGGATGGCATCATCGACTCAATGGACATGAGTCTGAGCAAGTTCCAGGAGATGGTAAAGGACAGGGAAGACTTGCATGCAGTCCATAGGGTCGCAAAGAGTCAGACATGACTTAGCGACTGAACAATAACAACAACAACCTGTTTATAAAGCCAGAAGATCAATACTACCATATACGGATTTAGGAAATGGTAGAGGAAAAGCTTCCCTCATAGCTCAGTTGGTAAAGAACCAGCCTGCAATGCAGGAGACCTGGGTTCAATTCTTGGGTTGGGAAGATCCCCTGGAGAAGGAAATGGCAATTCCACTCCAGTATTCTTGCCTGGAGAATTCCATGGACAGAGGAGCCTGGCGGGCCACAGTCCATGGGGTCGCAAGAGTGAGACACAACTTAGCCACTATAGAAAGAGAGGAAAAGTAGGCTTTACGTGAAAAGTTAAAAAATTGTTCTCTGAGCAAATAGAATGAAATATATGCACCCAGATTCAGCTTATCAAACAAAAGACCCCCCAGTTGGCATGAGATGAAGGCTCGGTGCTGGCAGAACAGAAGGTGCCATAAGCCCCAAAAGGAGTGCCAACTGCCTGAGCAACCAAAACACGAGACACAGCAATGCCCATATCAAGAAGCTAGGTTCTCATGTTAAATGTTCTTTTAATTAGAAAAAAAAAAAAGAAATCAGTTTTGAAGGTGCCTTTTGAAATCTTGAAATTAACAGGCAAATGCTGGTAATGAAGTTAATCAAGTGTTAGAAAGCAAATCACCATCATAGCCATCATCATCTTCTACTAGAAGCCAGGAACATAAGTGACACCCTGTGTGCATAAACTCATCTATGCCTCCCAACAGGCTTCCCTGATGGCTCAGTGGGTAAAGAATCCACCTGCCAATGCTGGAGACCCGTGTTTGATCCCTGGGTCAGGAAGATCCCCTCGAGGAGGAAAATGGCAACCCATTCCAGTATTCTTGCTTGAAAAATCCCATGGACAAAGGCGCTCGGAGGGCTATAGTCCAAAGGGCTGCAAAGCATCGGACATGACCGAATGACTGAGCACAGCATAGCACACAATCCTCCCAACAGCCCTATAAAATGGGATTTTTTTTCTTTGCAGATGCAGACACTGAAACGAGCAGTGATAGATAGCTACCCTCCAAGAAGTAGTTCACAGGTACGAAGGCTTTAAAGTTTCTGGCACCAGGAAAGGACTAGAAAGTACTTCAAAGTGCAGAAGTCAACCATCCCCGTAGCTCCCAGCTGCACTTCTGAATCACCCACCGAGCTTCTGAAAAATAAGGATTTCCAAGTCCCACTCCACATCTGACAAATGTGAACCTCCAGGCAGAGGGTTCTGAGAACTGGTATGTTTTTCCTAAAGTTCCCCAAGTCAACAGGAAGCTGGGACAGGCATGGGAACCACTGACCTATGGCATCCCCTAGTCTGTAGTCAGGGCTTCCCTAGTGGCTCAGATGGTAAAGAAACCACCTGCAATGCAGGAGACCCAGGTTCGATCCCTGGGTCAGAAAGATCCCCTGGAGGAGGGCATGGCAACCCCTTCTGTTGTAGCCACGCGTTCCAGGAAACAAACTCACTCAGAAGGACAATGCAGATAGTGGAGTGCAGTTTATTACACCAGTGGGCCCAAGGCGGAGTCTCCTCTTAGCCAAGGCCCCCGATGAGTTTTTGTAAAACCTTATATATCCTAAGTGTACATGCTCAAACTCACCTCCCCAAATCCCTTGAAACTAGTCTGGACAAGGTAAAAGAGATACGATCAAAGTTAACCCATGATTCATGTGTCATAAGCCTACATAGTTAAACAGTGGACATTTATCAATAGGCCTATGGTCATACCCCGATAAGCATAATGGGATTTATGACTTTGTTCTGTTACAGAGATAATTAGCATATTCTTTTAGGCAATGGAGAGTCTAGGTACAAGTCCTGAGGCTCCTTCATCTGGGGGGGGGTCTGATTTTCCAGCTTGTATATCGTTTCCACAGATACAGGGCACATAGCTCAAAGTCCACAGTCCAGTTCAAGATGGAGTCCTGCTTTCAAGATGGAGCCTGTTCTGTCTGTTTCCTCCTTCACTTCCAGTATTCTTGCTAGAAGCATCCCACGGACAGAAGAGCCTGTTGGGCTACAGCCCTTCCACAGAGTCGCAAAGAGTTGGACACAACTGAGCAACTAATACTTTCACTTTCAGTCTATAGTCAGTGTTGACATCATAGATATCGTGTGTATTCGAGTTAAGACTGAAGTAAAAAATGTTCTCACTCTGGGAAAAGTGGGATGTTGACTTGTTTCTTCTGTTATAATTCAGACAAGCTGCTACATTCCACTCTACTTAACTAGAATAAAAGAAGTTTGCAGTGTTACTGAACGTTCTACAGAATAAGGTATTCTGTAGGTTTGCAGTGTGTATCCTTTGCAGAAACACCAAATTCTCCAGGCTCCCCAAAAAGTAGGAAATCATCTGTCTCCTACAGAAACAGGCTCTGTCAAGTGTGTTCTTGTTTCTGCTGCTGCTGCTGCTGCTGCTAAGTTGCTTCAGTTGTGTCCAGCTCTGTGCGACCCCATAGACAGCAGCCCATCAGGCTCCCCTGTCCCTGGGATTCTCTAGGCAAGAACACTGGAGTGGGTCGCCATTTTCTACTCCAATGCATGAAAGTGAAAAGTGAAAGTGAAGTCGCTCAGTCGTATCTGACTCTTAGCGACCTCATGGACTGCAGCCTACCAGGCTCCTCTGTCCCTGGGATTTTCCAGGCAAGAGTACTGGAGTGGGGTGCCATTGCCTCCTCTGCTTGCTTCCGCTAAAAGACCTGAAATAGCGCAATATTGGAAACTCTGGTGCTAGGGTCCATGAGAGAGGACATGATGTTCTGTGTTAAATAAGTGATACCCACGTGGGCAGGAGCCACCAGGGCTGGGCTCCTTTCCTCTCCCACCTAAATACAATGGTTCAGGCTAAGGGAGAAACTTGGTTAAAGAATGCCTCAGCTTCTTGGCCAACCTAACCCCATCTGCGATAGTCAGGCTGCTATCGGCAGTCTATCAGTGGTATGTAAACCTAAGACTTAGCGAAAATATTCATTATCTACTTTTATATTCATTTAAGTCTTCAGCATGGTGCTGGGTACTTTTAGCAAGGGCACAATAAATGTTAGCTATTGTTACGTTTATTACTATTAACACTGTTATCATCATCAAACCCTTTATTTCTTACGATGAGGAGGAAAAAAAAAACACTTGATTAAACACAAGGAGAGTGACCCAGTGTTCCAGTTATTTATTGCTATGTAACAAACCACCTCAAAAGCTAGTGGCTTCAAACAACCACTATATTTATTTTGCTCATGAATCTGCAATTCAGGCAGGGTGTAGGGAGGGGAGGGCTCATGGCTGTTCCACTGGACATCCGCTGGGGAGGCTGGAAGGCAGTGGGGGTAGGGGGTCCCGGGGCTACTAAGGCTTGTTCGCTTATGTGTCTGGCTCGTTCACCAGGAAGACAGAACCAACTGAGAGCTGGAACAGGTGAGACTCCTTGGACCACCCTCTCCATCTCTGTCTCTCTCTCTCCACGTGTCTCTCCAGCATGGTGGCTTCAGTGCAGCCTAGTTTTTAGGCTTCAAAGACGCCTCAAGGCTTCAAAGATGCACGTCCTCAGAGAGAGCATCAGGCCGGAAGGCTGTCACCCTTCATGATCCCACCTCAGAAGTCATGAGACATCACCTCCATTCAACTCCACTCATTGTAAGGAAGTCACTCAGGGCAACCCATAATAATCAACGGGAGAGGAATTCAACTCCACCTTTGCCAGGAATGGTGTCAAAGAATTTGCAGATACGTTTTAAAACCACCACACCTAGGAAAATCACTTCTTTCTTTAGATTGAACTCTGTATTGCTGCCAAAAGGTGCAAATCTAACCAATCCTGACTAGCCACTGTTTACATGAAAAGACACTGCAATTCATGGACTACCTTTCCAATCCATAAAATTATACAACTTGAACAGACTTTAAATCTTCTCTAGAGTTCAGAAGGGGGAAAGAGGAGTCTTGGAAGAACTAAATATTTGTTTCAAAAAGCAGGAAATGGTTCTGTTAACACTGCTATGGTATTAATAAAACTGTTTATCAACATTCTCCTAAATACAGGCACTCCTCAAGGTATTTGACAAGTACCATCTTGCACAGGCTTTATCACACTTCTAAACACAGCGGCTGTCTTCTAGATGGGCAAACTGGGGCTCAGTTTATGTAAGTTGCCCTAAATCCAAGCTTTGGCTTAGCTCTGTTAAGTAGCCATAAGGAAGTTTGAGATTTCATCCACCTAACTGGAAAGCCTGTACTCAGTCCACTGTATGCACCACCCNAGGTCATATGGTTAGGGAAGTAGCTGGTGGGGTCAGCTGATGGGGTCAGAGTTGCATCTCTGTCTCTTGCCTGGAACTCAATGCTATTGAACTTTCTCCACTGAGGATTAGGCTTTCAAGAGATCCATCCATGAGAGGTAACCGTGAACTTACTAATAGAATGCGCACCACTACACTAGATCCTTTCTGGTGGGAAAGAGGAAGGATGAATCTGGACCCCCAGGACCCACGGGAAGCTGGAACACCCACAGAGCAGGGATGCTGAGGGAACCACAAGCTTTCCCTGGCTGCAGTTGTGCCAAGCTGAGATCTGAGTAAGGAGGATGAGGATGAAGAAATGAAGACAGTCTACTCCTTCCTAAGGGTCTGCGCATACAAGCCACCGAAGAGTAGTAAATGAAACGTGTTTAATCCAAACCACCCCTTAGTAACTACTGTTTAGCTTTTGTTTTCTCCCCAAACGGTTTTGTGCAAGCAAACACAGCCTGAGGGTTCTTAACCCTTCCCCAGTGTTCGCCTTCAGCTAATGAAGGAGAAGGAAAAGGAAAAGACTCTTGAAACGATATTTCATGAGATTCGTGTATTTTTCATACTAGTTTCGGACCCTTTCTTCAAATCTCCTGGAACCAGTTCAATTGCAGGAAGATGGGTAGGCAGGAAAAAAAACTGAAGTGGATTTCAGAACAACTTGGCAAATTAGCAAAGTTTTTAACATCATTAAAGAGCTCTTAAATATTCTTCCCCAAACTCCATTTTTATCTTGTGAATGCATTTCAGTAATTGCTCTAAAGGAAATTGTGGATCTTTGGCACAAACATAAATGTTTGCATGATTTAAAATTCAGTGGCAGCAAAGATCATGATTTTCTTTAATTGCTGATTCTTAAACTAACCTTTTAGGTTTGTCTCATCTTGAAGAATGCCAGTGCCTATCAGCTGAAGCCGTAATAAAGACAATGCATATATTATTTAGTTGTTTATAATTGCAAACAACTTAGCCATATTTCAATACTTAGCCCTCAGCTCCAACATAGAGCATAAGTAGGAGATGATTATAATCATTCCATCATTCTGTAAATAGAACACTGGGACACTGAAAAACAAGACTGCTTTCTTAAAGCCGGCAGCAGAGAAAGAGAAGCAGGTCTGCAGCCAGGTGGCTTTTAATTCAACCACCTTATCCCAGCCCACTAATTGCTCAGTATTTGCTGGTCATATTCATCAAGGATGGAGACAGACTGTCCTGTGACTCAGGGAGACTAGTGTTCCAGACCTGCCTAATTGAATTAGCCAGGATGATTAACACTAGCTGTCACAACAGATAAGCTCCAAGATCTCAATGGCTTAACACAAACATCCAATGCACAGAGATATCAAGAGAGGGCTGGGAAAGACAGGATGCTACTATTTCACACAGTCATTCAGGGATTGAGGATCCTTCCATCCTTTCTGCCATCAAGATGTAGACTCCAAGGCCACTACAGGAAGGTAAAGAGGGGAGACATGGAGGATGCCATGGGATATTTTGTGGGCCTAGTTTGACAGTGGCAAACATCACTTCCTCTTATCTTCCAATACCCAGAACTCAGTCACATGCCCCCCCCTCCCCCACGTAACTGCTGGGAGCCTGAAGATAAGCTCTGTGCCCAAAAGGAAAACACAGTCTCTCAGTGAATATAGCATTGCCAATGCCACCCCAACCAGAGACCAAGGTAGTTCTGGGTTACCTAATATCCACCTCCCTAATCCAGACCCTGATCTGGTATAAATGGTTCCATGAGAAAGATAGTCTCCATCCTTCTAGGAATTCCAGATTAAAGTTCTACACTGCACATGCCAACCCAATCTGTGACCTAGGTCAGAATGATGAACAAGAATGACCTGGGTGTGTTGGGCCAAAGGGAATACCTTCTGGACGTGAAGGAACCACCTCCGTCAATTGCACTGGCTACATGTTGACATAGAGCTTTGAAGCACTGTATACACACCTCAAGGGCCTGAGCCCTCAACGGGATAGGGTGGTTCCTCTTCAAAGCTTAGTATCCGTTAAAAAAGGACCATCAGAAGATGATATTGCATCTTGCCCAACTAAAGCCACCATGATACCAATAAGATGGAGATTCAGTGGGCGGGAGGGCATAGGGCAGAAGCCAAGAACAAAGCTTGCCCCAGGCCTGCTGAGAGTTGCCCAAATGAAGAAGAAATTAACAATGTGCACTTGTCAGCAATCTCGTTGTGCTAATTTCCTTGCAAATATAAGCAAAGCCTTTTAATTAACTTAATATCAATTTCACTTTTCTCACATTTTGTTCTAATTATGGCCTGGATTTAATGCTCACACAGCATAATTCAGAGCTCTAGAATTAACAGCTTTACAACTTTATACACACCAGTAGCTGTTAAACCTAAGGGAAGTCAGGGTCCCTGCTGCTTTCCTGAAATTGCATCCCCACGCCTCCCTCAGCAATCCCTGGACCAGCCACCAATGCTACCTGGGACCAAGTCCCACACCTGGAAGTCAGTGCCAACTTCACCAACGAAGACAGATAAAGGCAGCTGGTGGTGGTCTCTGGACAAATGCTTTCTGAGTTTCAGCTTCCTCAACTGTCAAATGGGTATAATAATGTGCACAGGTTTGATTCGGACTTAAGCAACATGCAACACTGGATATGTATCAGGCATGCACGTGCTCAGTCACAAGCACTCTTTGTGACCCTAAAGACTGTAGCCTGCCAGGCTGCTCTGTCCATGGGCTTTTTCCAGCAAGAATACTGGAGTGGGTTACCATTTCCTGCTTCAGGGGGTCTTCCCAACCCTGGAATAGAACCTGCGTCTCCTGCATTGGCAGGTGGATTCTTTACTACTGAGCCACCAGGGAATCCCTAGGATATGTATTAGATGTCCAACGAAAACACTGCATACGGTACAACATGTATATTTACAAAGATCATATACTATATTTCATCAAATCTAAGATGCCTTCAGTCGTCAGCGATACCATTTTTATGTACCCAGAAAAGAGAAAAGCACTGCCAATTAAACTGTGACACACTACTGATCATAAAGTGAATCTCAATTTCAGAAATGTAAAACTGTGCCTCTCAGCATGGACAAAATGTGGTTGTACACGGTAGTTTCAATCTATGAGATGTCTTCAGATCAAATCCAAGTTAACCAGAATGCCCAAGGACTTAATATTTTAGTTTATTGAATTTCTAGACAGCATAGAGTCTTACTTTATTTTACTATTTGCTGAAAAGATATTGGGAGTGTAGAGATGGCAGATACCACAGTTTCACAATGCAAGCACCATTCCTTCTCTCCTTCTCTTTTGCCTCCACCATACTTACTTTCTCTGAAAAGCAACTATTCTCTTGGAGTAAGGTTGTCCATGTGGCCATTCTCTGGACCACAAGCGCTTAGCAGGAAGACTTCTGGGAAAGATTTTCTTCCCTGATTACACAATAGGAGATGTGACCAGTGGCACGGTACGCCCTACCTTATACAAAGATGCAATGACTGGAACTACTGCAGCCACCTTGTAACCATGAAGAAATGACCAAGAAAATATAATGAATTATGACATCATAATGTCATCATGATGACTTCACAGTTCCAGACCAGTGCTGGTTACCACTACTTCTGGATTTGTTAAGTGAAAACAAGTTACTTGCTGATGAATTAATTTCTAAATGACATAGAGAAGGCTTTTAAAATATACCATGGAATACTATTCAGCCATAAAAATAATGAAATTTTGCCATTTGCAACAACATAGATGGACCAGGAGGGTATTAGGCTTTAGTGAAATAAGTCAGAAAGAGAAAGACAAATACTGTATAATATCACTTATATGTGGAATCTAAAAAATAACGAACTAGTGAATATAACAGAAAAGAAACAGACTCACAAACATACAGAACAAATGAGTGGTTACCCGTGGGGACACGGGATGGGGGAGGGGCAAGATAGGACTAGGAGATTAAGAAGCACAAACTATTGTATAAAATAAATAAGTTACAAGGATATACAACACAGGGCATATAACCAACGTTTTATAGTAATTAAAACTGAAGTATGACCCTTATAAACTGTGAATCACTATGTTGTACATCTGTAACTTATACATCAACTGTAACTCAATAAAAAAATAAAAATAGAAAATGTTAATGAATAAAACCTATTCCCTTGCAAACTGTTACCATGTAAATGATTCATTCTAATGCAAGGCAGAGATAAACAACAGCTAAAAGGAGACCCACACAGAGTACCACAAGAGCCCAGAAGAAGGAACAATTAATTCTGACAAGGTGGCAGGAAAAGGTTTCAAGGAATAAAGGACATCTGAACTGGTTTTTAGAGGATGCGTGAGATTTTAATAGGATGGGGTGGGAGGAGGGGAGTATTACTCAAAATCTGAAAGTCAAAAGACCCTAAAGTCACGTAGCTCTTTGTTAAAAAATATTTATTTTCTTTATTTGGCTGTGCCAGCTCTTAGTTACAGCATGCAGGATCTCTGGTTGCAGCATGCAAACTTTCAGTTCCCTGACCAGGGATTGAACCTGGGCCCCCGGCATTGGGAGTAGGGATTCTCAGCCACCGGACCACCAGGGAAGTCCCCTAAAGTCATGCCGCTCTTATTGACACTTTGGTCCCTAGAAATACAGAGAAGTAGATCCCCAGTCTCCTAACTGTTATTCACACTCTTTCCAGCAGCAAAGTACAGCACCTAACAAGCCACGTGTAACCATGAGACAGCCCTCAGTAAACAGTAATCACACGATTAGCCATTGTGTCGGAGGCAGAGCTGGAAGGAGGCTCTTCTGGAACCCTGCTCCCTGTTAACTGTCAGCAAGCTCATGTGCTGGCGTCTGGCTGTAACTGCCTGTAATTACGGCGGCAGTTTATTACTCATGCATGGCAAGGCTGAGGCTCTGCAGTTAGCCATGACAGGGACATTATTAAAAGGGAAAACTTCTCTATCAGTGGCTAAGCCAATTGTCATCCACATGTCAAGCAGTCTAAAGACCTGTGAGGTGTCATAACAAAAGCAAAGGAAGGTCTTTCAACCAAATGAGCCCTGCATTTTTTTTTCAAGTGCTACCCAGAATTCAGAAATGCCTTCCCAGCTGATGGGGCGCTCCTATTCCCCTGTCGAGGGCTACCCTGTGGGGAGCTGGCATCCCGATTGATTTTCTGAGTTCCATTATTTGGTCCCCTCAGCACAGGAAGCAGGTCTTCTCCTGTGACAGGGCACTCCAGCTGAATCCATGAAATGCAGGAGGACCCAGATGCCCGGTGGAGGCTTCGGAAGGCAGACCTGTAGGGACTGTGGCTGCAACAGCCACTGCTGGGCTAACGCCTCCAGGCAGCAGCTGAAACAGACAGGCTTCTGGGTCACCCAAGAGCAGCAGCAGGGGAGGGGCGGGAGGAGATGGGTTTGGAGCAGAGAACGCTTCCCATCCATCACCACCGCAGAATCCCTCCAGTCCACTCCTGCTTCCCGCAGAATTCCTCCAGTCCACTCTTGCCTCCTCTTTGACTCAGAAACAAATGGGGAACAGAAAGGAAGACCTATCAGCACGTGCTGGGCAAGCTCAGAGCCAACCTAAGACTGCAGAGGGCATGGTGAGGGCCCCAACGTCTGCCTGCGTGGGCCTTTCCTTGGGAATCAGCCGATCCAGGACTAGGGGCCACTAGACGGATGAAGCAGAGGGCACAGAGGCGAGGATCCTGGAGGAGCTGGGAAGAGAATTCCCGTCCAGGCCGATGTGAAAGGCTGGAACAGAGGAAAGGCTGAAACCAGGGCGTGGCTGAAGGGCTGAGTACACCTCTGTGAACTCATGGAGTGGGGAGCTCCCCACAGGGCAGGGAGCACGCAGCTCAGAGTGCCGAGGGCTGATTCTGATTTTCCAAAGGGCCAACTCAGGATGTGGCCAAGGAGAGGGGTCAGAGGGGAAGGGCGCCTGGAATCACTGAGGCTCAGAGGGCTCATTGAGTCCTGAACCAGAGGCATGGCTGGGCCAGCAACACCAGAACTTTCTACCTATTGTTGGATTTTAACTCACTTTCCCACCTGTTTGAGTGCAGACTAAATCCCAACACAACATCGATCCCCTTACGTCATCACTGCAGTGACCACTTCATTCAATAGCTCCCCATGTCTACAGAATTACCTCTAACTCAGCCAAAGGCTGAAGCCTGGCTGGGTTGACCCTCCATTCGGTCCTCTAAACAAGCTCCACGTGGCCAATGAAGGTCACACAGCCTTCCTTCTGTCCCCTCACCCATCTCTGCCTCTACTCATTCCCGGTGTCAATTGCCCTGCCTGACCACCTTCTATGACAGGCCCCCATGTGGTCTCACTACCTGGGTCCTCTGGTCTGTGTGTTAAAACTTTGGAGTTCTCACCTTCAAGTTCAGCACTGCTTGATCAAGCACCTACTGAGGGCCAGGTCAGGTCTCACCACCGCCATACTCATTCTACCTCCAAAACTTCATGTACACCTGGTGAAACCAGAAACCCACCCTTCCAACTGGACCACAGATGTCTAGGTGGGTGTGCCATCTACATCTCTGCATCCGTGCAGCTAAACCACACCCCACAGTGAGGAAGTGCTCACAAATAGATGGAAATGACCGACATTTGTGCAAGGGGATTTGATATATACAGGCGACCATTTCTTCTCCCAGGCCTCAAAAGCGATTATCCAAAGACACCACTATTATAACTTAAGTGGAAGATGGAGAAGAAGAAAACAGAAGGGAGAGAGAAACAGAATTCAGCCTCGGACAAAAGCATGAAAAAGAGAAGAATCCTAGGTTGATTCGAAGAGTTTAAGCAACTTAAGAGCAAAACAGACCTTTCCTGCCCTATCTTGAGACTTATACCTCAGGTAACAAGGACCAGCATAACTGTTCATGCATCCATTCCAGATATATCTGCTGAGCACCTATTATGGGCCAGGGGACTTCTCAGCATCAGACATATGATGAGGAACAAGCAAGCAAAGGCTCCTTTCCTCAAAGAGTGAGCAGTTATTCAAAAAGACACATGTACCCCAATGTTCACTGCAGCACTATTTACAGTAGCCAGAACATCGAACCTAGATGTCCATCACCAGGTAAATGGATGAAGAAGCTGTGGTACATATGTATAATGGAATATTAGTCATTAAAAGGAACGAAGTGGAGTCAGCTGAACTGAAGTGGGTGAACCTAGAGCCTCTCATACAGAGTGAGGTCAGTCAGAATGAGGAAAACAAATACCGCATATTAACACATGTATACAGAATCTAGAAATGTGGTACTGATGAGCCTACTTGCAAGTCAGAAATTGAGATGCACATGTGAAGAATAGGCTTGTGGGCACAGATAGCTGGTGGGAAGCTGCTGTTCAGCACAGGGAGCTCAGCCTGGTGCTCTGTGACCACCTATTACAGAAGGGTGGGACAGGGCCAAGGCGGGGGAGGAAGGCTTGGCAGCGGGGACTGTGTGTATACTTATGGCTGATTCACATTGTAGGGCTTCCCAGGTGTTCCAGCGCTAAAGAATCCGCCTACCAATGCAGGAGACACAAGAGACATGGGCTCAGCCCCCGAGACAGGAAGATCCCCTAGAGGAGGAAATGGCAACCCACTCCAATATTCTTGCCTGAAAAATTCCACGGACAGAGGAGCCTGGCAGGCTTCAGTCCAGGGGGTCACAAAGAGTCAGACATGACTGAGCACACACATGCATGGACGCTGATGTACAACAGAAACCAACACAACATTTGTTAAGCAATTATCCTCCAATTAAAAAAAAAAATAAGCGTTCTCTCAGCTGCCACACATTGGGCACCGTGGCTCCTGCCACAGATTCATTGTGAATCCCTGCTCAACCTGACTCAAAGCATCCCCATTTCACAGCTGAGAAATGGTGGTGAAGCCATCACCATCTATTCTACACACGACAGTATATACATGTCAGTGCTACTCTCGATTAGGTCCCCCTCTCCTTCACCCGCTGTGCCCACAAGTCTGTGCCCACAAGTCTGCCCAAGGTAGGTCACACAGTTAATAAGTAACAGAACCAGTCATCAAACCCAGACTGTCTGCCGCCCAAGAGAACACCCTTTCTCCCAATATTATATTCTTAAAGACTCAGAGGTGTCTGACCTTAGGTGCTTCTCCATTAAATGTGGGCTCCACTGTGCCCACGCTCCACCTCTCCACTATCACTCTTGGCTCTATAATTGCCGAGCCTTTTCCCCAAAGGACACTCCAGATTTGGCAATGGCAAAGGTCAGGGCATCAGAGTTCTTCCTCGACAATGACGCCGGTCGCCTCTCCCCAGTTATTCTGGGCCGGGCAGGCGGCAGCTGCCCCTGCTGGCAGGGTGCCCAGCACACACACTGGCCAACACAGATGCGCCTGTATCTCAAGGCTGTCCAAGAACCGGGCCTCCCATCTCTCTGGAAGCCACCAGATGTGATCAGTCCGTCGGAGGTAAAAGAAATGAGCCTCCCTCCAGCGCCTAGGCCCTGGCTCTGCTGATCAGCCTTCCACACACCCAGGCCCCTGCTGGCCACTGAGCCCTGATGAAAGCCTGTTGTTGTTGTTTAGTTGCTAAGTTGTGTCCAACTCTTTGCGACTCCGTGAACTGTAACCTGCCAGATTCCTCTGTCCATGGGACTTCCCAAGCAAGAATATGAAGTAGGTTATCATTTCCCTCCCCAGGGGATCTTCCCTACCCAGGGATTGAACCCACATCTCCTGCATTGCAGGCAGATTCTTTGCCACTGAGCCACCTGGGATAAATCACCTACTTTCACTATTCAAGGATCCTGACTCAGGGATCGAGCCTGCGTCTCCTGCACGGGCGGGTGGACTCTACCATTGAGCCACCTGGAAGCCCCGATGAAAGCCTACATGCAGCTCCTAAGACTCGCACTGCCCTGGTACCCTTCTGAGGCTTACCTGCAAGGAGTGATTTTAATGCGAACATGTGCCTCAGCTCTCTCCCCCTTACCTCCTTCCCATTGGGAATGCTAGTACCCTCCAGCTCAACAATCTATATGAGCATACATATTTTCCAGGAAAGAAGAAACAGCTCAGGGTCAGCTCTGGCATCCAGGAAGAGATGCTTTCAGTATACGATCCCTCTCCTTCCAATGCCACCTCAAAGGCCCAGAGGACACACCTCTGCCCTGTCCTTCTGAGCCACTTACTTTCTCTGCCTCGTGGGCCCAGCTGACGCGGCAGGCTGGGAGGGCTGCAGGTGGCTTGTTTGGGAACGTGTCAGTTTCCTGCAGCTCCGATTCCAGCTTCATCTGTCTGTGTGGCTTGGGGGCAGGACCAGGCTGCGTAATTTTGACTTCTCTCCATGCCCGCACAGGTTTTCAATTTCTTCAAGCAACCCTGCTTCTATTCAATATCCTTCTGAAATCTAAATTTGGAACCTAACCTCAATCGATTGCATTTCCTCTTACGACAGCAGGGCCCTAAGCTTACCGGATGGAGCAGTCACATGTGCCCTTGCGAGTCCCTGCACCACGGCGTGGATGAGGGACGAGGTCACCACCCAGAGCTCAGGGCTTGCATGGGGCACATGACCGCCCACCACCTTCATCCTGACCTATCGGGGGATGCTGAACCTAGGAAAAGGACCGTGATATTCTGGAATCTTGACGCTGCCCCTCACTGTCTCTGTCATCATGGCCAAGTCACACAGCATTCCCTAAGTCTCACCTTTCTCAGCTCTAAAATGACAGAAAACAATTAACTTCCTCAGCTGGTGACAGACAGCCAAAAGCCCTGTACATGGGAATTCTATCAGGACCTCTGTCTGTCCCTTTGTCCGTTTTCCTAACGTCAGTACAAAACCCCCATCAAAAAAAAATATTTAACACAGTATTATTGTGCATAATGGTTCTGGATTTTCTAAAATTTTCGTGATAAAATATGAATTAATTCTACTCTAGAGAGAAAAGGAACATAAAACCAGCATGTTATAAAACCACACATTCACAAAAAGCATAACGAACCGTGCTGGTCTTTAACCTGGCTAACTGCTTCATTTCCAGGCTCCTCTGAAGGTTCTAGCACCCTTTAGTCAGGGTCTGGTGAAGGACCAGGGGAGGCCTCAAGATGGCACAGGCAAGATGAATACCTCACGCTCACTCTCCCCAGCTAAGTCTTTCCAACTCCTTCTTCCAACCACATCCACCCCACATAGTCCCATCTTTACAGAGTCAAGGTTATGTCCTCTATGGTTACCATTTAGCTCCTAAAACTAGCTTCCATCCAACTAATCAACCAATAAACCTTTTTGCCCACATGACATACAGGGTGTTATGACAGATGCTGAAGGATGGGCATGGTATTAAATAGTTCAAAATATGGTTCAAGTCCTCAAAATGCCTGTAGTCCAGTTCTGAACTCAAAAGATAAAGCTACCGAGGCACTAGAGTGCAATGGGTGCAATGGATATGGGCAAGAAAGCTTCAAGCAACCTGGCACAGGAAGAGCTCAGATGGTGGGACTTGGCACAACCTTCCGCCCCCAGGCAGTGACCTTGAGTCAAGCTTTAAAGGACACATGAATGTAGAAAGCGGGCGGGAAGAGCAAACCAGGACAACCAGCACTTCTCAATGACTGGACCTAAAACATGGAAGATGCAGCCCTAAGACAAATGCAAGTGGACTGGCCTGGCTGGAGGAGGCAGAAGCACTGGGCCAGGGTGGGAACGTGGGCTGACAGTGGTCGGCCTTGACTATCAGCCTCCAGGCTTGATCACAGTTCCTCAGGAAACACAAAACTCCTGGAAGGTCTTGGGCCCTTTGCAAGCAGTGCTTTCCATGCAGACAGCCAGAGTCCCGAAAAGGAGGGTGAGAGAACAGAGGCTGGGGCTTGGGTTAAAGGGCACTACAGCAGCAGTAAGGGGGCAGCAGAGGGTGCCCAATGGTAAAGATGGAAGGGCAGGGTCAGAGCGGGTCTGGAGAGGAGAGGACAAAATCATCTGTGTGCTTTCCCTCCATTTCAGCTTCTCCACGTTCCCTTTAAAGTGTCCTCCTCAGCCTGCATTAAGAAAAACAAAACAACAGCGTGCAACCAACTACTTTTCAAAAGACAGGCACTACGAGTTTTAGCAGAGAGGCCCGTTATGAGGAAGTCTGGGTCACCCCTGGCGCCCCCAGCCCAGAGGGGCCCTTGCAGGACACCCAAGAAACTGTTTCCGGGGTGAGAGGACACTACAGATGGCTGTGCTGTGTCTCCTGCTTGAACTTCATAAGAGTCCCCAGGAAAGGTCTGAGAAACCTGAATATCATTAAAACAGCAGCTCCCACTTGGTACCCAAGGGACTGGGCCCCTCCTGTATGCCCAGTGCTTGGCTCTCGTAAGCCCTCCATTAATTCCCAAACAATAAGGAGCACCAAGGTCAAGGTTTCCTTGTCCTCCTTCAGTAGCGAGGAGTGGAGACGCTGCAGAGCAAGCAGACACAGGAATCCAAGTCCCATCTCAGCACCCTCCCACCGCAGCAGGAGACCTCGGCAGGCCTACAGAATCAACAGGTGGGACCCGCTTTACCCAAAACGTGCACAGGCAGAGGATGGAGCGCTGTGAGTGGGGTGGAGAGGGGGAAGGTCACTGCAAATTACACTTGTCAGCCAGAAAGATAACATCTATCTAATTGCAGCTTGAATTCCTGGCTTGTTCAGGAAAAGCTCAAAACCCAGTCTTCCTGCCTGCTTCCCCTCAGAGGCTGCAAGTCAAGAAAACTCTTCTTTCTAACCCAGGCAACCAGTCCCCGGTGGTGGTCATCCCCACGCCGGATGGGGAAACTGCTTACAGGGCAGAAGAGCACACAGGGAAAGAAGCCAGGACCCCAGTCCATCTGAAGAAAACTCTCAGCTTTCCGGAAGTCCTCACTCTGATTCCCACCAACAGACAAGTGGGTTTTCCTCTTCGCTCTGCTCTGCCTGGCATACGCAGCAGAGGGCTCTGGGTCATGGTTCAGGCCACAGGCTTGTCCGAGACACAGTCTCAGGCGGCCCCCCACCCACCCCAAAGCTACTGAATCAGAGACTCTGTGGATGGGGCCTAGAAATGTACATCTTAAAAGGCCCTCCATGTGACTCTCAGTTCCGTTCAGTTCAGTCGATCAGTCATGTCCAACTCTTTGTGACCCCATGGACAGCAGCACGCCAGGCTTCTCTGTCCATCACCAACTCCTGGAGCTTACTCAGACTCAAGTCCACAGAGTCAGTGATGCCATCCAACCATCTCATCTTCTGTTGTCCCCTTCTCCTCCTGCCTTCAATCTTTCCCAGCATCAGGGTCTTTTCCAATGAGTCAGTTCTTCACATTAGGTGGCCAAAGTATTAGAGTTTTGTGACTCTGAGGCACACCTAAGATTGGGACTTCCCTGGCAGTCCAGTGGTTAAGACTTCACCTTCCAATGCAAGGGGTGCAGGTTTGATCTCTGTTCAGGGAGCTAAGCACCCATATACCTTGCAGCCAAAAAACCAAAATATAAAACAGAAGGAGTACTGTAACAAATTCTTTATTGTTTGGACCATTAAAAATGGTCCACATTAAAAAAAGAAAAAGATTAAGACAAGCCAGTGAAGCAGCTGAGAACCTCAATTCTGGAACCAGACTATCCCAGTTCTGTCAGAACTTCAATTCCCAGTTCTGTCACCCCCTACTTGGGTGATTATGAGCAGGTTACTTAAAGGGGAGTGTTAGTTGCTCAGTTGTATCCAACTCTTTGCAACTCCATGGACTGTAGCCCACCAGGCTACATGGAATTCTCCAGGCCAGAAGCCATTTCCTTCTCCAGGGGATCTTCCCAGCCCAGGGATCAAACCCCCGTCTCCTGCATTTCAGGCAGATACTTTATGATCTGAGCCACCAGGGAATACTCCTTCGTATCAGCACCTATCCTTAGTGTTGCTGGAAAGACCAAACGAGTCCTGGCGCGTCAGTGGCACTTAGTGAATACCACTTAGCATTTTATTATTCCTATTTGGGGCACTGCTGCTGCTGCTGCTGCTAAGTCGCTTCAGTCGTGTCCGACTCTGTGCAACCCCATAGACGGCAGCCCACCAGGCTCCGCTGTCCCTGGGATTCTCCAGGCAAGAACACTGGAGTGGGTTGCCATTTCCTTCTCCAATGCATGAAAGTGAAAAGTGAAAGTGAAGTCGCTCAGTCGTGCCCGACTCTTAGTGACCCCATGGACTGCAGCCTACCAGGCTCCTCCATCCATGGGATTTTCCAGGCAAGAGTACTGGAGTGGGGTGCCATCGCCTTCTCTGATTTGGGGCACTGATGGGGTGTATATCATATTCTGTTACCTAACTGAAATGACTTGTGTCCTTGGGTACAGCCTGACACTTAAGGGAGCCAGATATCTTGTGCGCTCTTTTGGGGCCTATGGATCAGTCTACGGCCCAGATCTGTGTAAAGTAATAAGGCCCATCCCATAAGCATCCAGTTCCTCCAGAAATGAATTGCGGGCTTTTGTTTCATTCTGTGCCTTGGTTCTTGGACATACAGGAGAAGAGCTCCCACCAGACCCCCGCAGACAATACCTACAGCTGGTCCACACCTACAGCCAGGCCCTGCTGTCTGCTGGAGGTCAGTGGGATTGCAGCACCCCAATGCAGGTACAAGTTCAAGGATTCCCCTGGATACTTGTTGAGTGGTATCAAGAAGCTCAAGGGGTCCTTTCAGAGGATGCTTGCAAATCTGACCCCATCTCACCTGGAAGGATCCAGAAGGGATCATTGGAAAGTGGGAAGAAGACATCCTTCTCCCTGCCTGCCACCAGGCTGGTCTCTAGCTCCAACTGCAGGGAGGACAGTGGTTGAGCCGAGTCAGGTCTTACTAACGTCATCAAAGTGAAGACTCCTTATGATTAGGAGGAGACATTCAGTGGAAGCTGTCATAAACACAGGCTCTCTGGTCAACCAGACACGGGGTTCTGACTCCAGACTCTGCCACTTACCAGCAGCAGGACCTCAGGCAACTTAACTAACCTCTCCAAGCCTTCTTGTCTTATTTCTGATATGGGAAATGGAAAGAACCACGCTGGACTGATGTGAACACTCAATGAGATAATGCACTTGTAACCTCTTGGCACTGTGTCTGGCACACAGTGAGAACTTCACAGATAATTATGATCATTATCTTTATGACTATCAGTAGCTCTGGAATTGGAGCTGCCAGAGTGGCTCTAGTGGTAAAGAACCAGCCTGACAATGCAGGAGATATAAGAGACATGGGTTCAATTCCTCTGTTGGGAAGATCCTCAGGAGGAGGGCATGGCAACCCACTCCAGTATTCTGGCCTGGATAATCCCATGCACAGAGGAGCCTAGTGGGTTACAGTCCACGGGGTTGCAAAGAGTTGGACAGGACTGAAACGACTTAGCACACACAGCTCTGGAATTACCATAAGAACATGAGTTAGAAGCTCAGGAAGGGAGATAGCAGGCTTAAATCTGCGTTGGATACCAGTCTTGTGGACCTTGGAGAGCTGCCCATACTCCAGTGAGTAATATTCTGACCTTGGGGGCAACAAATGTCCAATGATCCATCAGCTCCTGGACCAGATGTGACCAGGGGGTATTAAAAGTCTCCCTCTCCTCCTGAAGCAGTGAGAACATTTTAGCTGGGACAGATCCTGATAACTATCACTGATTGGATGGCACACCTCTCTTCGCTACATTCCTTAAAAACCTGCTTCCCCTACCCACCTCGAACTTAACAATTGCCCTCCGGCAGCTCTCGGGGAGAATCCGGAAGTTTTTAATAGCAGCTACACCGAGGCAGCGCCGGGACGGGAGGGGTCCTCGTTACTAGCTGAACAGGCTGCCTCCTAGACAGATAACATCCTTCAGCGCACTACCGAAGCGCGTTAGCTCCAGACCTAAGGCCTTGACTTTTGCAGACGTTTAAGCCCGCCAATGGCCCCTCCCTGTCCGACCCCACCATAAGGCTAAGCTGTAAGAGCTATTTCCTCCCTTAAGTCGCCTGCGCCTCCAGTCCCATTCGGCCGCGCGTCTAGTTTCCGCACTTGGGGCCAACTGGCCAGGTAATGCCTGCACGCGGAGACCTGGAGCCAGCTGTGCTGACGTGTTTCCACGATAAAAGCAAACTTACAGCTGGAGCACAGAAAAGAAGCCGGGGATTCTTTCCAGCAGCCCCGGCCTCCTGGCCGAGACGGGGCAGTAAGAGTAACAGGGAGCGCGCGGGAGCAGGGCCCCCGGGGGTGGACCGGATGCCCACGCTGAGCCCCGTGGGCATCCGCGCGCGTCCTTACCGTTTAGTTGCCGGTAGACAATGTCCTCGAGCAGCGAGAGGCGCTTCAGGACCGCATCCTGGATGGGGCTGGCGCTGTGCGCGCTGAGGTTAGCGGCCTCGGCCCGCGGCCGAATCTCATGGAAGGAGTCTCCGCTGCGCACCGAGATGGGCCGGCACTTGGCCAAGAAGAGCACGAAGCCGGCCACCGCGATCAAGTTCAACACCAACAGCACTTTGACTCTTCTCAGTGAAGCCATCAAACACGCCCAGCTGGCCCTCGCCCCGGACCCGCGCCCCTTCGGGCTCTGGCGAGGCGCGGGGCAGCCGGGGGCCGTGCGTGCGAGGCAAGCGCTCCGGACGGCTGGCGAGGATACCAGCCGCTCCCGGCCCCACGGCGCGGAGGCTCAGGCAGCGGAGACGGTTAGGAGGTCCGGGCGGTCGCGGGAAGAGCGAGATGGCTCACGTGGAAGCCCTCGGTCTGCAAAAGTGCTCCCCAAGATGCTTACTCGGTCCTCGGCGCGCAGCCCCTACCAGTCGCCTCGGCTTCTCGGCGAGGGGCCGGGTGTCTCTCCTCTGCACCAGTAAGTGGTTCGCCGCTGGACCTCCGGCCGCCGGGAGCCGGGCTGAGGACGCAGGGGCCAGCAGGCGGGGCTGCCCCGGCGCCGCGGCGGGAGCCGCGCGCAGGTGTCGGGCTCAGGGTTCGTCGCCCGCCCGCGGAGGAGCGCACCGCGCCTCCGGCCGCACAGCCACTACCCTAGTCCGCAGGCAGCCGTCGCGGCGCGCCGGCCGCGGTCTTCAGCGGAGGACCGACTCCTCGGGGTGGGCGCCTTTGTTACGCTCACCGACCCGTTCCATCACGCCGGGCTGAGGAATAGCCCATGGCCAGCGCCCGCATCCTCGCGGCTCCGCAGTCACGCTCAAGTCTCAATTACTCTTAAAGTGGGGGCAGCACTAGGGGGCGGGCGAAGGGGCAGAGCGCGACGTCCTCTCCGCCCCCTCGCGCCCGGGGACACCCCACCCCGCCGCCAAACTCACCAGCGCGCACAGCGCCGCGGGCCCCCGGACACGTTCCAAGTCCTGAGCCCACGCAGTGAGCCTTCGGGGCCTGCCGGTCACGCCGGCCTCTCTCCGAGCTGGCGCGTCGGGAGGCTAGCCGGAAGGCGGAGTCGGACCTCAAAAGTCACAGCAGTTCTGTACCCCCCTCCACGGACGTCGCGGGGAGCGCGGCGGGGAGGGACGCGCGCCGGCGCACCCTCCGCTCGCCAGAACCGGCAGCGCCTGCCGCTCTTCCCGCGCCCCAAGGAGCCAAACGCCGAGTCTTCTAATTGGTGGACGCGGTGATACCGCCGCTGCGGCAGGGAGAGCCCACACAGCCCCGGGGCGCGAGAGCCCGGAGGGGACGCGCAGGTGGCGGCAGAAGGCGGGGCGCGGCCCGAGGGGGCCCGGCTGCAGCGCCAGCTCCTCCTCCGGCCCTCCTGGCCACCCCTCTCCCCGCGAGCCAGTCGGCCGCCGCCGCCCGCAGGCTGCCGGGCGCACAGCTCCCCGGCTCGCCGGCTTGTGCGCGCGCACCCGGAAAGGGTGGGGGCGCCGGGAGAGTGCGGGCCGCGCGGGCTGGGGGCCGTCAAGTCATGTTGACTGCTGCCCGCGTTGGAGGGACCCTTTGGTTCTCAGCACTCCCTGAGCGGGCGGGTTTGTTCCATCCCGGCTGGCGACGAAGACATCCCTTTCTGTGTGCTCGCAGCTCCGCTTTGCGTGGCCAGGAATGGCTAGAGGGAAAATCTGGCCTGGAGACTCGGATTCCGTTACTTTGGGAGCCAAACCGGGCGTTGGTGGGCTGGGTGGGTTCGCTCATCGTCCAGGCGACGGTTTCTGTGTGCAGCCCCCACCTCTATACGCATTTTATCATAAGAAGCGTATCTTGGCGACTGGATTTCTTCCCAAAGTCAGGAGCTCCTGATGCTGAAATTCAAAACCCCGCGCTGATCTCTTTGGTTCCTTGGGCCTGGAAGAGAACAGGCTGTCAACTAACAAAGATTAGATCTGGCAATGAAGCCCAATAAATCTGGTGGTTTCTACCTATTTCGATCTCATTAAAGTTGTTTTTGTTTTCATGTTACTGTTGGGGTTTTATGATTTTTTGCTGATTTGTTATTTTAAATGTTGATTTTCAACATTTTGAAAAGTGAGTGGAAAAATGTACCAGTCTTTTAGTTCCATTCCCTTGGTACTCTTTGTCCGGGTTCCATAGGTTTTGCTTTGTATAATCTACAAGAAAGTGACTACAAAACTGTTAGATGAAAAAGCTACATCAGAAGACATAAGGGACAGTTTTTAACCTCACATGTTGGGCACAAAAGAGGTTGAGAAGGAAGAAACCCCAGTTTATTGAGAGGTTGTAAGACAGACACTGGGCCAGGCACAGTCTCTAGGTTATCTCACTGAATACCCAGTTGAGTTAGATGTTATAACCACACATTCAGATGGAAGCTAGCCCAGTCAAAGGAAGCTTATGGAAAAATAGGGTTTGAACTTTCATTCAGCCATAGGGAGGCAGGTGGGAAGGTTGAAGCGATGGGCTAAGGTGTCAGTTTAGAGCCTTAAACCTAATTCTAACTGTAACCCTGAGACTGGATGACAGATGGGCTGTCGTTTTTTGTTTTTTTTTTTTTCCCCAAATTTAGACAGGTTTATTGATAATTTCAGGGATTTCCTGATGGCTCAGTGGTAATGAATTCTCCTGCAATGCAGGAGACACAATTTCCATCCCTGGGTTGGTAAGATCCCCTGGAGGAGGAAATGGCAACCTACTCCAGTATTCTTGCCTGGAAAAAAAATCCCGTGGATAAAGGAGACTGGCAGGCTACAGTCCATGGGGTCACAAAGAGTCGAACATGACTTAGCAACTAAACACCAGCACGACATTGGTAATTTCACAGTGTCCTTTCACAGGCTGACAAAACAAATAGAAAACTGAATCTTACATCATGCACAGATGCCCTCAGCAACTCCATATAGTAAGTCAGACAGGACAGCCCTCATTTATCTTCTTCCATCCAAGTTTGTTTAATCCTAGACCATCCTCAAAACAATCTTAGCATGTGCAATTGACAAGCTATCTTGTCAATGCAGACATCTCTGGGGTTTCTGGGATACTTCTGGCAGGGTTGTCCAAACTGAAAACTTGGAGGAAGGGTTTTCACACCAGTGCCAAGCAAATTCACCTAAAACTCACCCCATCCCCCTGTGTTACAGAAAAGTTCTGTTTCTTCTGTTGCAGAAGCTTAGAGGCCAGTAGTAAGTGGTTCTAAACTATGGTGGGTCTGATTCCCAAGCATAAGCATATTTAGGAGTAGGATGCTGGAAGCAAAACAGAAGAAATAGCCTCAGTCAACTTATTGGAAAAGACCCTGATTCTGGGAAAGATTGAAGGCAAAAGGAGAAGGGGACGACAGAGGGTGAAATGGTTGGGATAGTATCATGGATTCAATGGACATGAACTTGGGCGAACTCCGGGAGATAGTGAGAGACAGGGAGGCCTGGTGTGCTTCAGTTCATGAGGTCACAAAGAGTCTGACAGACTTAGTGACTGAACAATGACAAGAACAAAGTTTTTAGGCATGATTTAACTCCAGTGAGATTTCTTTTCATCCCCCTAAAGCCAGAGATGTTCCTTACCCAAATTAACTCATGGTTTTATCAAGAATCTTTAAAAACATATATGTTTATGTATCTTTTTATTTTTGGCTGCATCAGGTCTTACTCGTGGCACGCAGGCTCTCTCATGGCACACAGGCTTAGTTGCCCCACAGCACGTGCGAACTTAGCTCCCCGACCAGGTATCAAACTTCCACCCTCTGCGTTGGAAGGTGGATTTTCAATCACTGGACCACCAGGAAATCCCTTATCATCAATCTTATAGCCTTCTCTGGTCACATTCCACATGCCTCCTGGACAGCTTCTACATTTCTAAGTGACAACTGACATTCTAGACCCATTGAGTGACCCCTTGTCATAGGTATACCCTGAATCCTGTCACCACACAGAAGTGCTGCACTCATGCAATCCTGCACTGAAATTCCACCCTGTGTCCACTGCTTTTTTATTCTCAATTCCAACCAAATAGATTCTCCAGCCATCAGCTACCCCTCTCTGCCTCCCAAGCATCTAAGCCCTCCACTTGAGTTCCTTAAATCTCCACTTGAGTTCCTTCTGTATCCTTCCTGGTTATTCGAGATCTAGTCACTCATTTATTTCAAACACAATTCCCAGGAGTGGCCACGATTCACACACACTCACAGACAGGGTCTCCCAGTGCCCCCAGCCTGTTAATATCCGGGGACTTCCCCAGTGGTCCAGTGGTTAAGACTCCTCACTTCCATTGCAGGAGCACGGGTTCCATCCCTAGTCCAGGCACTGAGATCCTGCATGCCAAGAGTGTGGCAAAATAATAATAATAATTAAAATAAAACATTTAAAAAATACCCACCTTTGAATCAGTATCACCCAGACAAGAAAGGTCACCTGGGAAAACCACATTACCCCAAAGTGTGGGGACATTACCAACTGATGGTAGATAGAGTGTACAGCATGAACTGGATCCTCATCCTGCTTAAAAGAACTGTTCCATGTCCCTAATCAGCTTCTCTCCCCAGAGATGTCTAGAAGACTCCAGAAGTTTGTAGACACCCTTTATTCTGGGAGGAAACACTCATAACTTCCATCAGATTCTCAATGGTAGTCAATGACACCAAAATTTGAAGAACCTGTTGGCATATGTTAGATATGCAAAAACATAAGCAGCTGAATATTTATTGTAGGCAGCTGTTTATGAAATCAGTGGTGTCAAGGCAAGCAAGTTTGATGGAGCTCTCCGGTTGCTTGCATGTCTTGATGAAAGAAAGAAAACTCTGGACTAAAGCCAACATGCTGTATGAATGTTGAACTGAAGGAACGGAACTAAATAGCTTCTGCCTGCTGAGTAAATTCTCACACCCAAAAGGAGCACACCTAGCCACTTAAACTACATACACAGAGATTAAAGGGCCCATTTACAGAGTCATCAATCGCTCTGTGCCCAGAGGCTCCTGAAAGTGTGGGCGACCTCCCTCAATCGATGACTGCCATCTGTCTACGCCACTTGCCCCCAGTCCAGCTAGTAAAACCAACAAAATTAGACCTCAGTGGCTGTGTGGCCTGCTCATCAGGGAATCTGGGTTTCATTCCACCTGTTCCCAAGAAGCAAATCAATTCTCAACTTTAAAATAAGAAATTTCTTGTGGATGGCTCCAAAAATCTTTCCAAGCATAAATTTCAGCTAAACTACAAACATTTTTTAAAAATTTAATGGAGGATAATTGTTTCATAATATTGTCCTGGTTTCTGCCACACATCACTATGAATCAGCCACATGTATACGCATGTGCCCTCCCTCTTAAACCTCCCTCCCACGTCCCACCCCATCCCATCCCACTAGGCTGTCCCAGAGCACTGGGTTGAGCTCCCTACGTCAGTCACACAGCAAATTCCCACTGGCCATCTGTTTTGCATATGGCAATATCCATGTGGGAACATGCACAAACACTTTTAAAAGAGGCTTATTAGTATAGCTGTTTGTATAGCAAGCTGAAAGGAAGGAAACAGATATATTTCTGTCCATAGGTCACCAAGGGTTTTGATTCCAGATATATTTTCCGTTCATCAGCCATGATCCATGATGCAGCTTTGCCTGGACCGTGTTACTTTTGCTTGCCTGTTAAAAACCTCTCACATCTCACCCTAAACCATCACCAAAGTTAAAACCACTTTGCCATCTAAATATCTTAATTGGTGCAATGTCTGTTCAAATCTTTGGACCATTTTTAAAAAAAAAACTGAATTGTTTGTTTTCTTGTTGTTGAATTTTGAGATTATATATTTTGGATATAAGTCCTTTGTCAGAAAATTATTTGTAAATATTTTAGTTCTATTAATAGTGTTTTATTGAATAAGAAAGCTTTTAATTATAATACAGTACAGTTTATCTTTAAAAAAAAAAAATACTTGAAAGTTCATCAAGGAAAACCAGGGGTTCATCTTTATCCTATGGCTTTGCCAATCTAGTTATTCTTCCAGAAGCAGAGAGGTTGAGCCCTCACTCTCATAAAAGCCTGAACATTACAGCAGATACTGGAGTTGTCATTTGATTTTTTTAAGTTGAGATATAATTGGAATCCATCATTAAGATAGGTTCAGGTGTACAACATAATTATTTGATATTTGTACATACTGTGAAATGTTCATGCCAAGAAATCTAGATAACATCCATCACCATAGCAAGTTACAAATTTTTTTTTATGATGAGAACTTTGAAGATCTGCTCTCTTAGCAACTCACCAATAAACAAAACACTGTCTTTGACTATAGTCACCATGCTGTGCATTACATTCCCATGGCATTTATCTTATAACTGGAAGTGCCAACCTTCTGACCACATTCACTCATTTCTCCCACTAGCCCTCACGTCTGGCAACCCCCAATCTCTTCTCTGTATGATTCGAGGTTTGTGTTTTTGTTTTCAGATTTCACATTAAGAGCTTACATAGTATTTAGCTTTTCCTTATTTCATCGGAGGGGTTTTATTCTTTTGCTTATTTCCCCTCAACTTTATTGGCAGTATCAGTGACAAAAAAATTAAGAATCTAAAGTATACAGAGTGATAATTTGATATTATATACATTAGGGAAGGATCTTACTAGAGTTTCTTTTTTATTGTTGTCATTCTTTTGGTTGTTGTTATTTTTTTAATTAATTAATTTAATCAGAGGCTAATTACTTTACAATATTGTACTGGTTTTTACCATACATTGACATGAATCTGCCATGGGTGTACATGTGTCCCCCATCCTGAACCCCTCTCCCACCTCCCTCCCCACCCCATCCCTCAGGGTCTTCCCAGTGCACCGGCCCTGAGCACCCTGCCTCATGCATCGAACCTGGACTGGAGATCTATTTCACATATGGTAATATACATGTTTCAATGCCAAAGTTTCTTTTTAAAGAAAAAGACAGACTCTATCCTTTTCTCCACTTCAAGGAGCCACAGTACAGTGGGGGAAAGACTACAATGAGGGGGATAAATAAACAGGGAGAGACCAAGCTGCTGAGTGTGCCAAGGGTCTGCATCGTGTGCCAGGCACCACATACGCATCCACCTAGACTCACACTTAGCTCTGCGATTCTGAGCAAGTTAGTTAACTTCTCTGGGTCTCGTCTGCTTCCTCTGCTGTAAAACAGGGATAGTATCCATACCGCTACCTCCTGAAGTTGCAAGGATGTGTACCTGCAAGCTAAGTTGCTTCAGTGATGTCTGACTCTCTGTGACCCTATGGACTGTAGCCCACCAGGCTCCTCTGTAGGTGGGGATTCTCCAGGCAAGAATACTGGAGTGGGTTGCCACACCCTCCTCCAGGGGAATCTTCCCAACCCAGGGATTGAACCCATGTCTCTTATGTCTCCTGCGTTGGCAGGTGGGTTCTTTACCACTAGTACCACTTGGGAAGCCCAGTTACAAAGATAAATATGGCTCAGATAGTGAAGAATCTGCCTGCAATGCAGGAAACCTGGGTTCGATCCCTAGGTTGGGAAGATCCCTTGAAGAAGGGCATGGCAACCCACTCTAGTATCTGACCTGGAGAATCCCCACGGACAGAGGAGCCTGGTGGGCTGCAGTCCATGGGGCTGCAAAGAGTTGGACACAACTGAGCAACTAAGCACAGCACAGGCATATAGTCAACAGTATGGAAATAAACCCAGATAATTCAACTGAGAACAAGCAAAGACTGTATATTCAATTTGCTGTTGCAAGTGTCGACTGAAGAAAGAAAAATCTTCACAACCTAAAAGTTGTTTTATTTGGAAGACAGAACAGAGGACTTAAGCCCAAAATGTGGCCTCTCAGACAACTCTGAGAAATTGTTCAGAAAAAGTAAAAGAGGAGCCAGTATATGTAAGAGCTTTTCTGGTGGCTCAGACAGTAAAGAGTCTGCCTGCAATACAGGAGACCCTGGTTCAATCCCTGGGTTGGGAAGATCCCCTGGAGAAGGGAGCGGCTACCCACTCCAGTGCTCTTACCTGGAAAATCCCATGGACAGAGGAGCCTGGCAGGTTACAGTTTATGGGTTCGCAAAGAGTCGGACACTACTGAGCGACTTCACTTTCTTTTCTTTCTTGCAACAAAGATCAGATAGTCAGAACATGAAAAGATTACTATTAATTAAAGAAAATCAGATGTCTCAAGTTAATGAATTTGGTGTTTTTCTATGTATGGGAAGAGGCCAACATCTGGGCTTTTTGAATCATTCCTTTAACAGGCACCTCAGTTATCTGGGGCCAGTATTCCATGTTCTCCCATCCTGAGTCTTCTCAGGGTGCACTGTTGAGGGCCGGGAGGGTGGCTGCAGTGGCTGATGGCTTCATGGGGGTATCCTGTTTCTATCCTGAGTTCCTCCCAGGGCTCATGGTCAGGACAGCTGTGGTATGATGGCTTGATGGCTGCAACATCCTTTGTTTACCGGTATGGCAGGCAACATTCTTTCACCGACAGGAGTCAGCCACCATCTCTTGTGTTTGGCAGAGACTCAAAGACAAGCAGAGGGGAGGGAAAGCTTTTTACAGTGGAAAGGAAAGGGGAAGGGGAGGCTTCGCATATGCCCCGACTGGAGGCTGTTGGCCTGGAGAAGGTGGAGGCAGGAAGACCAGCAGTAGGGCCTCCTTTGTGATTGGTTAAGGGAACATATTTGGCTTTATTTGATTGGTCCCAAGGGCTTCCCTGGTGGCTCAGAGGTTAAAGCGTCTGCCTGCAATGTAGGAGAACTGACCTGGGTTCGATCCCTGGGTGGGGAAGTTCCCCTGGAGAAGGAAAGGGAAACCCACTCATGTCAGTCCACGGGGTCGCAAAGAGTCAGACACGACTGAGCACCTTCACCTTCACTTTCACTTTCACTTTCAAATTGGGACCTAAGTGAGAAGAAAAATTAGAGAAGCAGGCAGTTACTGACCATATGCTGACCACTCTGAGCCATTGGTATCAGGTACTACACTTGGGCTTCCCAGGCTGGTTGCTGGAGGGTTTGAGGGTCAGAGCTCTATAGTCACTCATCGTCAGGTCCTTGTACTTCAACCTCTCATCACCCAATAAATATTGGTTATGCTAAGTGGCTTCAGTTGTGTCCAACTCTTTGCAGCCCCATACACTGGAGCCCGCCAGGCCCCTCTGTCTATGGGGATTTTCCAGGCAAGAATACTGGAGTGAGTTGCCATGCCCTCCTTCAGGGGAATCTTCCCAACTCAGGGATGGAAACCAGGTCTCCCTCACTGCAGGTGGATTCTTTACCATCTGAGCCACCAGGGAAGCCCAAATATGGTTGCTATTGCTGTTAGTAGTAGTGGGTAGCAGGTCCACCTGTCTGAGAGAGGTAGGCCACCCCCTCCACCCCAGCGCCACTCCTCTGACCACGATCTCATCAGCTAGCAGCAGTGACTTCCACAGTGGGTGCACAAGACAACCCACTAGGGCACGAAAATAAAATATTAGGACATCTATATTAGATAAATAAAATATTAGAACATTCATCAAAGGTTCATGAGAAAGAAATCTGCATATATTGATATTGAGACTATACATGAAATGACACATGTATATAATTTCTAAGCAATGATAAATATGGAGTTTCCTAGTGGCCTAAGGGGTTAGGATTTTAGGCTTTCACAGCTGTGCTCCTAGTTCAATCCCTGGTTGGGGAACTAAAATCTCGCAAGCTGTGTGGCCAAATATTAATTAATTACCTAAATAATGATACATATAACAGGCAAGTACATTTCGTGTCTTTTCCTGGTAGGATCTGACATGAAAAAGCAATCCTTGCCTACAGGCCAAGTTTCATGCCAGCCCTCAGCTTGTATTTTTCCCTAAAATGCTTCCTTTCTGCCAGAAGTTAGATTCCTTCGAAAACTCAAAAGGCCCTTTTAAGGCCCTTTTAGCATCCCAGTCCTCACTCCATGGAACCTGATCAGAGAGCCTGAACATATGCCACTTTTTATGGGAAAATTACCCACAAACATAACTACAAATCTACAAAGTATCTAGCCCTTGACTTATTCATTAATTGCATTTATTGAGTTCTTGCTGGTGTGCCACTGCCTGCAGAGTATTCTGGACGCATATTCCCTGCCCTCAGGAAGCTTACAGTCTAGTGAAGTTGAGGCAAATAGCTAGCAAACAAATCATGAATGAAAATTATTCAATTGCACTCAGGAGAGGGACTTCCCAGGTGGTCCAGTGATTAATGCTTTGCCTTCCAAGGCTTCCCTGGTGGCTCAGCCAGTAAAGAGTCTCCCTGCAATGCAGGAGACCTGGATTTGATCCCTGGATTGGGAAGATCCCCTGGGGAAGGAAATGGCAATCCACTCAGTATTCTTGCCTGGAGAATCCCATGGACAGAGGAGCCTGGTGGACTACAGTCCATGGGGTCACAAAGAGTCAGGACTGAGTGACTAACTTTTTCCAGTTCAGGGGGTGTGGGTTTGATCTCCGGTGAGGAGCTAAGATCCCAGATGCCTCATGGCCAAAAAACCAAAACATAAGCAGTATTGTAACAAATTCAATAAAGACTTTAAAATGATCCATATAAAAAAATCTTAATAAGTAAATAACACTTAGGTGACACAAGGCCTAATGTGGGGGGTGGCTGGTGGGCTGGGCCTGTGTGTTCAAAGTCAAAAGTCTTCCAGGGGACCAAGACCAAAGATCTGCTGGGGTAGCATGCTTCCCTCCTACATGCTGCTGGACCCGTTCTAATTCTCACTCAGGCATCCCCACGCTCCTCCCAAGGACGGCTCCTTTGCTGGGAAATACCCAGGCCATGACAGTCTTCTCAAGTGTAGATGAATCTTACCCCAGTCCTTCATATGCACAAGCCTCTATTGTATTTAAGTACACAACTTTTCTTAACTTAATTAACATTGATAGCAACCAAAAGAGCTGCCAGATTTCTGTGTGCAAAAAGGAGAAACTTATAGAGAAGGAGCAAGGAAGGTGACTTTTCACTGGCTGTCTGCTAAGTCACTTCAGTCACGTCTGACTGTGACTCCATGGACTGTAGCCCACCAGGCTCCTCTGCCCATGGGGTTCTCCGGGCAAGAATACTGAGTGGGTTGTCATGCCCTCCTCCAGGGGATCTTCCCAACCCAGAGATGGAACCTGCACCTCTTATGTCTCCTGCGTTGGCAGGCAGGTCCCTTACCACTAGTACCACCCGGGGAGCCTAATCTGTTCATAGCCGGCTGTTGCTATAACTAAAAGCCTTCATAGGACCAGTGCTTGCTCTGGCTGCGGGGTGAGGGTGTGAAGAAGAAGCCAACAGACTGGGTCTTCGTGTCATGGACCACACAGATGCTGTGTGATGTTGACAGGGATCAGCAGGACCCCAGCCTGAGTGGGCTAGGCAGCTCAGAAAGAACGAGAATGACCAGGGGCTGGAACCATCTGTGAGACTGTTTGTGCTCACTCAGTCATATCCAACTCTTTGGGACTCTATGGACTGTGGCCCACCAGGCTTCTCTGTCCAGGGATTCTCCAATTAAGAATACTCGAGCGGGTTGCCATTTCCTCCTCCAGAGGATCTTCCCGACCCAGGGATCAAACCTGCATCTCCTGCATCTGCCTGCACTGGAAGGCAGATTCTTTACCACTGAGCCTCTTGGGAAGCCCATCCATGAGAGGGGCAGCCACAAAGCCCCTCCACTCTGCAGCCCCACTCCCTGATCACCCCCCAGGCCCCACGCCAGCTCTAGTCCTACCTGGCAAGTCCTGCTCCAGTTAACCATAGCAGATGTGGGTGTTCAGGGTCAGAGAAGGGCAACTAGAGGCATTTGTTCAACCACTGAGCTGCGTCCTCTTTTAAAGGACTAGAACTCTGTTTCCCCTGTCCACAACCTGACCTTGACTCTCCAGAGTCATCTTAAATGTGTATTTGAACACTCCACAATGCCTTTCTTGTTACACATGCCAACTACACATTGTTGCTGTTCAGTCACCAAGTCGTGTCTGACTCTGTGTGCCCCCATGAACTGCAGAATGCCAGGCTCCCCTGTCTTCCACTGTCTCCTGGAGTTGGCTCAGATTCATGTCTGTTGAGTCAGTAGTGCTGTCTAACCATCTCGTTCTATGCTGCCTCATTCTCCTTTTGCCTTCAATCTTTCCCAGCATCGGGGTTCTTTCCAATGAGCTAGATCTTCACAACAGGTGGCCAAAGCATTGGAGCTACAAGTTGGCACTTGCCATCTACCTCTACAAGGATTAAATCATGGGCCCTTGCAGCTGCTGACCTGCAATGCCCCCTGAAAGAAGTTCAGGGTGGAGATCAGCAATAATGCACTCTTGTGCTCTGGCAAAAACTGGCAGAACAGGTCTTCAAATAGGTATTTTCAGAAGCTGATTTTATAAGCCCAAATCTTATATCTCCTTCTATCTAGAAAAGCACTAAAATCCTTCATGGTAGGACATCTGCTCCTTAGGATTAGCAGTAACCTTCTGCAAAAAATATGTGCTTAATTGCAAGTACTCCTCCTTTACCAAAATCATATATATACTGACCTTCCCCCCAGCTCTTTGGAAGGGTTTCTCAGAGATATCTGAGATGCAGTTTCCCAGTTTATAGTCCTCATTTTGCCCCCAGTTAAATTTTAACTCATGTTGTACATTTTGCTCCCAACCAATTCACGTTGTGACTTTTTTTCCCCCCAGCCAACCTGTATCTGCTGGTGGATAAAAAACAAGGACCTCTCTGCAGTGGTTAGTGGCTTGACTAGCCTTGACTAGCCTTGACTAGACTCTTGACTAGCTCTGCTGGGTGCTTCCATGAAGTCTCCGGAGGTAACCTTGGGAACTGCAACTTCCTTGGTTATTTTGCTGAATGCAACAACTTGTTTAGAGAAAATACTCAGGAAAGCATAATTTTTAACAGTTCATGTGGAACAGCCCAAACACTCTGCAAGTACTTTAGAGAAGAGCAAGGTTACTAGAGTTCTCGTGGCACAGGCAGAATTTTTGGAATAAGTAGAAGTAAAATGGGATTTTTGTCTTGGGCTTCCCTGGTGGCTCAGACAGTAAAGTGTCTGCCTGCAATTTGGGAGACCCGGGTTTGATCCCTGGGTCAGGAAGATCCCCTGGAAAAGGCAATGGCAATCCACTCCAGCACTCTTGCCTGGAAAATCCCATGGACAGAGGAGCTTGACAGGCTACAGTCCATGGCGTCGCAAAGAGTCAGACACGACTGAGCGCCATCCATAACTCAGAGAAGGCAATGGCAACCCACTCCAGTACTCTTGCCTGGAAAAATCCCATGGCCGGAGGAGCCTGGTAGGCTGCAGCCCGTGGGGTCGCTAAGAGTCAGACACAACTGAGTGACTTCACTTTCACTTTTTACTTTCATGTGTTGGGAAAGGAAATGGCAACCCACTCCAGTGTTCTTGCCTGGAGAATCCCAGGGACGGGGGAGCCTGGTGGGCTGCCATCTATGGCGTCGCACAGAGTTGGCCACGACGGAAGCGACTTAGCAGCAGCAGAATCCTTAACTTACTCCATCGCCAAGGACACAAAAACCAATTGTCCCGAACTTCTCCAGGCTCCTCAGTTACTCTTTTCTTTAACATCCTCCATCACAGTTGCTGTAGGAAGTCCAGTGCCCTCTCCCAGTCCTTCTAAGGGATCGCTCCTTGGGATCGCTCACCTTTACCTGGCTGTACTTGTCACCTTGTCCTCAAAACCCTTGGTTTCCCAGTCAATATTTTTCCACATCTGCATGCCCCCTCTTCAACCTTTTTCTCAACCAAGAGGTCTCTGTATTAGTTTTCTTTTGCCACTGTGAAAAATTGCCATAAACTTTCTCCATTTTTTCAAATTACCTAAAATATTTGCAAACAAAATACCCCACTTAATATCCAGAGGTATGTACCTTAATATCCAAAGGTATATAAAGAACTCATACAACTCAAATCAAAAAGAAAAAAATTAGCTATCTGATTGAAAAAATGGGCAAAGGACCTAACTAGCCATTTTCCTAAAGGAGACATACAGATTGCCAACAAACACATGAGAAGATGTTCTATGTAACTAATCATCAGGGAAATGTCAATCAAAGCCACAAAGAGATATCATGTCACACTAGTCAGAATGGCTATTGTCAAAAGGACAAGAAATAGCACGAATTGGCAAGGATACAGAGAAAAGGGAACCCTCGTATACTATTGGAGAAAATGTAAATTGGCGCCATCACCATGGAAAACAGTATATGGCTCCTCAAAAAATTAAAACTAGAACTATCATACAATCTAGTGATTCCACTTCCAGCTGTTTTTCCAAATGAAATAGAAATATTAATTTGAAAAGAAAAAATAATAAAATTGTCATATGAGCTAATATAGTCATAGGTTCTGAGGTTTAGGGTGATAACATGTTTGTGGTGTTGCAGAGAGCATTATTCTCTCCATCACCCATCTTTCATGTCCCAGTACTCCCAGTTCAAAGGAAGTATGTAACAGGTTTTCTCTAACAGCAGAGAGCATCATGAGAATTATAAAGGAGAACAGAGAAAAGTAAAACTCAGTGTTAACTCTCCATAGGCCCCAAACTCTTCAGGTCTTTCCTGTCACAGGGAATCCCTTAACTAGAATTTGCTTCTTGGCCTTGGACTTAAAAAGAATCCTGCCACCTCACCAGCTCCCCACACCATAAGCAATGTTTCCCAAATTTTGGTTTTTTATACTCAGAGTCAGCTAGTTCCCTGTCAAAACCTGGGATACATTCAGGTTACTTGTATGTTGACTATTTTAAGTAGTGCTGCAATGAACATTGGGGTACATATATCTTTTTGAATTATGGCTTTCTCAGGAGATATGCCCAGGAGTGGGCTTGCTGGGTCATATGGTAGTTCTGTTTTTAGTGTTTTAAAGGAATCTTCATACTGTTCTCCATAACAGCTGTATCAATTTACATTCCCCCTAACAGTGCAAGGGAGTTCCCTTTTCTCCACACCCTCTCCGGCATTTATTGTTTGTAGATTTTTGATGCTGACCATCGATAGATGGCTAAAGAAAATGTGGTACATGTATACAATGGAATATTAACCATAAAAAAGAACAAAATTGGGCCATTTGTAGAGATATGGATGGACCTAGACTCTGTCATACAGAATGAAGTAAGTCAGAAAGAGGGAAACAAATATTGTACATTAATGCATATATGTGGCATCTAGAAAAAATGGTCTAGGTGAACATATTTGCAGGGCAGGGAAAGAGATGCAGCTGTAGAGACTGGCCATGTGGACACCGTAGGGGAAGCGGAGGATGAGACAAACTGAGAGAGTAGCCCTGAAACACACATCTCACCATATGTAATAGAGAGCCAGCGGGAAGCTTCTGTACAGCACAGGGAGCTCAGCTCAGCGCTCTGTGTTGACCTAGTGGGGTGAGATGGGAGGTGGGGGTGGGAGGGAGGTCCAAGAGGGAGGCGATGTATGTGTACATATAGCTGAGTCACTTCTTTGTGCAGAAGAAACTAATACAACATTATACAATTATATAATTACAAAGCACACACGTTATGTGTGTCTGTGTGTGTGTGCTCAGTCACGTCCAACTCTTTGCAACCCCATGGACTGCGGCCCACCAGGCTCCTCTGTCCATGGAATTGTCCAGGCAAGAATGGTGGAATGGGTTGCCATTTCCTACTCCAGGGGGTCTTCCTGACCCAGGGATTGAACCCGATTCTCCTGCTTCTCTTGTACTGTCAGGAAGATTCTTTACCACTGAGCCACCTGGGAAGCCCGTATACATCAATTAAAAAAAAACAAACAACCCTGGAATACAGCTGTGCTCCTCTTCTTGGTCTCCCCCCGGCAGTTAGGTGTGAATATAAGAGTAAGTTGTAGCCAGTGAAATGTGAGCTGAAGCGGTGCGGCTAGTGCTGGGCCAATGACTTTAAGACACTCTTTTCCTTGCCTTTTCTGTGTGCTAGAACCTGAAGATGGCAACACAGCCTTGACCGTGCAGGTGAGGAGGAGACCCAAAGGGGCAACAGGAGCCTCAGGATGGAGGGACCCTGGAGCCCTGAGCACTACATGGAGCAAATGTACCTTCAAACTGGAAACAGCTATCCTGTATTGCAAAGAAAATAATAAAATTCTTGCACTTGAAGCCACTGAATTTGGGGGTTTGCTCATGGCAACCACAACCATCCCTAATGGATATATTTACAACTCTTTTACTGTTTACATACCAATTGTATTGGGCTTCCCTGGTGGCTCAGATGGTAAAGAATTTGCCTGCAATGCAGGAGACATGGGTCCTAGGTCAGGATGATTCCCTTGGAGAAGGGAATGGCTATCCACTCCAGTATTCTTGCCTGGAGAATTCCACGGACAGAGGAGCCTGGTGGGCTACATGGGGTCGCAAAGAGTCAGACACGACTGAGCAGCTAAAACACACACATGCACCAATGGTATCATTATGCAGAGAATTTTTAACTAAACAAACCCACTTTTCTCCTCAATTAACTGCATTTTAGACAATAACAGCCACAAAGTAAAAAAAGCCAATTTTATTAGATGTTTACAATATGTCATTCTTTTAACACATGTGTTTTAAGTTATTTAATGTTTCACACGCATTAACTCATTTTAATCCTCGTAAGAGCCCTATATCAGATACTATTATTATCATTTTTTAAGAGCCATTTGGATGTCGATGTGTGTGTTTATTTGTTTGTTTATGTTTTGGCACACCCTACTGTGTGTGGGATCTTTGTCCCCCAACCAGGGATGGAACCTGTGCCCCATGCCCTGGAAGTGTGGTGTCTTAACCAGGAGACTGCCAGGGAGGTCCCTGCCGTGCCCATTTAACACATGGGGAAACTGAGGCACAGAGCCATTTAGTAACTGCCAAGCTCCCACAACTGGTAAGTAGAAAAGCCAGGGTTTAAAGCCAGTAATTTAACCCTAAACTTCATGTTCTGAACCATGGTAGGCCACTGCCATTCTTCATGGGTTTGTTTTGAAAACTATCTTTGCTCATAATGCACACTGAGGGATTAACATTTTACAGAATATGGCCCATCCACAGACCACCTCGTTTTTCTCAGATTCCATTAGAGATCTGGGCATCATGCTTCAGCAAACACTGCCCCAAACAAACTGAAGAAAGCCTTGCAAATGACTCTTTTTCATCATTATACAGGGGCCCCAACTCCAGGGGAATGAGGCAGACTGAGGGCAGTCTTCTTGGTGGAGGTGGGGCTGGGCGCCATTCACGGGATGGTGTTCCTAGGGTTCAAGGGAGGCAAGAGGGGTGTGGCAGCAGGGACTGAGGATGTGGGCAGAATCAACAGCAGGGGATGGAGGACACCCAGGCAGGCAGAGGAAACATGGTATCCAAGGAACTGTGATAGGTCCAGTAACTGAGCCCCAGATCACCTGGGGACAGGAAATATTCAAGGATCTGATCCATACCACGTGGGTCTGTTATCAGGTCATAGACCCCCGGCCACAGGTTAGGAGGACAGAGGCCTGACTACTTCCCTGGGAGAGAAGACTAACCAGGAAAAAAGAAGGGCTTCTGAACTAACAGCTACCAGGCAGGGATCAGAGAGAGAACCAACGGGCAAGGAGAGACTGATCTGCATGTCCGGATCAGCAGCATGGCCCACCAGATGCTGACTGAGCCCCGGAACCTTATTCCATACCGTCTCCCTATGTCCTGGCCTCTCACTGACATCTCAAAGCCAGGCTGGCTTTCAGCCCCATGAAAGGAGTTGAGCCTTTGGGGAGACCTCAAGCATCTACAGCTGGGTGGAGTGGGCCACTGTTGGAGAAACCAGCGGGCAGAGCGGCACCCTCCCTCTTCCATTGTACAGCCAGCTCCAGAGTCCTCTATCATTAACCTGCATTTTCAGAATGTCACTGCAAAATTTGCCAGTGACTTGTTTTTTTCTGTTGATCTGTTTGCCTAGGAGGGGGCTTCCCCGGTGGCTCAGTGGTGAAGAATCTGCCTGCCATTGTAGGAGACGAGGGTTTGATCCCTGAGTCAGAAAGATCCCCTGGAGAAGAAAATGACAACCCACTCCAGTATTCTTGCCTGGGAAATCCCATGAACAGAGAGGAGTCTGGCGGGCTACAGTCCATGGGGTTGCAAAAGAGCCGGACACGACGTAGCCACTAAACAACAGCAAACTGCCTAGAAGGACAAGCAGGTTGAAGTCATGTCAAAGAAAAAAAGGAGAAAAGGAAAGCCAGAAAGCAGAATGGACATCAAGAATGACATAAGCAAATCCAAGCAGCTAGTGGATTTGGGGGAAAGGTATCTGTGTAATTGCATAATGGCAATCAATAAGTTCACCCACGCACAATAAATGAATGCATACATTATACCAGAGTGCTGTTTTCTTCATACCCAAAAAGATGGCTTATGCTTCAACAGGATGATCGAAATAAAATTGTCCATCCTCTTCATCCCAAAATTGGAGACACTCTGAACAACTTCACTTATTTTTCTGTTATTTTCAGGTTTAGATGGGTTTAGAGAAATCCACAGATGATAAACTGTTGCCAAGCAATGGGGCTGGATTAAATCTAGTAGACAGAGTTTGGGGTGAATTAGAAAGAAATGGCTCTATTGCTTTGCCAGGCAAAGGGGACCACTGCAGGCTCATGCCCTCAAGACTATGTGTCATACCCGGGAGGGGTAGTGAGCCCTTTTACAATGTTCAAGGAGCTGGGCATGACCAGCTCTTGGACATTCTTCTGATTGGTTGGTAGTGAGGTAATTGGAAGACAGTATCATTAACTTTCCAGTTTCAACTGGCCTGGGGGTGGGGGGTGGGGCTGGGGCTGTTGCCTACATAAGGCTTCCCTGATAGCTCAGTTGGTAAAGAATCCACCTGCAATGCAGGAGACCCTGGTTCGATTCCTGGGCTGGGAAGATCCCCTAGAGAAGGGAACAGATACCCACTCCAGTATTCTGCCTGGAGAATTCGATGGGCTGTATAGTCCTTGGGGTTGCAAAGGAGGGGGGGGGTCTATGTGCTTGTAGGCAGCATACAACTAACTTCTTCCACCTGGTGGGGGTTTCAGTATCAGCAAAACAGCTCAAAAGGACTTGGCTCAGAATATTATCTATAGTCCTCAAGGAAGAACTAAAAGTCCTTGACTTTGTTTAATGGCTAAAGTATTATTGTTTTATCTTGCTTGAATGTTTCTCTTCCTGCATTTTCACACTTCTCTGATTAAATTTATTCTTGGACTAAAGTTTTTCTACAGACAAAAGGCAGGTGGAGGACAAAGTAGTGGGGGGTGTCTTCTGGGAAGGCCTCCTAGGGTCTGCTTGGTTACAGTACTCACTGTGGTTGTTGAAGGGAATATTGAAAGTCACAGGCTTCTCACCAAACTGGCCCTAGCCATCTGTCAGATGAGTATCTTTGTGTGTGTGTCTGTGTGGGTCTGCATGTGAAAAATCATCCTAATTGCCTAGAGCGTGTTAATTACTCCTTTGTCTGTATTCCCACAGCTCTGTGAACGCTCACCTCAGTGATCATGATGCATTGTGATTATTTGTTCATATTGCTCTCACCAAACACACTGTGAGAGATTTAAAGCTAGAACTGGGGACATCCCTGGTGGTCCAATGGTTAAGAATCTGCCTGCCAATGCAAGAGACATGGGTTTGATCCGGAAGATCCTGCATGCAGAGGGAGCAACTAAGCTCATGTGCCGCAGCTACTGAGCCCACAGACTGAAGAGTCCGTGCTCCACAACAAGAGAAACCACCACAATGAGAAACCCACGCACCGCAACTAGAGAAAGCCCGTGTGCAGCAACAAAGACCCGGCACAGCCAAAAATTAAAAATTTAAACAAATAACATTGTTTTTTAAGTCAGAGCCATGTCCTGTCTCTTTGACACGTGGCCTGCAGTGGTTTCATGATGTCTATTGGGTGAAAAAGTAAGTGAATTAATGAACGGAAGAAATAAAGGAGAAGACCTGGTCTGAACGGGTCATAAGGCTAACCCACAGTGGCCCTTGTTTATATTCTTCAGCCTGAAATACAAAGCATCTCCACTGGAAGCTGATTTGTGTCTGCTGTTGTACATACAGGTTTTTATTCCTATAAAACAGAACAAAGGAGATTTTTTAATCTCCTGGGAGGTGAAAGTCTTTTTATGGCCAATACATGGGAGAACTTCTTTGTGGGTATCTATAAAGGCAACATCTGCTCTGTGCCTTCCAGACCCACAAGAACATCCCCAAGCTTAGAATATTCATGTCTCAGTGCAGACCTATAAAAGCATGTTAGCTGGCATTTTCTGAGTTCAGAAACCCCTGAGTTCCCTTTATCTTCTGCCACTTACAAGTAACTTGGTTTTACTCAGGTTGATAGATGTAATTTTATAGAGAACCATCTAACCGCTGTCTGTCCTTCAAACTTTACCAGCCAGACCACTGTTTAATTTGGAAAAAGACAGGTGCATGATAACGACTCTGGAGGAGAAAATTCTCCTGGAAGGAAAAAATTCTTCCTGAAGAAACATGAAATATTTCTGATTTAGTACAGCTGAGTTGCCTTCTCGCTGTTTTAGTTCCTTTTCCCCCATGGTAATTCCTCAGCCTACTCAGAAATCTTAGCAATATTTTTGGTTTGTGTGTATGGGTTTGGGTTCAGAGTTGTGCTTTCCTGCTCTTTCTTTCTCTTTCCTTCTTTCTTTCTTTTTAATTGTATTTATTGGAGTATAATTGCTCCAAAATGTAGTGTTGGTTTCTGCCATACAGCAAGGTCAATCAGCCATATGTACACACATATCTGCTCCCTCTTGGACCTCCCTCCACCCCCATCTCACCTCTCTAGGTCATCGCAGAGCTCCGAGCTGAGCTCCCTGTGCTGCACAGCAGCTTCCCACTAGCTATCTGTTTTACACGTGGGAGTGTGTATATGCCGATGCTACTCTCCCAATTTGTCCCATTGTTCTTTTTTAAAAAATTTATTTATTTTAATTGGAGGCTAATTACTTTACAATATTGAACTGGTTTTTGCCATACATTCACATGAATCAGCCACGGGTGTACATGTGTACCCCATCCTGAACCCCCTCCCACCTCCCTCCCCATCCCATCCCTCTGGGTCATCCCAGTGCGCCAGCCTGAGCATCCTGTCTCATTTATCGAACCTGGACTGGTGATCTGTTTCACATATGATAATATACATGTTTCAGTGCTATTCTCTCAAATCATCCCACCCCCGCCTTCTCCCACAGAGTCCAAAAGTCTGTTCTTTACATCTGTGTCTCTTTTGCTGTCTCGCATACAGGGTTATTGTTAACATCTTTCTAAATTCCATATATATGCGTTAGTATACTTTTTCTTTCTGACTTACTTCGCTCTGTATAATAGGCTCCAGTTTCATTCTTTGATAATATACATGTTCTTTGAACACATGATAATATTCATGATAATATACATATTCTTTGATTCAAATGCATTCTTTTTAATAGTTGAGTAATGTTCCATTGTGTGTAGGTACCACAGCTTTCTTATCCATTCATCTGCTGATGGACATCTAGGTTGCTTCCTTGTCCTGGCTATTGTAAACAGTGCTGCGATGAACATTGGGGTACACGTGTCTCTTTCAATTCTAGTTTCCTCACTGAGTATGCCCAGCAGTGGGATTTCTGGGTCGTATGGCAGTTCTATTTTCAGTTTTTAAAGGAATCTCCACACTCTTCTCCATAGTGGCTGTACTAGTTTGCATTCCCACCAACAGTGTAAGAGGATTCCCTTTTCTCCACACCCTCTCCAGCATTTATTGTTTGTAAACTTTTGTTCTTTTTTAAAATCAATTTTATTGAGCTATAAATTCCATGCAATAAATGATACCTGTTTTAAGCACAATTTCAATGATTTAAAATAAATATATGCATTCATAATAACAATTGCCACTTTTAAGATAAAGATGTTAACTATTTATTAAATTTTATTCTTATGCAAAATTATTTATATTTAGAGTGTACAAGACAATGATTTGATATATATGTATATATAGCAAGTGAAAAGATGACTACAATTAACCAAATTAACACATCTCCTCATATGCTTTTTTCCTTGTGATGAGAGTAACTGAAATGTACTTTTTTAGCAAAGTTCAGTGTTCAGTACAGGATTGCTAACTCCAGTCACCGTGCTGTTCATTAGATCTCTGCACGACAGCATCACCCCTCCATCTTCCAACCACCGCCCCCCTCAGAAATGTAAAGATTCCACAGGCTGTGGATTAGTCATCAAGAGGAAGGCTCGGTGCCAAATGAATTAGGGTTTCCAACAAGGAGCAAGAGGAAAAGGGATGTGTTTCCTTTCATAGCATCTGGCCAAGCCTACTGCACTTAGCAGAGCTATGGAGGAGACCGGGTTGTAGAAACATCAGCCTCTAAGCAGGACTGATACGTGGGGTCTTCAGGTTTGTTCAGGTTAAATGAACTCCCTGGGTCAAGTTGCAATGGGAAGCAGGGAAAGGAAGCATGGAGAGGCTAGAGCGACTTTCAGAAACCCAGAGGCCTGATACAAACAAACTTATTTACAAACCAGAAATAGACTCACAGACACAGAAGACAAACTTACTGTTTCCAAAGGGGAAAGGCAGGGAGGGATAAATTAGGAGTTTGGGATTAACAGATATATACTGTTGCTGCTGCTGCTGCTGCTGCTGCTGCTAAGTCGTGTCAGTCATGTCTGACTCTGTGCAACCCCATAGATGGCCTCCTATCAGGCTCCCCCGTCCCTGGGATTCTCCAGGCAAGAACACTGGAGTGGGTTGCCATTTCCTTCTCCAATGCATGAAAGTGAAAAGTGAAAGTGAAGTCGCTCAGTTGTGTAAGACTCTTAGCAACCTCATGGACTACAGCCTACCAGGCTCCTCCATCCATGGGATTTTCTAGGCAAGAGTACTGGAGTGAGGGGCCACTGCCTTCTCTGAGATACCACTAAATACAAAATAGATGAGCTTCCCAGGTGGTGCTAGTGGTAAATGAGAGTTCGATTCCTGGCTTGGGAAGATCCCCTGGAGGAGGGCATGGCTACCCACTCCAGTATTCTTGCCTGGAGAATCCCATGGACAGAGGAGCTTGATGGGCTACAGTCCATGAGGTCGTAAAGAGTCAGACACAACTGAAGCGATTTAGCACAAATAAAATAAACAACAAGGCCCTACTGTGTGGCACAGGGAACTACTTCAATATCTTGTAATGACCTACAATGGAGAAGAATTGAAGAGAATAAAGGACTTCCTGGGTAAAGAATCTGCCTGCCAATGCAGGAGACAGAAGAGATACAGGTTTGTTTCCTGGGTTGGGAAGATCCCTTGGAGAAGAAAATTGCAACCCACTCCAGTATCTTCGCCTGGAAATTTCCATGGACGGAGGAGCCTGGTGGGCTCCTATCCATGGGGTACAAGAGAGTCAGACACGACTGAGTGACTGAACACACACACATAAACACACAAACACATAAACACACACACAAACACACACACACACATAAACACACACACAAACACACACACACACAAACACACACACACACATGTATAACTGAATCACTTTGCTGTACCCTGAAGCTAACACAACATTGCAAATCAACTGTATTTCAACTTTTACAAAAGGCAAAAAAAAAAAAAGACAACTGGAGTCCACAAAGTTAAAAAGTGTGAATGGGGTTTATTTTAAGTTGACTTTGCTGGCCATTTTCAGCTTTTCATTCCAGTACTACACCAAGGTGCCAAACAGAAAAACTGGGATGGGTGAGTGAGGAGGTCTTGGTGTCTCATGTAGGGAAGTGGGGAGACTGTGTTGATTCAAGGTCACTGTGTCACAATTCAGTAGCTTTCTGGCTCTGTATCATTAAATCCAGAGAGTTCAGTGTACTGCAACAAGATTTTTTGCCCATCCCTCCTACAAACAGCAACCTCTGATGCTCTTGCAAAATATTTCTGTGCTGCAGATCTCAGGAGCCAGGGAGAGGAAATCACAGAGAAGACAATGCCTTGCAGAATATCTGCCTGTAGAATTCCACCCACTAGTTACCCCTCTTCTGCTGTCCTTGAACTCATCTGTGAATAGCTGCAAATGCGAAAGCTCTGCAGATGTGCCTAACTTATTGCCTCATGGTATGCCCCAGAAACCCTAAGGAGAGGGCTTATCATTTTACAAACCAGGAAGCTGAGACTCAGATGTTATGTGCTTTTCCCAAGGTCATCCAGTATGTGGAAGAATCTGGATCTGAATACAGATGTCAAGTTCAGAGACATAGAAATTGATCAATTGCTTGCTTGCTTGCTTGATTGATTGAAGAGACTCTGCCTCTTCCCAGAAATAAACTAACAAAGAAGCAAAAAGAGGGAATTCCCTGCTGGTCCAGTGGTTAAGAATCCACCTTGCAAGGGCTTCCCAGTTTGTCCACTGGCTAAAACTTCATCTTCCCAGTGTAGGGACCCCGAGTTCAATCCTTGGTCAAGGAACTAGATCCCACATGCTGCAACTAAGACCTGGCATAGCCACAAAAAAAGGAAAAATGAATCCACCTTGCAATGCAGGGGTACGATCCCTGGTCAAGGAACTAAGATCTCGCATGCTTTGGAGCAAATAAGCCTGAGCGTCACAGCTACTGAACCCGTGTGCTCTAGAACCCACGAGCAACAACTGGAGAGTCCGTGCAATGCAACAAAAGATCCTGCTTGACCCGAGGAAGAGCCCATGTGCTAAGACCCCACACAGCCAAATAAATGTTTTTTTAAAACAGAGGTGAAAAGACTCAAAGAACCTTCATGAGTTTGTGCCATAAAACAGAATAGAAGGAACAACATGGAAATCAAGGTATCCAGAAACAAGCAGTTAACTTAATTCCAGTTCCCTAATTTGAGAAATTCCTCAAGTGTCTCTGGTTCAAATTGAATAATTTTCCAATTTCCTCCTTAAGGTAATTTTTTAAACTGCTGATTTTTATAGGCTTGAGCATGTGAAAAGCCGACTACTGTATGTCTTTTTAATTAGCTCCTTTACATGATAATTAAAATCTCTCTTTGCATCATAGCTATTCTTAAACTCTGCAGTAATGTTCCTCTGGCTGGAAGTTAGCTGACCATCTGGAGGCCATAAAATATCTTAACCTTAAAATGCAAACTATCAGTTAGAGATACCACACATTAGACCTACTCGTCATTGCTTTAATGGGTAAATGCCAGGCTTCCATCCTTCATTCTGTCTAATCAGGAAACTGCAGAATCTCACAGTTGGAATAGAGGTTTTAAAAGTCAAGTAGTTCTTTCTCCTTTGTCTTCTCAGGACAGATCGGTTGAGCCCTCTCTTGTAATGGTCCTGAGGCATACAGCCCAGAAGGAAATTCCAAGGCTGTTTTCAGAAACTCCATCCAAAGTTTATTTGCTGTTTGGGGCTGGGGTCCAAGACAGGCCTTGGGGGCAAAAAGGGAGGGAAATGATTGCTGGCTAGAAATTTGGAAGGGGCTGGAATATCCAGGACTTTTTACAATGGACTCAATTTATATTATTAGTTAAACTCGAGGGCAGACTGATGGAAATATTGGGTTGGCCAGAAAGTTCATTTGCAATTTTCTGAAAGAAGAAACTTTCTGGCCAACCCAATAGCCAGCTAATGGCTGTTGATCATGTATCCACAGAGATGAAAGCATGACTGATGTAGTTATTGACGTGTGTTTTATTTCATTGAATAAAAGATTCTTTACATTTTATAGTGCTTTACAGTTTTCAAAAGTTTCACACACACGATTTCACATAAAGTGTTAATTGTGCAATTGTATCCAGCTCTTTGTGACCCCATGGACTATAGCTCACCAGGGTCCTCTGACTGTGGAATTCTCCAGGCAAGAATACTGGAGTGGGTTGCCATTCCCTTATCCAGGGGATTTCATATAACACTGCCCCTTTTTTTCCCTCTCCCTATATTGTCCTTCCCTTCTCCCTCTTGCACTGGTAACCACTAGTTTATTCTCTATGTCTGTGAGTCTGCTTCTGTTTTGCTTTACTTACTAGTTTATTGTATTTTAGATTCCATATATAAGCGATATCATACAGTGTTTGCCTTCCTCTGTCTGACTTAACATAATGCTTTCCAAAAGCATCCATATTGCAGCAAATGGGAAATTTTCATTCTTTTTCATGATTGAGCAGTATTCCACTGTGTGTATACATACCACCTCTTCTTAATCCATTCATCTGTTGATGGATGCTTGAGTTGCTTCCGAATCTTGACAATTGTAAATAATGCTGCAAGATCCAACCGGTCCATTCTGAAGGAGATCAGCCCTAGGATTTCTTTGGAAGGAATGATGCTAAAGCTGAAACTCCAGTACTTTGGCCACCTCATGCGAAGAGTTGACTCATTGGAAAAGACTCTGATGCTGGGAGGGATTGGGGGCAGGAGGAGAAGGGGACGACAGAGGATGAGATGGCTGGATGGCATCACTGACTCAATGCACATAAGTTTGGGTGAACTCCGGGAGTTGGTGATGGACAGGGAGGCCTGGTGTGCTGCGATTCATGGGGTTGCAAAGAGTTGGACACGACTGAGCAACTGAACTGAACTGAACTGATAACAGTCTTTATTTTAAAGTCTGTTTTGTCTAAGTTTTGCTACTCTGGCTTTATTCTGGTTTCTGTTCTCAGGGGACACCTTTTTGCATCCCTTATCTTCATTCTCTATGTGTATCTATACCTAAAGTGAGTCTCTTATAGGCAGCATTATAGGGGTCTTGGTTCTATATCCATTTAGCCAGCTTATGTGTTTTGGTGGGAGGATTCAGTTCATAATTAGGTAATTATTGATACATGTATCCTTATTGCCATTTTGTTCATTGGTTTTTATTTGCTTTTGAAGGTCTTTTCTCTCCCTTTTTTGTTCTCTTCTCTTGTGATTTGACAACTGTCTTTCATGATGACTATCTTTGGATCCCTTTGTCTTTCTTGTGCATACATCTATTACAAATTTTTGGTTTGCCATTACCATGAGGTTTTTATATAGCCATATATTTATGTGTATATATATATGGTTCCCGGGTGCCTCTGGTAGTAAAGAACGTGCCTGCCAATGCAGGAGATGCAAGAGCCTCAGGCTCAATTCCTAGGTCAGGAAGATCCCCTGGAGGAGGGCATAGCAACCTACTCTAGTATTCTTGCCTGGAGAATCCCACGGACAGAGGAGCCTTGGCAGGCTAGAGATAGAGTCATAAAGAGTCAGACACGACTGAACCGCTGTGCCATTTTAAGTTGCTGATCTCTTAATTTCTGATGAGTTTTTAAACCCCTGCATTTGTACACTCCTTCTCTCACAACTGCTGTTTTTGACATCATATTTTACATCCAATTGTTTTGTGTATCCCTTGATGCTTATTGTGAACATAGAGGGTTTTACCGCTTTTGTCTTTTAACTTCCCAGTTAGCTTTGCGTGTGGATGATTTCCTGCCTTTACTATATGTTTGCCTTTACTGGGGAGCTTTTCATTTTTGTGATTTTCTCATTTCTAGTTGTGGCCTTTTCTTATTGTGCCGAAAGAAGTTCTTTCATTTGTTGTGAAGCTGGTTAGGTGGTGCTAAACTCTTAGTTTGTCGCGTGTCTGTAAAGCTTTTGACTTCTCTGTCAAATCTGAAGGAGCATCTTGCTGAGTGTTCTTGGCTGTAGATTTTCCCTTTTCATCACTTTGAATATATTGTGCCATGCCTACAGAGTTTCTGCTGAAAAATCAGCTGATCGCTTTATGAGAGTTCCCTTGTATGTTATTTGTTGTTTTTCCACTGCTGCTTTTCATATTTTTCTTTCATTTTTGTCATGTTAATTACAATGTGTCTTGCTGTGTTCCTCTTTGGGTTCATCCTGTACAGGACTCTGCACTTTCTGGACTTGGGTGACTGTTTCTTTTCCTAGGGTAGGGAAGTTTTCAGCTATTATATTTCTAAATATGTCCTCAGCCCCTTTCTCTCTCTTCTGGGACTCCTATAATGTGAGTATATCTGGTAGGCTTGGTTATCTCCTGTCCTGCTGTGTTGTCAGGCCATACCTTGTATGGATGCTGTTGATACGATTAGCAGGGTTCGGTCATGAAGTGGCTGACTGCAGGACCCCAGGGAACCCTGGGGATAGTACCGGATCATTGGTGGGCGGATTCAGTGTCCAGAAGACTCTGGGGCTGATCCTCCCCACCCCCTCCACAGGGGGGTGAAGCCAGGTCCTGGGGTTAGTGCAGGCCTACTGGCAGGCACAGCTGCACTCTGGAGTCTGGGTACAGCGCCCAGGGATGCCACAGGTGGTGTCAGATCACTGCGGGGGTGGGGGGAAGGGTTGTTCTGACACACTTGGGAACAGGGTGTCCTGAAGCTTGTGTTGGTCTGCTAGTGGGCATAGCCAGTCCCTAACGGGTGCCAGGGCAAGGTCTAGCCTACTGTGGGCAGCCTCGGTTTGCAGGCAGTGGGACTGTGGTTTTCTTGTGTCTGGGGACTGCCCCCTTGTGGATGAAGCTGGTCTAGTGGCTAGAGCAGGCTTCCTGGGGGGCAGGGCCAGGGCTTCCCCGCTGGTGGGTAGAACTGGGTCTTGGCCCAGATCCAGAGGCAGCTGTGGGCCTGGAAGACTTCAGGCAGCATCTGCAGCCATGAAATTAAAAGACGCTTGCTTGTTGGGAGGAAAGCTATGACAAACCTAGACAGCATACTAAAAAGCAGACACATCGCTTTGCTGACAAAGGTCCATAAGGAAAGCTACGGTTTTTCCAGTAGTCATGTACACATGTGAGAGCTGGACTATAAAGAAAGCTGAGTGCTGAAGAATTGATGCTTGCAAACTGTGGGGCTGGAGAAGACTCTTGAGAATCCCTTGGACAGCAAGGCGATCAAGCCAGCCAGTCCTAAAGGAAATCAACCCTGAATATTCACTGGAGGGACTGACGCTGAGGCTGAAGCTCCAATACTCTGGCCACCTGATGCGAACAGCCGACTCATTGGAAAAGACCCTGATGCTGGGAAAGACTGAGGGCAGGGGGAGAAGGGGGTGGCAGAGGATGAGAAGGTTAGACCGCCTCAATGGACATGAATGTGAGCAAACGCTGGGAGATAGTGGAGGACAGAGGAGCCGGGCGTGTTGCAGTCAGTGCGGCCGCGGAGTTTCAGACACGACTGAGTGAATGAACTACAACAGCTGCTGCTGAGTGGGGCTGTGTCCTCACCCAGTTAAGTGTTGGGGCCGGCCGAGGCTTCCAGCGCTGAGACCTGCAGGCTGTGGGCGGGGTCAGGTCTTGGCGCTACTGAGCCGTGGGCCCCGCCCACGTCGGCATCTGCGCCGTTGGACAAGCTCCCAAATATGGCTGCTGCTATGGTAGGTGTCCCCAGGGTGAGTCACAGCTGCCCCCACTTCCCCAGGAGAGCCTCTAAGACCAGCAGGTAGGTCTGACCCAGGCTCCTATCAAGTTACCACCCTCTAAGAGTAAATCTCTATTCCTCCAGTCCCCTGGGGCTCCTGAAATTAAGCCCTAGGGGCCCTCTTCTTCCTAGTGCTGAACCCCCAGGTCTGAGAGCCTGAGATGGGACTCAGAACTCTCGCTCCTGTGGGGGAACCTCTCCTTGTGCTCACTCAGTCGTGTCCAACTCTTTGTGGCCCCAAAGGCCGTAGCCTGCGGGGCTCACCTGTCCATGGAATTCTCCAGGGAAGGAATACTGGAACGAGTTGCTATTTCCTACTCCAGGGGATCTTCCCAAGCCAGGTATGGAATCTGTGCCTCTTGCGTCCCCTGAATTGGCAGGCGGATTCTTTACCACTAGGGCCACCTTGGAAAGCTCCTCTGCATTATAATTATTCTCCAGTTTGTGGGTCACTCAACTCGGGGATTATGGGACTTGGTTATTTCATGATTCCATCCCTCCGACTGGTGTCTTTACGTCTTTAGTTGTAGAAGATCTTTTCTGATAGGTTTCGGTCTTTTTCATTGATGGTTGTGCTACAGATAGTTTTGGTGTGGTTGTGCAAGGAGGTGATTATTTAAAGAAAAAACAAAGAATAACAGCAAGACGCAACTTCCTTCACAGTCCAAGGTTTACTAGCATACTAGTCCCTAGGAGGTTCCTGTGTTATAATACACACTTCAGGAAATGTAAAGAAACCATTAAGCGTGTAGAAAGAGTCAATAGCAACAGTTTAAAATCTAATCTAAGTGGCTTCTCAGAAATGTTGCAAATACATAAAAATCTAATTCTTCCTTACTCTAAATCATATCAAATGGCATACCAAATCCTCACAGTTTTTCTCCTGATGCTGATAATAAGCAGCACTTGTGTTTACATTCTATTAGCTGTGTACCAGCCTCCCAGGGGTTAGTTGAGTCAACTTGCTTTAAAAAAAAATCCTTTTTAAAAATAGTGGAATATAACACATCTACAGAAATGGTCACAAATCAAACATGCTTTGCTGTATGATGCAGCAGGCTCAACCTGGAGCTCTGTGACAACCTAGAGGGGTGGGATAGGGTGGGAGGTCGGAGGGAGTTTCAAGAGGGAGAGTGTATCTATGACTGATTCGTGTGGATGTATGGCAGAAACTAACAAAACATTGTCATGTAATTATCCTTCTATTAAAAACAAATCAAAAGAGGAAAAAAAATTGATGAAATGTAACACACCTACAGAAGTGGTTACAAATCAAAAATGGGCAAGGATTCAACAGCAAGCAGCCTCTTGTGTCACCAATACCCTAGTCAAGAACAGGAGCTAGCTTTGCACCCTAGCCATCCCTCTCCGCCTCCCCCACCCCCATTTTTATGTCAGAGATAAACAAAGCCAGATGCCAGTTAAAGTGCTGAGGGGACAGACTTTGACCAGCAATATGCTATTGAAGCAGGAAGGAGAGCCCAGCTGGAATTTAACTTTGATTTGCACAGAGGTGACTGGGTACTGTCTATTAAAGCAGGGGTCCAGTCCATGGCCTGATAGGAATCGGGCCACACAGCAGGAGGTGAGCGGCGGGTGAGTGAGTGAAGCTTCATCTGTATTTACAGCCTCTCGTTGCCGGAAAACAAGCTCAGGGCTCCCACTGATACTGCATTGCGATGAGTTGTATAATTATTTCATTGTATATCACAATGTAATAATAATAGAAATAAAGTGCACCATCAATGTAACGCACTTGAATTATCTCAAAACCAAACCCCCCGCCCCGCCCCCGCAACTTTGGACCTTGGAAAAATGGGCTTCCATGAAACTGGTCCCTGTTGCCAAACATATGGGGGACCACTGCCCTAAAGCAAGGATGAGTGAGAAGGGAGAAAATAGGGGCTCAATGGAGTCAGGTGAGTGAAATATTACAAAGGCTTGATTAGTATCAGTGCTGATTAGGGAAGGTGTGTTTGTTCACTGGCAATTAACCTTAGGATTCCCCTCCTCCCACAAGACTGGGCCTCTGTGCTTTGTAAAGATCACATTTTAAAGGAATGGCTTTCAGGTGCTTGAGAAGGACAGTTCCGAGCTGTAAGAGATACAGATACATCTCAAAGGGACAGAGGAAGGATTTTTAGCTCCTGCTATAAGAAGCCTGGCTGGGGGCCTATCTTCAGGGGTTGGCTAGAACAAACAGTAAATCCTCTTGGCAGCCTTGCCCTTTCTCAGGCAGGCACTTTAAGGGGACTCAGGTCACCTTAGGGATGAGCCTTTTGCTGCTAGAAACTGTTAGTATTTATTGAAGCCTTTGAAAGTGAGGGAATGCAGTGAGAGTCTGCAGTTGTTATAAGCCAAGGTTGAGATGAAGTCGAAAAGAGGATCCTAGAAACCCGGCTACAGTTTGGCCAAGGAAACAATCTTTGTTGATGGTAAGCACTTCCTTGTTTTTTCTTACAGTTTTACCACCTAATCACACATCCCTAATCACATTACTTCCCTTTTTCCTGCATCTATTGAGAAGGAAATCAGTCCTGAATATTCATTGGAAGGACTGATGCTGAAACTCTAATACTTTGGCCACCTGATGCAAAGAACTGACTCACTGGAAAAGACCCTGATGCTGGGAAAGATTGAAGGTGGGAAGAGAAGGGGACGACAGAGGGTGAGATGGTTGGATGGCATTACGACTCAATGGACATGAGTCTGAGTAAACTCCGGGAGTTGGTGATGGACAGGGAACCCTGGGGTGCTGCGGTCCATGGGGTCAAAAAGAGTCAGACACGACTGAGTGACTGAACTGAACTGATTCAGATGATCATATGCTTTTTATTCTTCAATCTGTTAACGTGGTATATCACATTGATTTACATAGAATGAAGAATATTTGTATCCTTGGGATAAATCCCACTTGATCATGGTGCATGATCCTTTTAATGTGTTGTTGAATTCGGTTTGCTAGTATTTTGTTGAAGGTTTTTGTGTCTATGTTCATCAGTGATACTGGCGTGTCATTTTCTTTTTTTGTGTGATATCTTTGTTTTTGGTAATCAGGGTGATGATGACCTTGTAGAATGAGCATGGGAGTGTTCCTTCCTCTGCAATTTTTGGACTAGTTTGAGAAGGATAGGTTATCAACTTTTCTCTAAATGATCGAATTTGCCTGCGAAGCCTTTTGGCCTTTTCCCTGTTTGTTTGACTTCATACATTACGCGTTCTTCACGCCCGCATCTTTCAACATTATGTTTATGAGGTCCGCTTGAGTGGTTGTATGTAGATCTGGTTTGTCTATTCTGTTGGTGTTGAGTGTTCCACTGAATCACTGTAACACAGCTGACTTATCTAGGGACTTGGGTTGTCTCATTTTAGGACCATCACAGAAATGAGGCTGCCATGAATGTATCCATATTTCCTTTAGGTCTGTACCTAAAAGTGGAAGAATAACTGCGTCATAGGGTCATGGGAGGTACATATCCTGATGCCTGACTTCAGTTCAAACCGATTTGCAAAAGCTTGAACTCCCACCAGCAATATAGGAGAGCTCTAACCATGCAGATGGTTTCAGTGTCAAACCGTTCAAATTTGCCTGGTTGCCTTTGGCTAGTCAAGCAGGTGGATAGTATTACTAAACAGTTGTTTTAGGTTGGATTTTCCTGATGATTAACAAGGTTAACATCTTTTCAAATGTTATTGGCCAGTTGTATATCTTATTTTGAAAAGTGTTTATATGCTTTTCCTCTTGGTTATTTTCTTCTTGGTGCATAAGAAGGTATATATAGTTTGATTACAAGTTCTTTATTACTAGCATGTTGTATGAGTAATGCTTTCAAGAACATTCTTATTTATGTCTTCTTTTAGCACACATAAGGATGCATTCATATTGGGTTGACTTTTTAGGAGTGAATATTTTTGGTCATGTGTGTCTTTAAATTTAATATATCTTAGAAAACTATTTTCCAAAGTTGTTTTAACAATTTACACTATCACAAATAGTATAGGAGAATTCTTCTTGCTTAACATCTTTGCCAACAAATGTGTTTTTCTCAGACTTTTAAATGTTAGCCATGCTGGTAGATATGTAGTGGTATAACTTTGTGGTTTTAATTTGCATTTTCATGATTACTAGTGACATTTAATACCTTTTCATATGATTATTGGATGTTTAAGTATGCCCTTTTTAAAATTTGTTTTTAATTGGAGGAAAATTGCTTTACAATATTGTGATGGTTTATGCTGTACAACAACGCAAATCAGCCATAATGATACATATATTGCCTCCTCCCAACCCCACCACCACCCCTCTCTAGATCATCATAGACCACTTGGCTGGGCTCCCTGTGTTATACGGCAGCTTCTCACCAGCTATCTGTTTTACACGTGGTAGTGTGTATAGGTCTGTGTTACTTTGCCCATTCATCCCAGTTTCTCCTTCCCCTACTGTGTCCGCAAGTCCATTCTCTGTATCTGCATCTCCATTCCTTCCCTGCAAATAGGTTCATCAATACCATTTTTCTAGGTTTCATCTATATGCGTTATTATATATTTGTTTTTCTCTCTCTGACTTACTTCACTCTGTATGACAGCCTCTAGATCCATCCACGTCACTACAAATGACCCAATTTCGTTCTTCTTGGTGGCTGAATAATATTCCATTGTATGTATGTACCATGGGGCTTCCCAGTGGCTCAGTGGTTAAGCAATCCACCTGCTAATACAGGAGCTGCAGGAGACGTGGGTTCGATCCCTGGGTCAGGAGGATCCCCTGGAGGAGGAAATGGCAACCCACTCCAGTATTCTTGCCAGGATAATCCCATGGACAAAGGATCCTGGCAGTCTATAGTCCATGGGGTCCCAAAGAGTTGGCCATGACTGAGTGGCTATCGTGCATGCACGCATATGTGTACCATACCTTCTTTATCCATTCATCTGTTGACGGACATCTAGCTTCCATGCCCTAGCTATTGTATATAGTGCTACAAAGAACACTGGGGTACATGTCTCTTTTTCAGTTATGGTTTCCTCAGGGTATATGCCCAGTAGTGGGATTGCTGCTTTTTTAAGGAACCTCCATACTGTTCTCCATAGTGGCTGTATCAATTTACATTCCCACCAACAGTGCAAGAGCATCACCTTCTCTCCACATCCTCTCCAAGCATTTATTGTTTGTAGATTTTTTTGATGATGGTCAATCTGACTGCTATGAGGTGATACCTCATTATAGTTTTGATTTGCATTTCTCTAATAATGAGTGATGTTGAGCATCCTTTCATGTGTTTATTGGCCATCTGTATGTCTTCTTTGGAAGGTACAGTCTTTTTAAAAATTTTTTTTTAATTGAAGGATAATTGATTTACAGAATTTTGTGGTTTTCTGTCATACATCAACAAGAATCAGCCATAGGTACACACATACCCCTTTTCTGTCATACATCAACAAGAATGGTACACAAAGGTCCCCTCCCTCTCGGACCTCCCTCCCATCTTCCTCCCCATCCCATCCTTCACCCTGTCACAGAGCCCCTGTTTGAGTTCCCTGCTGCTGCTGCTGCTGCTAAGTCACTTCAGTAGTGTCCGACTCTGTGCGACCCCATAGAAGGCAGCCCACCAGGCTCCCCCGTCCCTGGGATTCTCCAGGCAAGAACACTGGAGTGGGTTGCCATTTCCTTCCCAAGTGCATGAAAGTGAAAAGTGAAAGTGAAGTCACTCAGTCGTGTCCGACTCAGCGACCCCATGGACTGTAGCCCACCAGGCTCCTCCGTCCATGGGATTTTCCAGGCAAGAGTACTGGAGTGGGGTGCATCGCCTTCTCCGTGAGTTCCCTGAGTCATAAGCAAATTCCCCTTAGTTATCTATTTGACATAAGGCATTGTAAATTTCTGTTACTCTCTCCGTATATCTCCCCTTCTCCCTCCTCTCCTCTTCCCATGTCCATAGGTCTGTTCTCTATGTCTGTTTCTCCATTGCCGCCCTGAAAATAAATTCATCAATACTCTTTTTTGAAGTACTTGTTCAAGACCCTTGTCAATTGTTATCTTCTGTTCCCTGACTTTTTCTTATCGATTTGCTGGCGTTGTTTATATATTCTTTCATAAGCCCTTTTGTTGTTTATTTGTATTGCAGATTTCTTCTGCTGCTCTGTTGGTTGCCTTTTTGTTCTCCTAATGGTGCTTTTTCTTGAACAAAGTTCTTGTTTTTAATGTTTAATCTCTTTTATTAATATGTTAGTGAGTTTCATGGCCCTGATTAAGAAATGTTTCCATGTTCCAGTCTTATAAAGTTTTCTTTCATATTATTTTCTAGAAGTTTTGTTGTTTCATTCCCCACGTTTAATTCTATGATGAACCTAGAATCAAATTTGATATATGACCCTGTTATGGCTCTGATATCCCACTCTGGCCATCCCTGTATGGATACCCTCCCCACCCCACTCTTGCCGTCATGATTTTCACCATAGATACCTCAATTGCTATGTTTTATCTAACAGCCTCAGGACTGAATTGTTTAGGGAAGCAAAGGAAGGGAAAGGAAAAAGTCAGAAAGGGAAGGAAAGAGAAAGGAAAGGAAGAGAAAGGACGAAAGGAAAGGAGAGAGGAAAAGAAAAACCAAAGTGTCTTGGATTTTAAACTGATCTCCTTAATACTCTTAAAATATGGGCTTAATACAACATTGAAAATATACTACATTATATCATTTAAATGAATTTCAACTGTAGGAAATTATTTCAATCTGAAAATATAACCAAGAATGAGACTGTAGAGAGACAAGTGAAACATGATAACAGTGAACAGATAAAATAAGATGTTTTCTCAGTAGTGAGAAACCAGGAAGAAATGATCTTTTTTAGGTTTCAAACATTCAGCAAACCTGTTCATGGTTTGGTAAATCTATCTTAGTTTCCTATTATCTTGAGTTGCTAAAATAAGCGAGTCTGAACAATCACAAATAGTTTCTGGCTTGAGGTAGCCAATAATGGTGTCATGTGGGAAATTACTTTGAGGAAATGATACTCAAGTGAATTATCTGGCAGAATCTGCCGGAGGTCACAGAACAGAAAGACCCAGAGACCAGAATAAGGTGCTTAAAACACCCAGAAAGCAGCCAGGAAGAAGAGATGGAGATGGTATAGAAGTATGCAACATGAAATCTGATTATGTTTATTTGTTTTCTCTGTCTCTCTCTCTCTCATCCTCTCTCTCCCACATCAGCCTTTCTAGTACATGCTGCGGTTACTATGACCACAGTTCAGTTCATACAAGGAAGCGAGAGGATGGAGGAACCTGGGGTCAATAAAGCCCCTTTATTTGCTCTATGATGGAAAATCAGGGACAAGTGTGCCCACCTACAGCTGAGGCACCAACTCGAGTAATGAACACCTGCGGAATTTCATCTGCATTTCTTGGGCAGAGTAGATATGGGCCAGACATGGGGTACCTCAATGAATAACCAATTTGGGGATAAAAACAGCTGTCATGCTAGTAGGGGCATGCTGTGTACCTACTTTCATCCCTTTCTACCCATAAGTAACATTTTTAAGTATCGAATTTTTTTTCCAGAGGAAACACCTTTCAGGTTACCTGCTTAATTACTATCTAAACTTCACATTCCTTAGGAATTCTGGTTATATATCATGGGCTAATGGGGCTTCCTTGGTAGCTCACATGGTTAAGAATCTGCCTGCAATGCAGGAGACCTGGATTCGATCCCTGGGTTGGGAAGATCCCCTGGAGAAGAGAATGGCAACCCACTCCAGTATTCTAGACTGGAGAATTCCATGGATTGAGGAGTCTAGCGGGCTACAGTCCATGGGGTCGCAAAGAGCTGACACAACTGGATTATTCTTTGAAAGTGAAAATGAAAGTCACTTAGTCATGTCCAACTCTTTGTGACCCTATGGACTATACAGTAAGTGGAGTTCTTTAGGTCAGAATACTGGAGAAGGAAATGGCAATCCACTCCGGTATTCTTGCCTGGAAAATCCCATGGACAGAGGAGCCTGGTGGGCTACAGTCCAGGGGGTTGCAAAAGTCGGACACGACTTAGTGACTAAACCACTAAACCACAGGCCAGAATACTGGAGTGGGTAGCCTTTCCCTTCTCCAGGGGACCTTCCCAACCCAGGGATCGAACCCGGGTCTCCCGCATTGCAGGTAGATTCTTTACCAACTGAGCTATCAGGGAAGCCCAGGCTATTCTTTATGAATCCTTAATATATATTTTTTCCTCTGTAGGATTAAACATTCTCCAACACAACAAAAAAAGTGGCCACACTGAGGACTTCCTCCTTAGACTCCTGCTTATGTATTATGTATGAGGAGTTTTCATGGACTGTTTAATACTACTGTAGTGTAGGTTCCTAGACTCACTACCATCTTATGGACATCTTAGTTACCTGCATCAATACAGCGATAGTAATGGCCTGTAAACACACGAACCAGAAGCTGATCCCTGCTTTTCTGGAAGGTCAGCGGTGGGGAAGCCCATCTGCTTAGAGCCACAGCCGAAGTCCCACTCCATCTGACTGAGGCACAAGGATTGAATGTGCCTCATGGTCTAGGCATAGGCAGCAGCCCAATCCACGCTCCCAGCAAAGCTTCCACTGAGGCAGAGGCCTGGATCCTCCAACCACCAGAGGAGACAAGCAGCTAGTTAAGCTGAGTTTGCATGCACTAATCAATTAACCATAAATGTAAGGATTTATTTCTGGACATTCTATTCAGTCCCATTAATATATGTTCCCTGGTGGCTCAGATGGTAAAGAATCTGCCTGCAATGCAGGAGACCTGGGTTTGATCCCCGGGTTGGGAAGATCCCCTGGAGAAGGGAATGGCTGCCTTTCCTGGAGAATCCCATGGACATAAAAGCCTGGTGGGCTGCAGTCTGTGGGGTCGCAGAGTCAGACACAACTGAGCACTGACACTGGGCACACTAACACTGTCACTTTCACGCTTGCATTAATATATCACTTGCATTAATATATCACTTTCTTGATTATAAATAGTTATGAAATCAGCTACTGGAAGTTCTCCAACTTTGTTCTTGTTCAAAATTGCTTGGGCTATTCTAAGTTTTTAAAATTTCAATATAAATTTTAGCAGTAGCTTGTTAGTTTCTCCTCCGCAAAGTCCTGCTTGGATTTGATAGGGATTGCATTGAATTTGCTGCACAACTTGGGGAACTGTCATCTTAACAATATCGATACTCCAACACATGAATATGGAATGTCTCTTTATTTATTTAGATTTTTAATTTCCCTCACTCTTGAGGTACCTAGGTTTGGATATCTTTGTGCTTATAATAAATAGAATTCATGGAACTTATTGGATGTAGTTGATTAATGCAATTTGAGATTTCATCCATTATTTCTTGGAGTATTTTTTTTCTGTCCCTTTCTCTCTCTTTTTTTGCTCCTGGAACTCCCTTTTGCTGTACCTGATGGTTTTCCCCAGGTCTCTGAGACACTGTTCCCTTTTCTTCATTCTTACCTGAAATTCAGATAATTTTTATTGGTCTTTCTTCAAGTTCACTGATTCTGTCTTCTGCCAACTCATATCACATCTGCTTTTTAACCCCTCTAATTTTTTTTCATTTCAGGACTGTTCAATTTCAGAATTTTCATGTTCTTATTTATTCATGTGTTTTATTTTTGTCTTTTTTATTTATACTCCTTTGAGAAATTGTCATTACACTTTAAACTTGGTTTCCTTTTGTTCTTTTAACATATTTGTAACTTCTTTCAAGTCTCAGCTGCTAATACCAGCTCAAACTTAGCAGAGACAGTTTCTACTGACTTCTTTGTTTACTGGGTATGGGTCATACTTTGTTTCTTTGCATGTCTCATAGTTTTTATGTTGTTGAAAACTAAATATTTTAGGTAATATATTGTAGCAAATCTGGATTCTATTCTCTCCTGAGATACTGCTGCTGTTTCTGTTTGCTTAGTGATTTACCCATATTAATTTTATAGACTCTCTCCCCCACAGTGTGTAATTACTAGTGTGTTTGTTCAGTTTTCAGTGCTTTTTATTTGTTTATGTTTAAGCCTACATTTAGCCAGTAAATCTTCTACTCTTTACCAATTTCTGTTTAGTTTGGGAAACACATCAAAGCTCAGACTGTATGAAAGCTCCAGCCAAAGCCAGTTTTATGAGTGTGTGTCCTATACAGTCATGTGGGGTCCCTTGCTCAGAAGGGCCTCATGGTTTAATGCTGTTTTATTGCCATCTTGAAATTCATTATAATTTTCTAACAAGGACTCCTGCATTTGCACTTTTGCAACACACAGGCTCTCTAAATTATTTAGCTGGTCCTGGTCCTAGTTCAGACTTTCTCCTGGGCCTTCTATGCATGTAGGGGAGATCGTTAGGGTCCTCCCCAGTCTCTCCTGAATTTCTAAGCATTTCTGAGCATTCTTGAGCATGCGTACAAATTTCCATACAAATTTCCAAGCTCATCAAACCCCATTAAGGCTGTCTCATTCCCTGGATCTCTTTCTGGCTAAGATGCCTGATCTGTTTCTCAGTGCAATAATAGGCTAATTAAAACATTGGCTTTTTCTGATGGTTTGCTACCACGAGTGCTATAGTTTTCAAGAATGCCCTGGGTGTGGAGTTTTCTGGATTTAACAACAAATCAAGTCAAACCCTTTCAGCAGTAAAGCTGAAGGATTTCTTGGCTTGCCTAAGTAGAGCTGAGGAGGGAAGTATGGCATATGGTAAAGAATCCGCCTGCAGTGTGGGAGACCTAGGTTCGATCCCTGGGTTGGGAAGATCCCCTGGAGGAGGGCATGGCAACCCACTCCAGTGTCCTGGCCTGGAGAGTCCCCATGGACAGAAGAGCCTGTTGGACTACAGACCACAGTGTTGCAAAGAGTCGGACATGACTAAGCAACTAAGCACAAAAGCGCCAGGCTAAAACACCATAGATTCCCTCTGTTCTCACCCAAAGCCCAGTTGTTTTTCTCAAATGTGGAAGCTTACATTACCACGTGTAGAATAGATAGCCAATGGGAATTTCCTGTATGGCTCAGGAAACTCAAACAGGCTCTGTATCAATCTAGAGGGTTGAGATGGGGAGGGAGATGGGAGGGAGGTTCAAAAGGGAGGGCATATATGTAGGCCTGTGGCTGATTCATGTTGGGGTTTAACAGAAAACAACAAAATTCTGTAAAGCAATTATCCTTCAATAAAAAAAATGAAACGCAACTCAATTTTTTGTATAACTTTGGCCAATTTCCAGAGTCCAATAATTGATCATTGTGCCCAGTTTTAGAGTTGCTTTTGGGGCCTGTCTCCCCTCTCACCCACCTCCCCTTCCATTCTTCCTTCCAAATATTGTATATTTTAAGTTCCAGGTTAACATTTGGTTCATGATATAGATTCTATTTATTTGTTGAAATTCTCTGTCTTTTTGTCCATCATTGTCTAGATTTTTTAAATTTTTATTAAAAACCACATCTATGTATGATTATTTTAAGGTTCTCTGGTAATTCTGAAACATGGATGGTCTGCATGTCTGTTTCAGTAGATTGTTATTTCTCTTGATTGTGAACCATATTTTACTGTTTCCTTGCAAATCACTTATTCTTTATCGTCTGCCGGATGTTTCCTGTAAGAGCCACAGAGACTGAGACTAGGCTATTTTCTCAGAAAATACATGCTCTTTTCTCTCGGAAGGAACTGAGCTGCTCTGGGGCTGTGTTTCAGGTTCAGTTACAGTTCTCCTTTGCTTTCAAGAATATTGAGGGTGAGACTCGGCTTATGTTTCTATTGAGGGCAAGACTTGTCTTATGTTTATTTCAGGGTCACCCCCTCCAATGGTTGTCCTTCCCCAAAATGAGAAGGTTGTAGGGACCCTTTTTCTGCCTTTATAGCCAAACCCTAGTCTTAACCACTACCCTAGTAAACTTTATGAGGAAGAGAGAAACCATTGCAATTTTTAATGACCTTGTGGCTTGTCATGAAGTGGAAGATGGTTTTTCTTACCTGCCAGTTTCCCACTGCATGAATTTTGCTAAATTACCTGCCTATGGAAAGCCTGAGCCTCTACTGGTGACCAAACTTGGCAGATTCCTTTAGGAAGGAAGCTTGCTGATCTCTGCTCACCTAGAAAGGGCTTTCTCCTTCCTGGAATTTGTTCTTTTAAATTTATATGCACCCACAGCTCTCTGGAATCTTTAAAATGTTGTTTCCCTTTATCCAGTTATTTTCTAGTCATTATGACAAGAGCAGTAATCTGCCATGACCTTCTTTTAAAAAGTATTTATTTTATTATTTTTGGCTGTGCTGGGTCTTGTTGCGATGTTCAGGCTTTCTCTAGCACAGCGAGCAGGGGCTGCTTTTCATTGCAATACACGGGCTTCTCATTGCAGTGTCCTGTGGAGCATGGGCTGTAGGGTGTGTGGACTTCAGCAGTTGAAGGATGTTGGCTCAAAAGTTGCAGCTAGCAGGTTTTGTTGTTCTGCAGCATGCGGAATCTTTTCTGACCAGGGATTGAACCCATGTCCCCTGCATTGGCAGGCAGATTACTATCCACTGTACCTCCAGGGAAGAAGTCCTGCCATGACCCTCTATAGCCAAACTATAGAGAACTCCATCAATTTAAAAATACTGTTTTTTTTTTTTTTTGCTCTATTTTGTTTAAATTTGAGTATCTCTTTTGGCTTTATATATAGCTTAAGAGCTATAAACACAGAGAATTTATCTCTCGTTTTAATGTTTGTATATGTTTCAGTAACAAAAAATAATTTGAGTCAATGCTTGAAGTATATGAAAGATATTTTTTTAATGTCCCTTTCAAGGAGATTCTTTCACTTAAAATCAAAAAATGCTATGCCACACTAAGCTGTTTCTCTATTTACTACTCAAACCTGTCACAAAAATTACTTCTATGCTGTTTCATAATAACATTGGTGCTGATGCTATGGCAGGTTACTATATTTGACCAAGAACTAAATTCAGATAGCTGAAAAATCAAACCGCCAAGCCCAGACAGAGACTTTTTCAGTATTATTTCTAGAAGATAATTCTCGATGAATTTCAGAAACACTCAAAGGTGTTTATAGCAGTTGGTGGCAAGAAAGAGATTCTAGGAAGCCGACAGTTTTTCTATCAGCAGCTGAGTGGCCTTTGGGTGGAGATTTTTCTTTTAGTTGTAAGAAATTTGAGATATTCCCGAGTTCTATACCTTAGAAACTTCCCACCACCAACCATCAGAGGCAGTGAAAGGATTTAACCTGATGGGGCAAAAACACACTAATTCTTTTTTTTAAATTGGAGTATATTTGCTTTTCCAGGTTATGTTGGTCTCTGCTGTGCAACGGAGTGACTCAGCTCTATGCGTGCAGCTATCCCCTCCCTCTTGCACCTGCCTTCCACACACCCCACAGTCCCACTCCTCTTAGGTCTTCACAGAGCACCAGGCTGAGCTCCCTGTGCTATACAGCCAGTTCCCAACAGCTATCTATTTTACGCAGGACCATGTATATATAAACTTCCCAGGTGCCGCTAGTGGTAAAGAATCTGCCTGCCAGTGCATTGGAAGGACTGATGGAAAGGACTGATGCTGAAGCAGAAGCTCCAATACTTTGGCCACCTGATGCAAAGAACTGACTCATTGGAAAAGACCTGGATGATGGGAAAGACTGATTAGGAGGAGAAGGGGACGACAGAGGATGAGATGATTAGTTCTCATCTCTGAGGATGAGATGGTTGGATGGCATCACCAACTTGATAGACATGAGTTTGAGCAAGCTCCGGGAGTTGGTGACGGACAGGGAAGCCTGGCGTGCTGCAGTCCATGGGGTCACAGAGAGTCGGACACAACTGAGCGACTGGACTGACTGACTGCCACAGTGACACAGTGGCATGGGTATGATCTCTGGGTCAGGAAGATCCCCTGGAGTAAGAGATGGCAACCCACTCCAGTAGTCTTGCCTGGAATATTCCATGGACAAGAGGAGCCTAGTGGACTATAGTCTATGGGGCTGCAAATAGACACGACTGAGCTACTGAGCATGCACGCAGGTATATGTGTCAGTCCTAATCTCCCAATTCATCCCACCGTCCCCTTCCCCTGCTGTGTGTGCATGACCATTCTTTACAACTGCATCTCTGTTCCTGCCCTGCAGACAGGTTCATCTGTACCATTTTTCTAGATTCCACATATATGCATTAATATGTTGTTGTTGCTTCGACACTAAGTTGTCTGTGACTCTTTTGCGACCCTATGGACTGTAGCCCACCAGGTTCCTCTGTCCATGGGATTTCCTAGGCAAGAGCACTGGAGTGGATTGCCATTTCCTTCTCCAGGGGTTCTTCCCTTCCCGTCCCAGAGATTAAACCCATGTCTCCAGCATTGGCAGGAGGATTCTTTTACCACTGAGCCACCATACAATATTTGAAAAACACACTAATTCTTATACATGTACAATTAATGTACAAAGTCTCACTCTTACAGAAAGTTGCTTTTTGACATTTATTTTAACAGATTTTACTTAGTGTGTTTAATATTAGGCCGATATGGAGAGAAAAACACAGAAGGCTTCCCCTCGCTTAGCCATCTCAGGCTGGCTTTGGCTTCTACACACATAACGATGTAGGTCCCAGAGCTACGTCTCCTCAACTTCCCTCCTTTTGGATCTTTTTTGGTTTTTATCCAGCTCTCTCACTCTGGCCACCGCCTTCCCCCTGCACTCAGAGGTACCACTTTCTGCAGCTCTTAAGAATTTTGCAAGATATATCAGCATTGTTCACAGCTCTGCCCACCATGGCTTAGCATGTAACTTTATTGGATTTCCTCAGTTTCCAAACATACTTCTTCCATCCATCTGCCAAAATATTTTTTGCTATCTTCTCATCTATTTTCCCCATACCTTTGTGTTTACACATTTGTTTTAAAATCTCTTTTCTACAGTCTCAGCGGGATTGAGGAAGGAAGTGAAAAAAAGTGTACACATTCAACTCACATTTTAACATAGCAGTCTTCAAGAGCTCTGCAAAACACGGTTTTCCCAGACCTCATCACCACAAAGTTTATATGTGGTTTAAAGTGGATCTTGTCGTTCAGTGTCTCTTAAATGCTTTCCACGGATCATGCTCTTCAGTGGGGGAACCGGAGCGTCAATGCCCCCCTCCCCTTTCTGATCATTATAAAACTGAAGCCCTCTCAAACAGAAACACTCAACCTTTCAATGGAAGAATGTTTAGATAAAAGCACTTAGACAGGCATAGCGTTGCCTTCCCAGAATTTGGCAGCTCAAGCCAAGGCTACAATTTTGTAGTAAATAATAAGGCCTGACACTGATTAGAAGCGCTGGTCCTCCAAGAAGACAGTTCCCATGCCGTTCAAGGGATCGGATTTGATTCAAATGTGGAAAACCATTTTTATGAGGAATCGCTTGGTGTCAGTTGAGCTATGATTTAATAGTTTTTCTCTCAAGCTTCTAGTAATGTGAACCAGACATTTGGATGGCAAGACTTCCTTCCTATAATGTAATTAGAAAGACTGCAATATGTATCTAGTATACACATAGATAATATTTACATTTACATATAAATGCAGACAGTGGCAAATACACTTCCAGAGCAGCACAACTAATAAGAGGAAATTATTGTAGGGCACAGATACCAGAGCTGTGCAAAGGCAACCCAGACAGGAATTGTAATTACATAGTCTTCTCTCTCAAGAAAGCTAGAGAAATGAAAAAAAAAAAAAAGAGAGAGAGTGTCAATTTGGGGCTCAGCTACTCTCAGAAGCCAGCACAGACCCTGACCAGTTTTGTGACCTCAGGTAGATTAGTCAATCTATTCAACCTATCTGAACCCAAATGTCTTCCTTTCTAAACGGAGGCTAATAAGACCTACATTGCAAAGTTTGCATCAGGATTAGAATATCTAAGCACAAGTACTTGGCCCAGTAAACTCTTGCGATAAAATATGGTAGTTCCCAACCTGCCAATCCCTCTGTCAGGAAAGAGAGACAAACGTGGTGCCCAGGAGAGAGAGGAGAGTCTCTGCTGCTGTCGCTCTGTGTGTGTGTCTGTCCGTCCTGGGCACAGGCAGGCCAGATGCAGCTTGCCAGGACTCATTCCCAGGCCAGGTCACTCGCCAACGCAAGTGTCTCCCTGCACCCCTGCTTGCCAGGAGCCACGTCCCAGGCGGAGACCCCACCGGGCTGCCCCCACCCCAGGGGTGGTTTTTGCCTAAACAAGCCCACTCTAAGAACGTCCAAAGTCCAGGTCCTGTTTCTTTCCATTATACTCTCCCCGCCCCCCTTGGCAGCCCTGCTGGATGGGCAGAGTCAGTGCCAGGGACTCTGAATGCTCTCCCGGGCTTTTGCCGGGTTTTCCCAGCCCTCCCTGCCTCTGTTCACTTGAGTCACTTTTTTTTTTTTTGGCTTCACGGAACGGCACATGGGATCTTAGTTCCCCAACCAGAGATCAAAGCTGTGCAACCTACAGTGGAAGCATGGGGTCTTAACCACTGGACGACCAGAGAAGTCCCTCAAGTCACTTTTTAAATAATAACATTAGGGCATCATTGTTGGCCTGTTCTTGCTGGCTGCTCCACTGGGAAGAGCCCCCTTAGCTCTCTGAGCAAAGAAAGCCATTCTTCCTTACTTGAAGGCCAGATGATCTGATCACTCCTTCCCTCCCTCTCATTTATTCTGCAAGTACCCATTAGCCATGCCAGTATTGTGCAGATAGTACAGACACACTGGTGAGTAAGAGATAGAAGATTCCCACCTGGTGAGTCATTTTGCAGCCTGCCTTTGCCTATGCCTCTCTTGACTTTTTAAAATTGTGTGTTTCATTACCTTTCTTAACCACGGCTTGAATTCAGATTTGTGGATGGATGGATGAATTCCTTTTCATCTCTAAGTCTTCAAAATTCAGTTTGTATTTTATACCTGAATCAGATGACCAAATCGGTGTTCATAACATACAGTGGGAAAAAAAAATAGATCCGCATGTGACTATGTGATACTACTTTGAAAATTCCCAAAGAATGTAAGGAGTATCTGTTTTTAAATATAAATTAATTAAAGCTGTAGGAAAGTGAAAATTCAGTTCCTTGGTCTCCCTAGATACATTTCAAGGGCCCAATTGCCACATGGGGCCAGTAACCACCATACCGTACAGTGTGGCTCTGGAGTTAAACTCGACTACTTACCACTGTTGCCGCTTCAGTCGTGTCCGACTCTGCGCGACCCCATAGACGGCAGCCCACCAGGCTCCCCCGTCCCTGGGATTCTCCAGGCAAGAACACTGGAGTGGGTTGCCATTGCCTTCTCCAATGCATGAAAGTGAAAAGTGAAGTCGCTCAGTCGTGTCCAACTCTTAGCGACCCCATGGACTGCAGCCTACCAGGCTCCTCCGTCCCTGGGATTTTCCAGGCAAGAGTACTGGAGTGGGGTGCCATTGCCAAACTCTAGCTGAAAGAAAACAAGGAAGATAGAGTCAAGTGACACTGTAAGGAAGTAATCTGGGAAATTCAGAGTGTAATGCATTCTGCAAGACAGATGAGCTCTGGGGGATCTTTGAAGAACACAGGCTCTTCAAAAAAGCCAGCAGCATGAAAAAGTAAAGAGGCAAATTGACTGAAAGAGAGTAAACAGACACAACCAAATACAATATTTGGCACTAGATTTGATTCTGAACCAGAAGGGAAAAATCAAATTGACGTCAATTGTGTGTATGTGCGTGTCCAGCATCTAAACAGATGATGCCCAGGTGCCTGTGCTCAGGTGCTTACTCGTATCCCACTCTTTGGTGACCCCATGGACTGCAGCCCCCCAGGCTCCTTTATCCATGGGATTTTCCCAGGCAAGAATACTGGAGTAGGCTACCATTTCCTTCTCCAGGGCACCTTCCTGATCCAGGGATCAAACCCAGGTCTACTGCGCTGACAGGCGGGTTCTTTACCGCTGAGGCACTAGGGAGGCCCATTTATCTGTTAACTGTGCAAATGTCCTCTTTCGTCTCAAATTTTAGGTATTTTTATTGTAAAAGCCATTTTTACCATTTTATTGTAACAGTTACCGTTTTTAGTATTTTTAAGTGTGCAGTTCGGTAGTGTTCACATTCGCATTTAGTATATTCACATTGGTTGTGAAACAGATCTCTAGAACTTTTTTCCTCACAAATTTGAAACTAAACTCATTAAGTAACAGCTCCATTTTCCCCACTCCCTGCCCACCCCTAGCTCCTGGTAACCACATTCTCCTTGCTGTTTCTATGAATTTGACTATTGTAGGTGCTTCACAGAAGTGGAATTGTACAGGACCTGTCTGGTGACTGGCTTTACATCACTGGGCATAATGTCCTCGAGGTTCATCTGTGTTGTAGCGTGGGCTAGGCTTTCCTTTCTTTTTAAGCCTGACTTCCGTTCAGTTCAGTTCAGTCGCTCAGTCGTGTCTGACTCTTTGCGCCCCCATGAATCGCAGCACGCCAGGCCTCCCTGACCATCACCATCTCCCGGAGTTCACTCACTAGTGTTCCGTTATTTGTGTATACCCCATTTTGCTTCTCTACTCATCTGTTGACCAACATCTGGGTTGTTTCCACCTTCTGGCTGTTGTGAATAGTGCTTCTATGGACATGGGTGTGCAGATACCTCTTCTTCAAGACTCTGATTTCAGTTCATTTGAATCTACATGCCCAGAAGTGGGACTTCAGGATCATATGGTAGTTCTGTGTTTAAGTTTTTGAGGAACATCTACCTGCTTTCCATAGCAGCTGCACCATTTCGTAATCCCACCCACAGTGTACAAAGTTTCAATTTCTCCACACCCTTGTCAACACTTATTATTTTTCCAGTTTTGTTTTGTTTTTTGGTCCTTTAAATAATAGCCATCCTGAAGGTATATTTACCTTCAAGTGAGTATAATATTCACTGTGAGGTAATATTCACTGTGGCTTGATTTTTATTTCCCTGATAACCAGCAGTGTTGACAGTCTTTTCATATGCTTCTTGGTCATTTGTGTGTCATCTTTGGAAAAATTTCAATTCAAGTCCTTTGCCCATTTTTTCAACTGATTAATTTGATTTTATTGTTGAGTTGTAGTGCTTTATATATTCTGAGTATTAACCCGTTATCAGAGATATAATTGACAGTTATCTCCCATTCCGTAGGTTGCCTTTTCATTCTATTGATGGTATTCTTTGATGCATAAAAGTTTTTAAAGTTTGATACAGTCCCATTTGTCTATTTTTGCTTTGACTGCCTGTGTTTTTGGTGTCATATCCAAGAGATCATTGCCAAGTCCAATGTCATGAAGGTTTTCCCTACATTTTCTTTTAAAAAAAAAATGTATTTTATAGTTTTAGATATTACATCTATGTCTTTAATTCATTTTTAGATAAACTTTTTGCTAAAAATGAATTTTTGTAGTTCAATTTTGGTTAATAATTGTATAAGATAAGGGCCCAGCTTCATTCTTTGGAATGTAGATTTCAAGTTTCCCTAGCATCATAGTATGAAGAGACTGTTCTTTCTCTGTTGAGTGGCCTTGGTACCCTTATCAAAGATCATTTGATCATATACTCAGTATTTATTATTAGACTCTCTTTTCAATTGATCTATAAGTCTGTCTGTATCCTTTGTTTAGTGTAGGTTTTTAATGTTTTAAAATAAAAAATTGTGGGTTCACTAACTTTATTCTTCTCTTTCAAAATGACTTTTGCTATTTTGAACCCCTTCAGATTCTATATGCATTTTAGGAAATATTTTTGTATTTCTGAAAAAAACAAAACAAAACAAAACAAAAAAAACACCATTGGGGTTTTGATAAGGATTATGTTCAGTCTGTAGATTGCTTTGGGTTGTATGGACATCTCAACAATATTAAGTTTTCCAGTGTATGAACATGGATGTCTCTCCACTTGTGGATTCTTTAATTTATTTTAGCAGTGGGTTATAGTTTTCACTGTATAAGTCTTACCTCCTTGATCAGATTTATTGCAAAGCATTTAATTCTTTTCATATGCTATTATAAGAATTTCCTTTTCAGATGATTCATTGCTAGTATTTTTATTTTTTGAAAGTTGCTTAGTCGTGTTGGACTCCTGGCGACCCCATGGGCCATACAGTCCATGGAATTCTCCAGGCCAGAGTACTGGAGTGGGTAGCCTTTTCCTTCTCCAGTGGATCTTCCCGACCCAGGGATCAAACCCAGATCTCCTGCATTGCAGGCAGATTCTTTACCAGCTGAGCCACCAGGTAAACCCAAGAATACTGGAGTGGGTAGCCTATCCGTTCACCAGCGGGTCTTCCTGATCCAGGAATCGAACCAGGGTCTCCTGCATTGCAGGCAGATTCTTTACCAACTGAACTATCAGGGAAGCCTATTGCTAGTGTATAGAAGTGCAATTAATGTCAATTTTTTACTACTAATTTTAGCATCTATTGGTGGAACTTGCTTACAGTTATTACTGTGATGTTTGCCTTTTTTAAATTGTGTTTATTCCTCTCACACTCATGGATTGGAATTCTTCTGTAAAAAGGAGTTATTCTTTTACATCTATTAATTTATTTATTCAGTTACTTTTTGGAATCAACATAGACTCAACGATTTTCTTTCCTTTCCTTTGTTTCTTTGTTTTTCATTCTAAGAGTTAAAAATCCAACAATATAGTTAGTTTGCTGCTACATCTGTTCTAACTTTGGCTATTAGAGGCTTCTTCAGTGTTTTCTTTCCTGTTGAGCACTTCCTTAATTTCTGGCAACGCAAGATGCTCCAGGCTCATCTTGCATTTTTCCCTGCCCCAGTTCTAGAATCATTCACTTCTTCAACAAGTCTGGTTCTTTTCACTGGCTATTTAGAAGAGAAGGTCTTGTTGCTAATTGTCCTCATTGCCACCACCTCACTGCCTCTAGGCCTTCTTGGTGGACAAAAGCTAGAAATTTTATGAAACTATACTAATCCATACATACAAACAACTTCATGCTTATTTCTGCTTTTTCTGTCTGAGGACTATGAGTTCATATTGATACCTCCCATTGCAATCCAAACCAGAGTTAATTCTGTCTTCACCTTTTCCTTATTTGCAACTTCTTTCTCTGACAATGAGAAGCCCTGCAGATACTGTCTACAGTGTATTTACTTATTTCTCCTGTCCTAGTATACACATAGTTTCCTAGTTGTTACCCCAAATCCCTGAGGGAAACACACTTACCAATTTAAGCACAGTGTATGTATCATTCTTTGGGTCTTTAGTCTTACAATATCTAGTCAAAATTATATTTTCCAGAGTTACTAAGGTTAGCGCCTCTCTTCCCTACTATGTTCAGTATGGTTAATCATTTGTAACATAATTAGATTCATTTGTTGCTATCTGCATTATTTGGGAATCTCCCCACATCCTGAATGATTTTTAATTATTTATTAATTTGTGGGTATGTAAGGCATTCTTGTTGTTTAGTCCCTAAGTCGTGTCCAGCTCTTTGTGATTCCAAGGACTGTAGCCCACCGGGCTCCTCTGTCCATGAGGATTTTTGGGCAACAATACTGGAGGGCATTGCCATTTCCTTCTCCAGGGGATCTTCCCAGACCAGGGAATGAACCCGTGTCTTCTGCATTGGCAGGCAGATTCTCTGCCACTGAGCCACCAGGGAAACCCATGTAAAGCATTACTTTGTTTCTAAAGTTCAGAACTGTATAGAAGGTACATATACTCAGACAAGGGTCATTTTCTTCCTGTCCCTAAGATTTCCTTCCTCTTTCCCCTTTTTTATACTTCTCCTCCCCACCCCCGTAGATAACCAATTTGGTTACTTTTTGGTTTATCCTTCCTATATTTTTTATTTTTGCATAAATAAGCAAGGTGTGGATGTGTCTCAGGCTCCTTTTGCGCGTTAGCAAATGGGTTTCCAGACAGACTGCTGCTTTAATGAGCCCTCCCAGAAGGAAGACAAAACAGTTTTTTGTTTTACTGTAACCTAAGCAACAATGGTTTTTCCAGTGGTCATGTATGGACGTGAGAGTTGGACTGTGAAGAAAGCTGAGTGCCAAAGAATTGATGCTTTTGAACTGTGGTGTTGGAGAAGACTCTTGAGAGTCCCTTGGACTGCAAGGAGATCCAACCAGTCCATTCTGAAGGAGATCAGTCCTGGGTGTTCATTGGAAGGACTGATGCAGAAGCTGAAACTCCAGTACTTTGGCCACCTCATGTGAAGTGTTGACTCACTGGAAAAGACCCTGATGCTGGGAGGGATTGGGGGCAGGAGAAAAAGGGGACAACAGAGGATGAGATGGCTGGATGGCATCACTGACTCGATGGACGTGAGTCTGAGTGAACTCTGGGAGTTGGTGATGGACAGGGAGGCCTGGTGTGTTGCGATTCATGGGGTCACAAAGAGTCGGACATGACTGAGCGACTGAACTGAACTGAACGGAATGAAGCGACAGTGAGAGTTTATTGTTTCAGTCTTTGGTCATCTGAGAAGCAGATGACTGCTTGTCCTCGTTTGCATTTTCTGACTTCCTTCCAGGTTGTACATGTTTCAAATATCTCTTGGCTGCTTACCTTTCCTCCTTTGTGAGCTCTCTTCCTCTATTGGAGACTCACAGTTTTTCCTACAGATTCTCATTAGCCCTTTACACAGTGAGGATATTAACTTTTTGTCCCATCATTGTACATTCCTTTAGACCAGAAATCCTCCGTATTTTTGTCACCAGGGACTGGTTTTGTGGAAGATTAGTTTTCCATGGACCAAGGGGGTTTGGGGATGATTCAAGCACATTACATTTATTGTGTACTTTATTTCTATTATTGTTACATCAGCTCCACCTCACATCATCAGGTATTAGATTGTGGAGGTTGAAGATGCCTGCTTTAGGGTACCTACACGTCCTCCTTGACATGTCCCTCAAGGAGCTGCTAAGATTATCCTTTCATCCGAGCATCCAGCTCTGACTTTCAAGGGATGGGCCAAACATGGTCACTACATCCAGTGACCCCTTGATAACCAGGGCAACAAATATTTTTTCTGTCTTGTTTGCACACAGTAACTTTATGAAGCTTAGAAGTTTTGCTTGAAATGGGGTTTTCGAGCCTTATTTCACAAAGAGTGCTTATTTCCAATGATACACACTCTAACTCATCCTAGGATGTTACTTTTGAAAAGAATGTGTGAGTCTGCATTTGGTTTAATATAAACTATTTCATTTCATATTAATTAGTTCTAAGGAGCAATGAGGACTTTCATTTAATGTGAACAAGGGATTTTGAGCTTGGCTTCATATAAACTATTTAGAATCAACAAGAACTTGCTCTAAAGCCTCATAAGGAATCGGTTTTAAGAAGACTGATAGATTCTGAGCTTGTTTGACTCAAACTGCTTAATTTTGTCTAAACTCACCCTAACTCCCACTCCATTTGAATTAAAAGTATAATTTTTTGCTTGTTTCAAACAGTCTGCTTAGATTTGTCCTATGTCACCTTAGGAAGTTACCTTAGATATAAATGTGTGATTTTGACATTGCTTCACTTAACCTGCTTAGGGGTTGGGTGGCGCTGGTGGTAAAGTACCCACCTGCTAATGCTGGAGACAAAAAAAAAAAACACGGGTTCAATCCCTGAGTTGGGAAGATCCCCTGGAAGAGGAAATGGCCACCCACTCCAGTATTCTTTCTTAGAAAATCCCATGGACAGAGGAGCCTGACGGGCTACAGTCCATAGGATCACAAAGAGTCAGACATGACTGAAGTGACTTAGCACGCATGCAGCCTGCTTAGATTCATCTTCATTTGCTCTAACTTGTACTAAGACAGTACTTTTGAGATGAATATGCATTTCTCAGCTTGTTTGCACATGTGAAGTTTATATAGCACTTACAAAGCTTATGAAAAGAGTGTGACACCTATTTACTTCTACAAGCTTTGATGAGTACCTGTAGACAATGACAACTCCATCATGACTGCCCCCTGGACGGCAGTGGCTGTAAGACACATCCCAATTTCACAGATGCTAAAATGGGAAGCAAAAATGTGTGACATTGCATTTAGTGAGCAGGACTATCAGTATTTGGTAATGGGGAGTAAAAGGATAAAATGAATAAAAAAAATTCTCCCAGATATCTGGCTTAGGCAGATGCATGCAGTTTATTGCTGTATATTTTTTCATCGTTCTAATGAACCATGAATAATATTTCTGAAAATAAAGTTTTATAGAATTCCTAGCCACTTCCTAAGGGAAAATGCCTAGAATTTGTTACTCAAAAAAAAAAAAAGTATGCTTCGTTGCTGCTTCAATCTGCATTTATGTAGTGATGTTAAATTTGCTTTTATAAGTTCATAAGTCATTGGTATTCTTCTCCTTGCAAATGACCTCTTAATACTGTTACTCAGCATTAAGGTTACTCAACTTTTTCCTTACCTGAAAAATACATTAATTTCACCTTAACCAGGCCTCAAAACTTTAATTCATTCCAGCATCAACTTTAATGTCTAAATTCTAAAGACTTATCTAAATATCATCACAGTCAAGGAAAACTCCTTTCTACCTGTGAACTTGTGAAACCCAGAAAATTATGTTCAGTATAATTAGGGGACAAGATAGAATTGCCATGCTATAAGGGTGAGGTAGGAAGGAATGAAGGGGTGACAGGTCCCAAGCAAGTCCAAAACTCTGCAAGGAAAATTCCATCTGTAGGCTCATAATCTTCTTTGGCCTCTTATCCCATCTTCTGGACCCACTGCAGTGGCAGCCCTGATCTTATGATACATTCAGGTGGCAATCATGCCTTCTCTTCAGGCAGGGGTCCTGCTCCAAGGTTCTTGTCAATCCAGCCCTCCACCCTAGTGGAGGCTGTCCAGCCAGTTGAAATTGAGGCAGTGACCTCACTCTGAAACTGAGGAGGCAGTCCTGATGATCTCCAAATGGCCTTTATGGTCATTTTTCCTTTTTTAAGGAAGAATAGTACTCCCCAGGTCAGTAGGTGCCCAATATGCTACTGGAGATCAGTGGAGAAATAACTCCAGAAAGAATGAAGGGATGGAGCCAAAGCAAAAACAATACCCAGCTGTGGATGTGACTGGTGATAGAAGCAAGGTCCAATGCTGTAAATAGCAATATTGCATAGGAACCTGGAATGTCAGGTCCATGAATCAAGGCAAATTGGAAGTGGTCAAACAGGAGATGGCAAGAGTGAACGTCGACATTCTAGGAATCAGCGAACTAAAATGGACTGGAATGGGTGAATTTAACTCAGATGACCATTATATCTACTACTGAGGGCAGGCATCCCTCAGAAGAAATGGAGTAGCCATCATGGTCAACAGAAAAGTCTGAAATGCAGTACTTGGATGCAATCTCTAAAACAACAGAATGATCTCTGTTAATTTCCAAGGCAAACCATTCAATATCACAGTAATCCAAGTCTATGCCCCAACCAGTAACACTGAAGAAGCTGAAGTTGAACGGTTCTATGAAGACCTACAAGACCTTTTAGAACTAACACCCCCAAAAGATGTCCTTTTCATTATAGGGGACTGGAATGCAAAAGTAGGAAGTCAAGAAACACCTGGAGTAACAGGCAAATTTGGCCTTGGAATACAGAATGAAGCAGGGCAAAGACTAATAGAGTTTTGCCAAGAAAATGCACTGGTCATAGCAAACACCCTCTTCCAACAACACAGGAGAAGACTCTACACATGGACATCACCAGATGGTCAACACTGAAATCAGATTGATTATATTCT
>SJYQ01096369.1:380681-523619 GCA_006410935.1 Redunca redunca
GGATTTCTTTGGAAGGAATGATGCTAAAGCTGAAACTCCAGTACTTTGGCCACCTCATGCGAAGAGTTGACTCATTGGAAAAGACTTTGATGCTGGGAGGGATTGGGGGCAGGAGGAGAAGGGGACGACAGAGGATGAGATGGCTGGATGGCATCACTGACTTGATGGACGCGAGTCTGAGTGAACTCCGGGAGTTGGTGATGGACAGGGATTCATGCGTGCTGCGATTCATGGGGTCGCAAAGAGTAGGACACGACTGAGCAACTGAACTGAGTGTGTGGTCATAGCTGAGTATTTCAATATCGGTCTAGTTCTGTAGAATCCAAGAAGTAGGAAAGCATTCCTTAATTCCACCCCACTTTCTCTGTCCCTGTTAGTTTATACTGGCAGTGTCTTTGCCAGGATAGTACCATCTCTATTTTTCTGCTTCTTCCACGAGGGTTGATTATATTCATGAGTTGCACCCATGATCTCTTTACAAATGGTTGCTCCATCACACCATTAGTCTTCTCTATAGAACAAAATTTTCTCGTGCTTTGCAGTATGTGTATAGGTTGAGAATGTCCCAAGTCTTCAAAGCCAAATTCCTTTTGGCTTAAGAATTTCTCCTTCAATTTATCTCTCTCCTTTTGTATTTTTCTATAAGGAATCAGGAAGAACCAAGCTGCTCCTTATACTCTTTGCTTAGAATGATCTGCTCAGCTAAATGTCCAGCTTCATCTTTCACAAGCTCTACATTCCATGAAACTCTAGAACATAGGTCGGCCAAGTTCTTTGCCACTTTAAAGCAAGGTTTGCTTTTCCTCCAGTTTTCAACATCATGGTCCTCATTTCCATCAGGTTCCTCATTTCCATCAGGTTCCTCACCAGAATCACCATGAACATCTGTGATATTGTGATTTGTAATAAGAAATACATATTTCATCATCATCCCTGTTCCTGAAACAGAGTTCCTAAAAGCCTTGGAATATCCAGAGTGAGGAGAGCGTTAAAGGTGTCTTTTTTATGTTAACTGAGTGACTTTTGGAAAGCCCTTAGGTCACCTTAGGCCAATCAACAGAGAGCCAACCATGTGATTAGAGGATTAGAACTTAAGTCCCCTCCTTGGACATCGTGTAGGGGAGAGCTGGAAATCTAGTTCAACTGCCACTGGCCAGTGATTTATTCAGTCGTGTCCATGTCGTGAAGCCTCCATAAAAACCCAAAAGGAGGGGGTTCAGGGCATTTCCAGGTTGGTGAACCAGAGTGCATCCATGTGCTGCCATGCCAGGCTCCTAGCTCCATGAGGACAGAAGCTCCTTTGTTCAGAACCACACCCTATATTTCTCTTCATCTGGTTGTTGATTTGTCTCCTTTAATGTCCTTTGTAACAGTAATCTAGTGCATAAACGGGTTTCCTGAGTTCTGTGCAAATGAGTCAGACCCGAGAAAGTGGTCCTGGGAACCTCTGATTTACAGTCAGAAGCACAGGTAACAACCTGTACTTACGATTGGCATCTGAATTGTGAGCAGTCTTCTGGAACTGAGCCCTTAACCTGTGAGGTCTGATTCTATTTCCAGGTAGATAATATCAGAATCGAGTTAAATTGTAGGACACCCTGCTGTGTCAGAGAATTGCTTGGCCTTGGTGTGGGTTAAAAAAAAAACCAACAAAAACCCCACACATTGGAATGAATGTCAGAATCATAATGACCGTAGTTCTAGCATGGACCTCAGAACTCTTTTAGATTCTACCCACTACCCAGTTCCAAAGTTGCTTCCATGTATTTAGCTGTTTGCTACAGCAGCACCCCACTTCTTGGGCTTCCCTGGTGGCTCAGTGGTAAAGAATCTGCCTGCCAATGCAGGAGACGTAGGAGACACAGATTCAGTCCCTGGGTTGGGAAGAGCCCCTGGAGGAGGAAATGGCAACCTGCTCTGATATTCTTACCTGGAAAACCCCATGGACAGAGGAGCCTGGCGGGCTATAGTCCATGGGGTCACAAAGAGGCAGACATGACTGAGCACACAGCCATCACGCATCCCACTTTTTGGTTCTAAAAATTTGTCTTAGCTCAGGCTGCCATAACAAAATACTCTAGACTAGGTGGCTAAAGCTACACTTTTCTTTTTCATGATTCTAGAGGTTGCAGTTTTGAGTTTGGGTGCCTGCATGGTTGGTGAAAACTACCCTCCTGGCTTGCAGATGGCCACCTTCCCTTTTTTAGAAAAGTTTATTTATTGTTTTTATTTTTCAACTTTGTGGCCATGCTGTGTGGCATGTGGGATCTTAGTTGTACCCCCTGCAGAATCTTAACCAGTGGACCAGCAGGGAAGTCCCTGGCCACCTTCTGGCTGGGTCCTCACATGGCAGAGATGGAGAGCAAGCTCTCCTGGTGTCTCTTAGGAGGGTACTAATCCCATCAGAGAGGCCCGACTCTCACTGTCGTTGTTTAGTCACTAAGAGTCTGACTCTTTGTAGCACTATGGACTGCAGCACGCCAGGCTTCCCTGTCCTTTACTATCTCTTGGAGTTTGCTCGAACTCATGTCCATTGAGTTGACGATGCCATCTAACCATCTCATCCTCTATCCACCCCCCTCGTCTCCTCCTGCCCTCAATCTTTCCCAGCATCAGGGTATTTTCCAACAACCTTATCTAAACCAAATTATTAATATCTCCAAATATCCTCCCACTGGGTGGTAGGGCTTCCAAAATGAATTTGGAGGGAAAACAGCACCTGCTATGATCATTTCTGTATACATTTTTACACGGGAATTTACACCTTGACTATATACCTAGGAATGGAATTCCACGGTCATATGCTAACTGGGGACTTCCCTGGTGGCTCAGTGGTAAAGAATCTGCCTGCATTGTAGGAGACGTAGGAGAAGCAGGTTTGATCCCCGGGTCAGGAAGATCCCCTGAAGGAAATGGCACTCCAGTATTCTTGCCTGGGAAATCCCATGGACTGCAGCCCACCAGGCTCCTCTGGTGGGCTGCAGGCCGTGGGGTCACAAAAAAGTCAGGCAGGATTTTGTGAATAAACAATAACAATGACTTTGAAGTGGTTTTGCTTTGCATTTCCCTGATCACTCGAGAGGGAAGTTGAGCACCTTCTCATTTATTTATTGGCCACTTGAGTATTTTCTTTGAGAGAAACGGCTATTCAAATCCTTTGCCCATGTATAATTGCTTTTTGTCTTTTTTTGTTAGATTGTAACAATTGTTTATGTGATCTTGATGCAAGTTCTTATCAGATGTAGGATCTGAAAATGTTTTCCTTCAGCAGCATTCTGTTGCATTTTGCTTTCAGCCTGCTTCTGTGATGTTTGTAAGCCTCTTTTTCAGCAACTATTTCCAAACAGAGCAGTGATTTTAGCTTAGACACCCTGCTCTCAGCCTTATTCTGTACCCAGGATTCCATGGCTTCAGCTTGTTTTTCTGCTGTGTCCAATCCACAAAGACGTTTATCCTGTACTTGAGCCCCAATCCATCTTTCACTTTTCCCTTTTGTGTTTTACCCATCATTGCTGAGTTTCTCGCAAAGAGCATCATTCAACCGTGAACTCACAGCATCAAATTGCCCTGGAAGACCTCCATCAATATTGTTTATAGTATTTTTCTTTGTGTGTATATTTTTTTTAAATTGTGAAGTTAGATCTATTGATATTTTTATATGATTTCTTTCCTGGATTTTACACTTAGAAAAATCTCTCCCATCCTTGGGGGAGAGAAACATGGTCTTCCAATATCCTCTTATGGGTTTTCTTCTTTATTTTTAACTCTTTGTCCATCCAGAATTTATTGTATAGGTTAGGGATCCAAGTTTAAGGCCTTCCAATTTGTGTGCTATCTTAGCACTATCCAGTAATTTTAAATGGCATTCCAATTACATTTCAAATTTCAATATTTATTTTGTGTCTATTTCAGAGCCTTCTGTTTTTTTTTCCCAGAGACTTCTAGTTTTAACTCGATCCCATTAGTTAGTTTTTTCATTTTCCTACCGGAGGTTGGGAGCAGGTCATTTGTGTGTGTGTTTCATGTAAACCTAACATAGCACTCACTACATTATGGGTGATCAACAAATGAATTTACAATGGCAAGTCAGAACAGTGGGAGGGCACAGAGGGAAGGTGTTGGAAGATGATGAGACATTGCAGGCCTGGCTGACCACGACATTAAAGAAGAAAAAGGAGAACCTGACCTAGTGCCTAGCTCACAGGAGGCACTCAATAAAGCACTTAATATGTAAAAAGAATGCATTCTCCATGAATTAACTTCCTCCAACTGAGTTTTTCTCCTCCACGACTAGTCCAGTCTACCTCAAAGTTCCTATCAGACCAATCCTTCGTGTTGGACGTGTGCTTTGCCCTGTCTGCTCTCCAGCTATTCCTCTCAGAAGCCCATGGCTCTATGCCAGGTCAGGCAATCAGGTAAAAATTGCTGGGACAACATGAGAAAACAGAAGTTACAATGGTTCCTTTGTGAGTCTAGAGTCTCGGGCCTTCCCTCCTGCTGGCTGGCTTATCAGTAAATGGCCACTGTAATCTGGCTTTCAAAGCATTGCAGAAAAAAAGGAACTTGGATTTAAATTCAGAAGCCATGACCCTGCCTTCTAATATTAGCTGTGTGACTGTTGGCAAGTTATATAACCTCTCTGAGTCACAGTTTCTTCCCCTTTACAAAAGAGATAATAGGATCCACTCAGAGAGACGATAGAAGAATTAAATGAGATAACCTAAAGATTATATTCTTTGCAGCCAAAGATGGAGAAGCTCTATACAGTCAACAAATACAAGACTGGGAGCTGACTGTGGCTCAGATCAGGTACTCCTTATTGCTAAATTCAGCCTTAAATTGAAGAAAGTACGGAAAACCACTAGACCATTCAGGCATGACCTAAATGAAATCTTTTACAATTATACAGTGGAAGTGACAAATAGATTCAAGGGATTAGATCTGATAGACAGAGTGCCTGAAGAACTATGGATAGAGGTTTGTGACATTGTACAGGAGGCAGGGATCAAGACCATGCCCATGGAAAAGAAATGCAAAAGGCAAAATGGTTGTCTGAGAAGACCTTAAAAATAGCTGAGAAAAGAAGAGAAGCTAAAGGCAAAGGAGAAAAGGAAAGATATACCCATTTGAATGCAGAGTTCCAAAGAATAGCAAAGAGAGATAAGAAAGCCTTCCTCAGTGATCAATGCAGAGAGATAGAGGAAAACAATAGAATGGGAAAGACTAGAGATGAAGAAAAGAAAAACTTGAAGAAAATTAGAGATACCAAGGGAACATTTCATGCAAAAATGGACACAATAAAGGACAGAAATGGTATGGACCTAACAGAAGCAGAAGATATTAAGAAGAGGTGGCAAGAATACACAGAAGAACTATGCAAAAAAGATCTTCATGACCCAGATAATCATGATGGTTTGATCACTCACTGAGAGCCAGACAGCCTGGAATGCGAAGTCAAGTGGGCCTTAGGAAGTATCTCTATGAACAAAACTAGCGGAGGTGATGAAATTCCAGTGAGCTACTTCAAATCCTAAAAGACAGTGCTGTGAAAGTGCTGCACTCAATATGCCAGCAAATCTGGAAAACTCAGCAGTGGCCACAGGACTGGAAAAGGTCGTTCTTCATTCCAATCCCAAAGAAAGGCAATGCCAAATAACGTTCAAACTACTGCACAATTGCACTCGTCTCACAAACTAGCAAAGCAATGCTCAAAATTCTCCCAGCTGGGCTTCAACAGTACGTGAACTATGACCTTCCAGATGTTCAAGCTGGATTCAGAAAAGGCAGAGGAACCAGAGATCAAATTGCCAACAACTGTTGGATCATCGAAAAAGCAAGAAAGTTCCAGGAAAAAACCTATATCTGCTTTATTGACTATGCAAAGCCTTTGACTACATGGATCACAACAAACTGGAAAATTCCTCAAGAGGGGAATACCAGACTACCTTACCTACTTCCTGAGAAATCTGTTTGCAGGTTAGGAGGCAACAGTTAGAACTGGACGTGGAACAACAGACTGGTTCCAAATTGGGAAAGGAGTATGTCAAGGCTGTTTATTGTCACCCTGCTTATTTAACTTCTATGCAGAGGACATCATGAGAAATGCTGGGCTGGATGAAGCACAAGCTGGAATCAAGATTGCTGGGAGAAATATCAGTAACCTCAGATATGCAGATGACACCACCCTTATGGCAGAAAGTGAAGAACTAAAGAGCCTCTTGATGAAAGTGAAAGAGGAGAGTGAAAAGGTTGGCTTGAAACTCAACATTCAGAAAACTAAGATCATGGCATCTGGTCCCATCACTTCATGGCAAATAGATGTGGAAACAATGGAAATAGTAAGAGACTTTATTTTTTTGGGCTCCCAAATCACTGCAGATGGTGACTGCAGCCATGAAATTAAAAAACACTTGCTCCTTGGAAGAAAAGTTATGATCAACCTAGACAGCATATGAAGAAGCAGAAACATTACTTTGCCAACAAAGGTCTGTCTAGTCAAAGCTATGGTTTTTCCAGTGGTCATGTATGGATGTGAGAGTTGGATGATAAAGAAAGCTGAGCGCCGAAGAATTGATGCTTTTGAACTGTGGTGTTGGAGAAGACTCTTGAGAGTCCCTTGGACTGCAAGGAGATCCAACCAGTCCATCCTAAAGGAAATCAGCCCTGAATATTCATTGGAAGGACTGATGCTGAAGCTGAAATTCCAATACTTTGGCTACCTGATGGGAAGAACTGGGTCATTGGAAAAGACCCTGATGCTGGGAAAGATTGAAGGTGGGAGGAGAAGCAGATGACAGAGGACGAGATAGCTGGATGGCATCACCGACTCAATAGACATGAGTTTGAGCAAGCTCCGGGAGATGGTGAAGGACAGGGAGGCCTGACACGCTGTAGTCCATGGGGTCACAGAGAGTCAGACGAGACTGAGCAAGTGAACAACAACAAGCTCTTTTGTGGGCCAGGTGCTTTATGTGCATAATTACAACCACCTCGATTTTACTTCACCTCATTTCCAACATGCAATTTCTGTTCCAGATAGCACAGGGTCTTCACTGCCACCTAAACACAGATATTATCTCCTCCTCCCCCTCTTTCTTGGGTTCTCTCTGCCCATCCAGGTCCCACCCATCTTTGAAGGCCCAATGTCAGCCCCACCTTGCTCCCAAGTACTTCTCTCCACCGCTGTCCATGTGTATCTTTCACTTCTCTGGGCTTTTATTCTCTTGTATCAGCCCACACATTCCCCTTCAGTTCATGAGGGCTGAATATCTTCAAGTGAACCTTTGATTCTATACCGTTTCACAGAGACCAGTGCCAAGCCATGGCCAAAGCAGAAGCCCAAAATCCTTTACTGTATGAATAGTCAAGGAAGCATAATGGGAATAGCCTCACTGTGCTGGTATTTATTGTACCTGTATTATGTTAAATCACTGAAACCATGGTGGTATGTCTTCAGAGTCTTCAAATATCCACCCCTCTCAACTACAGTGGGTAGGAAAGGGTCAAGGGGGCAGTATGAGGGTCAGCAGGACACCCTGGCCAATGGAGATAGAACCATGGAATGTTGGCTCTAGAAGCAGCAAAATTTACAGGTTGTCTGTTCCAACCTTATCATTTTACAAGAGAGGAAACCGGGGCCTGAGGTGGGCAACCCACAGACCAAAGCCCAGATCCATAACATAGAACAGAGGTGATGACAGGCCAGGGTTGGGGAGGAACCTCAGGCATGTTTCCACAGGTTGGAAGACACATGTACAGGTGAAAGTGTCATATGCCATCAGCAGTGCTGTCCTTTGGAGAAACTGACTTGCTGGGAAGCGAGAGAGGTCTTCTGTCTGGGCTTGTACTGAAGTCCAGAACAGTGAAGCGTGTGGGTGTCTACTCAGCCTTTGAGCAGTGCATGATGCAAACAAACAAACAAAATCCTGCCTCCCTGCATTATTTGTTTTTCCATTTGTTTCTCATCCTTGCATCTTCGACTAAGGAGCAGCTATCATTCTTCAGACAGAATATGACAGTGAAGGCTGTGCTTGGTTCAAGAGGAGTTCTGGCCCCCCAAAAGTATGTGGGCTGCCAAGTAATTACTCTACAGGAGAGTGTGTGTTTAGGGAAATTACACCCTTCTCTCCCCACTTTGTCCGGGGCCTGAACAACAGCACGCTGACTCATACTAATGGTGCTGTCAGAGGCTTTACCTGTGATTTTCCAAGCAGCAGGCTTTGGGTCAGCAGAGCAGGGCTGTCTGATCAATCCACAGGCCCATCTCCTCTCAAAGGCCTGTAAAGAACAAAAAGTCAGCACACCCAGAAGAGTGAGCAGATGTAGCAGACGCAGGCAACAGCATGCAGCTGGCGTCACCAGTTTCTAAAGCTCTCGGTGACAGTGGACACGGGAAAGGGGCGAGGGGAAGCAGACAGGATCAGGGCTGGCAGGACACTCTGGGCGATGGAGTTAGAACCTCAGAATGAATGTTGGCTCCAGAAAGAGCAAATGGTATAGATCATTGAATTCCAACTTTATCATTTTACAAGAAAGGAGATTGTGATGGTTAATTTTGTGTCAACTTGACTACGCTAAGGGATACCCAGTTAGCTGGTGAAACATGATTTCTGGGTGTATCCGTGAAGATGCTCCTGGAAAAGATTAGCATTTGAATCAATGGACTGAATAAAACAGACTGGCATCATTCAATCCATTGGGGTCCTGAGTAGAACAAAAAGTCAGAGGAAAGGCAAATTTGTTCTCATGGCTTAAGCTGGGTCATCCTTCCCTTGCCGCAAGACCCTGGGGTTCCTGGTCCCCGTGCCTTTGGACTTGGACTGAATTACACCACAGGCTTTTCTGGGTCTCCAGCTTGCAGATGGTAGGTCATAGGAATTTGCAGCTTCCATAATCACATGAGCCATTCCTATATGAGTTCATAGGTATGTGAGTATTATATATGTAATATGTATCTCCTATTGATTCTGTTTCTCGGGAGGAGCTTGAATAATACAGAAACCAAGGCCTGGAGGGGCTAAAGGTCTTTCCACCCCACAGAGCCCACCCCTAACTCACCATGTGGTATTCTTTTCTCTACACTGAGTTCAGTTCAGCATGCAGTTTTCCAGGTCCGGATTGCCTTTAGAGAATCCTTTCATACATTTGGGGACTCTGATGCTGGTTGCATGTATTTTTATGATTTTATATCTTCCTGTTAAGTTGACCCTTTCATCATCGTATAATGACCTTCTTTGTCTCTTATGACACTTTTGTTTGTTTTGCCACACCGAGTGACTTGCAATCTCAGTTCCCCAAGCCGGGATCAAACCTGGGCGTCTGCAGTAGAAGCGCAGAGTACTAGCCACTGGGAAATCTCCCTTGTAACCACCTGAATCTCTCTTTTGACTTAAGGTCAATTTTGTCTGGTGTCAACATAGCCCCTCTCACTCCCTTTTGGTTAACATTTACATGGAATATCTTTTTCCATCCCTTTAGTTTCAAGAAAGGGATATAAAGCATAGTGGTATATTTCTTTAAGGCAAGTGAGTCTCCTATAGGCAGCATCCAGTTGGATCTGTTTGTTTTTTTCCCCCATTCAGTCACTGTATATCTTTTGATTGGAGAATTTAATCCATATATCTTTAAAGCAATTAATGGTCAATAAGGACTTACTATTGCCATTTTATTTATTGTTCTCTGAATGTTTTGTAGTTTTATTGTTCCTTTCTCCCTCTCTAGCTATCTTCCTTTGATTTGGTAATTTTTTGTAGTGGCATTTTTTCACTTCTTTCTCTTTTTAAAATCGTTGTTTTTATTCATTTATTTGTTTGGCTGTGCTGGGTCTTAGTTTTGGCATGTGAGATCTCATTCCCTGACCAGGGATTGAACCCAGGCCCCCTGCATTATGAGCATGGAGTCCCAGACACTAGTCTACTGGGAAAGTTCCTGGCTTCTTTCTCTTTCTCTTTGTGTATCTACTAGAGACTTTTCTTTGTGGTTACCGTGAGTCATACATAAAATAGTGTAATAAACGGTAATAGTCTATGTTAATTTTATAACTTCAGTTGTGTACAAAACTCTACACTTTTACTCCCCCCTCATTTTATATTATTGTCACAATTTACATCTTTTTATATTGTACATCCAATGAGCTTACCTTCACCAGTGAGTTTTATAGTTCTATACATTTTCATGTTATTAATTAATATCCCTTTGTTTCAACTGGAAGAACTCCCTTTAGCATTTTGTAAGGTAGGTCTGATGATAATGACCTTTTTGTCCAGTGGTCATGTATGGATGTGAGTGTTGGACTATAAAGAAAGTTGAGTGCTGAAGAACTGATGCTTTTGAACTGTGGTATTGGAGAAGACGCTTGAGAGTCCCTTGGACTGCAAGGAGATCCAACCAGTCCATCCTAAAGGAAATCAACCCTGAATATTCATTGGAAGGACTGATGTTGAAGCTGAAGCTCCAATACTTTGGCCACCTGATGTGAAGAACTGACTCATTGGAAAAGACCCTGATGCTGGGAAAGGTTTTCGGCAGGAGAAAAAGGGCACAACAGAGGATGAGATGGTTGGATGGCATCACTGACTCGATGGACATGAGCTTGAGCAGGCTCTGGGAGTTAGTGATGGACAGGGAGGCCTGGCATGCTGCAGTCCATGGGGTCGCAAAGAGTAGGACACGACTGGGTGACTGAACTGAATTGAACTCAGCTTTTGTTCATCCGATAAAGTCTTTGTCTCTCTTTCATTTCTGTAGGACAGCTTTTCTTTTCTTGTTTTTATTGGAATATAGTTGCTTTACAATGTTGTTAGTTTCTACTGTACAGCAAAGTGAATCAGCTGTACATATACATACATCCCAGCTTTTTTTGATTTCCTTCCCACTTAGGTCACCCAGAGCGCTGAGTATAGAGTTCCTGTTGCTAACTCAACATGTGAAAAACTAAGATTGTAACATCCAGTTCCATCACTTCATGGTAAATAAATGGGGAAAAAAATGGAAACAGTGACAGACTTTATTTTCTTGGGCTCCACAATCACTGTGGATGTTGACTGCAGCCATGAAATTAAAAGATGGCTGCTCCTTGGAAGAAAAGCTATGACAAACCTAGACAGCGTATTAAAAAGCAGAGACATTACTTGGCCGACAAAGGTCCATATAGTCAAAGCTTTGGTTTTTCCAGTAGTCATGTATGGATGTGAGAGTTGGACTATAAGGAAGGCTGGGTGCTGAAGAATTGATGCTTTTGCACTGTGGTGCTAGAGAAGACTCTTGAGAGTCCCTTGGACAGCAAGGATATGAAACCAGTCAATCCTAAAGGAAATCTACCCTGAATTTCACTGGAGGGACTGATGCTGAAACTGAAACTCCAATACTTTGGTCACCTGATGTAAAGAGTGGACTCATTGGAAAAGACCTTGATGCTGAGAAAGATTGAGGGCAGAAGGGGACAATAGAGAATGAGATGGTTGGATGATATCATCGACTTAATGTACATGGATTTGAGCAAACTCCAGGAGAGATAGTGAAGGGCAGGGAAGCCTGGCGTGCTGCAGTCCATGGGGTCGCAAAAAGTTGAACATGACTGAGTGACTGAACAACAGCAACGCACAGTACAGTAAGTTCTCATTAGTTATCTATCATGCTTTCCACACGGCATCAATAGCGTATAGGACAGCTTCTCAGGATGCAGTATTCCAGGTTGGCAGTTTTATCTTTTAGGACTTGACTCCGTCATCCCACTGTCTCCTGGTAGCAAGGTTTCTGCTGATAAATTTGTTGGTAGACTTACAGGGCTCCCTTGTATGTGACAAATCACTTTTCTCTTGATGCTTTCAAAATTCTCTGTCTTTGACTTTTGATACTTCTGTAATACGTCTGGTGTAATTGTCTTTGCATTGATCCTGTTTACAGAGTTTTGACTTTCATGAAGCTGGATGTCCATATTCCTCCCCAAGATTGAGTATTTTCAGCCACTATTTCTTTAAATCAACGTTCAACCCCTTCAACTTGCTTTTTTCCTTTCAAGAATCTCATAATCCCTAAATTGATTTACTTTATGGTTCTCTTAGGGCTTCCTGGGTGTCTCAGCAGGTAAAGAATTGGCCTGCAGTGCAGGAGATTTGGGTTCAATCCCTGGCCTGGGAAGATCCCCTGGAAAAGGAAATGGCAACCCACTCCAGTATTCTTGCCTGGAAAATTCCATGGACAGAGCTAGGAGCCTGGCAGGTACAGTCTGTAGGGTCGCAAAAGAGTTGGACACAACTGAACACTAGCAGCAATGGTTTTCATAAATGCTGCTGGCTTTCTTCACTTTTTAAATTCTACCCGCCCCCCCCCCTTTTTCTCCTCTGACTGGATAACTTCAAATGAGCTGTCNATGCTGCTGGCTTTCTTCACTTTTTAAATTCTACCCGCCCCCCCCCCTTTTTCTCCTCTGACTGGATAACTTCAAATGAGCTGTCTTCAGATTCACTGATATTTTCTTCCACCTTCTTCACAGATTCTGTCTTCTCTGCTGTTGAACCTCTATTGCATTTTTCCATTCCATTTCTGTAATTCTTAAGCTCCAGACTTTCTGTTTATCTAGTTTTATAATTTTTATTTCTTTGAGGACATTTTCATTTTGTTTTCCTGACTTTGTTGACTCATCTTTGTTTTCTCGCAGCTCACTGAACTTCTTCGGAAAATTATCTTGAATTCTTTGTGAGGCAGTTCACGTGTGCTGTGCTCAGTAGCTCAGTCATGTTTGACTCTTTGCAACCCCACGAACTGTAGCCCAACAGGTTCTTCTGTCCATGGAATTTTTCAGGCAGGAATCCTGGAGTGGGTTGCCATTTCCTGCTATAGGGGATCTTCCCAGCCCCAGGATCGAACCTGCATCTCTTGGATCTCCTGCATTGACAGGCAGATTCTTTACCACTGTGCCACCGGGGAAGCCCCTGTACTACACTTGACCTTAGCCAAAAGGTCGAAATGCAATCTCTGTTTCTTTGGGTTCAGTTACCAGGGCTTTGTTAGTTTCCTTTGGTGGTGTCGTGTTTGCCTGATTTTTTTGTGATCCATGTAATCTTACACTGAGGTCTGCATTTGAAGGAGCAGACATATCTTTACAGGCTGATATTCGCAGGTAAAGGCTTTCTCCTACTGAGATGGCCTCTGGGATCAGTTGAGTGGGGCTGGAGCGTGGACCTGTAGCCGCTGCTGGGGCCACGGGCGCGTGGCAGGTAGGCCTGTTCCCAGGGACACAGATGAACGTGGCTCCTGCCGGATCCTCCCAGGTCCCTGGATCAGCTCCTGGGCAGGCAGAACTGAGTCTGAGACTTCACTGCAGTGGTGGTGGAGCTGGCCACAGGGCTACTTCAAGATTCACAGTCAGGACTGAGGCCTGTGAGTCTGATATCAGGTGTCCAGACTCCCAGGGGAGACAGGGCTGACTATGGAGATGGTCAAGTGGGGCCTGCAGTTGGGTCACAGGGCTGATTCAGAATCTGCAGTTGGAACCAATGTCAGCGAGCTTCTTACCAGGGCCGTGGGTGGGTAGATTTCCTCCCAGGTCTTTTGGCAATTGGGGCTGGTTGCAGGTCCATGACCAAGAGAAGCTAGAGCTGTGTCCACAAAGGAAGGGGACCCCAAAGTCTGCAGCTGGGACCACTTTCAACAAGCCTTCCACTGGGACATGGACATGCCTCCTCAAAGCAGCTCTCTTGGGTCTTGGGCTTCACTAGGGCTTTGCAGCCTTCTACCTGGTTCCTAAAGCTCCCACCTCATGAATGGCCAACAGATTGTTACTTGTGTGTGTGGACGTGAGCTGGGGACATCCTATTTGCCATTTTGTTAATATCACTCCCCTCTCTCAGCATATTTTTGAAGCTCATTCACAAAGCATCGGTACTTTGTTCCTTTTTATGATGAATGGATTACTTTTAATGACTGCATGTGTTTATCCTGTGGATGCAACATAATTTAATTAGCCACCAGTTTCATCCATAAATGTTTAAATGTATATTTTGCTAACATATTTAATGATTCATTGAACAGTTTTGTGTACATGTCATAGTTTTGTAGGTTTTGAAGGCCAGTTTTTGTTAAACATGTGTTTATTTAATTAATAAGAAATGAACTTAATTAACTTTTTGTTAACCCAGCTAACTCATTTTCAGCTAGCTATTTCAGCCAAATTGTTGAACTGGGAGCCCCACGTAGACACAAAGAAAACATTCTGGGAAGGGAAAAGTTACCAAGAGAAAGGAAAATGAATCCAGTTGAGATTCTAATATGCCTTTCTTCCTACCCACGGGGGAAAGCACTTACATCTTCCCAAACATAATTACCTTCCTGGTGTTTAATGAATACAACTTTAACTCACGCAATACAATTTAAATCTGCTAGAATTCAAGACATGGGGGAAGTTTCCTTGCACTCACTGATCTGGAATATAAAAGTAAAGCTTTAAATGTCTAGAGATTATTGATTTGGTTGTTGACTTGGGGAAGTCCAGTGGGGTGTCTTTTGAAGCAATTACCCAAAGTATCTCAATATGTTAAGCAAATCTAAAAAGAAGCCCCAGAGAAGGACCCTGGCTGGTGGGACCAGTGGCCTGGCAAAGCTCATGAAGTCTGAGGACCAGAACAAACCAATGATTTTCAGTCTTTGGAAGATGTAAGAGGCCCCTGGGGAGAACATTAAAAATAGAGATGCTCACTTCAATTCATGGAGTCTGAATCTATGACAAGATACTGAATCTGAGTATCTACATATATTGTTAAACAAGTTAGCAGAGAATTCTGATCTACATCAGGTACACCAAGTGTACTTGAGGACTTTCGACCTACACCAGTGGTGAACTACATATTGCTTAGTTCTGCAGCAAAAGAGCCTTTTCTGGATTCTTTTAGCTTTTGTCATTGCTGTTGTTCGGTTGCTAGATTGTGTCTGCCTCTTTGTGACCCCATGGACTGCAGCACACCAGGTTTCCCCGTCCTTCACTATCTCCTGGAGTTTGCTCAAATTCATGTGCATTGAGTCAGTGATGCTATCTAACCCCCTCATGCTCTGCCACTCTCTCCTCCTGCCTTCAATCTTCCCCAGCATCAGGGTCTTTTCCAGTGTGTCAGTTCTTTGCATCAGGTGGCCAAAGTATTGGAGTTTCAGCTTCAACATCAGTCCTTCCAGTGAATATTCCGGGTTGATTTCCTTTAGGGTTAACTGGTTGGATCTCCTTGCAATCCAAGGGAATCTCGAGCATCTTCGCTTTTGCTTGTCTGTAAAGCTTTTGATTTTGCTGTCAAATCCAAATGAGGGCCTAGCTAGGTACGGTGTTCTTGGTTGTAGGCTTTTCTCTTTCATCACTTTGTATCATGTCGCTCTTTTCTGGCCTATAGAGTTTCTGCTGAAAAGTCGGCTGCTAGTCTAATGGGAGTTCCCTTGTGTGTTATTTGTTGTTTTTCCGTTGTTGCTTTTAATGTTTTCTCTTTGTCTTAATTTATGTCAGTTGATTACTATGTGCCTCGGTGTGTTCCTCCTTAGGTTAATTCTATATGAGACTGTCTGTGATTCCTGGACTTGAGTGATCGTTTCCTTTGTTTTCAGCTATTATCTCTTTCTTTAAAATTTTTATTGGAGTAGAGTTGATTTACAATGCTGTGTTAGTTTCAGAAGTACAGCAAAGTGAGTCAGTTATACATATATCCAGTCTTTTTAAGATTCTTTTCCCATGTAGGTCATTAGAGTATAGAGTAGAGTTCCCTGTGCCATACAGTAGGTTCTTACTGGTTATCTATATTATATATAGTAGTGTGTATGTGTCAATCCCAATCTCCCAATTTATCCTCATCCCCCATAAGTATGGGTAACCATAAGTATGTTTTCTACATCTGTGACTCTATTTCTGTTCTTCAAATATTTTCTCAGGCCTTTTCTCTCTCTCTTCTCCTTCTGGGACCCCTATGATGTGAATGTTGGTATATTTAATGTTGTTCCAGAGGTCTCGTAAACTATCCTCTTTTCTTTTCATTCTTTTTTCTTTATTCTGTTCCGTGGCAGTGATTTCCACTACTCTGTCTTCCAGCTCAATGATTTGTAAAACAGCCTTTCCTAAGTGGCCCCTCTGCTCACATTGAGGAATGTTTTAAGAAGCTACTGCACAAACCCACTTCTCCATTACTGCAGGCATGATGCTGAACCCATTGTTTTGTCTTTTTCATGATGTTCTGTGTGGCAAAAAAATTTTTAGACACATTGGTCCAGAAAATTTTGTTTTAGCCTGAAGAATTAATATAATTCAAGGGAAAGGGATCAAAACAGTGATATTTGTGATAAATTATATTTATGATTTATTTTGGTAGATGAGAAACTCTACCCAATTTTAATAGTTAACTTTTTGCTTCATTTAATCATATATAACTCTGTGTTTCTACCAAATGTACTCTTTATTATATCTATATTTTCCTATGCTATAATTTAAAGTGAAGCCGCTCAGTTGTGTCTGACTCTCTGCAACCTCATGGACTGTAGCCTACTACGCTCCTCCATCCATGGGATTTTCCAGCGAAAAGTACTGGAGTGGGTTGCCATTTCCTCCTCCAGCTATAATTTAAAAGTTTATCTCATTTATCATATTATTTATATTCTTGTAAGCTACCTCAGAGGGCTGCCCAGGTGGCTCAGTGGTACAGAACCCTCCTGCCAATGCAGCAGACGCGGTAACTGCAGGTTCGATCCCTGGGTCAGGAAGATCCCCTGGAGAAGGAAATGGCAACCTGCTCCAGTATTCTTGCCTGAGAAATCCCATGGATAGAGGAGCCTGGTGGGCAATGGTCCTTGGGGTCAAAAAGAGTTGGACACAACTGAGTACGTATGCAAGCTACTCAGAGACTTTGTAGAATGAGGTGTGGTGTGGGAGAGTTATTTGTAAATGTCTTTGTTTTTCTATTAAAACTTCTCAAGTGCTGACTATTTTGTACAATCAGCAGCACCATGCTGTCTCTCTATTCCTCAATCCATTTAGCATTTTCACCAAAAAAGGTGCTAAGGATGTTATTAAAAAGAAGGATGAGGCCTTTGATTAAAAGCTGCATGGAGATTGCTGTGATTAACATGAATGATTTTGAGAGTTTCACAATGAAGCAAATCTGGGTCCAGTTGACCCTTCATCAGCAAAGGTTTGAACCGCATGGGTCAACTTATACCAGATTTTTTTCTATAAATACATTGAAGGGATTTCCCTGGTTGGTCTAGTGCTTAAGAATCCAGCTGCCAAAGCAGGGGACACGGGTTTAATCTGTGATCTGGGAAGGTTCCACATGCCTTGGGGCAGCTAAGTCTGTGAGCCATGACTACTGAGCCCACATGCTGCAACTCCTGAAGCCCATGTGCCTGCAGCAAGAGAAGCCACCGCCATGAGAAGCCTGAGCACTGCAGTAAAGAATAGTCCCCGCTCACTGCAACTAGAGAAAGACTGTGCACAGCAAAGAAGACCTGGTGCAGCCAAAAATTAATTAATTAAAGAAAACACCATTCGGTGAAGTAGAATCTTTTTTAAAAAAATTTGGAGATTTGTGAAAATCTGGAAAAGGTAATGATGAACTGTGTAGCCTAGAAATATATATATATATATATATATATATATAAGGTATGTCATGAATGCATAAAATGTATGTGTATGCATATATATATTGAACTGTAAAGAAAGCTGAGTGCCAAAGAATTGATGCTTTTGAACTGTGATGTTGGAGAAGACTCTTGAGAGTCCCTTGGACTGCAAGGAGATCCAACCAGTCCATTCTGAAGGAGATCAGTCCTGGGTGTTCATTGGAAGGACTGATGCTGAAGCTGAAACTCCAATATTTTGGCCACCTGATGCGAAGAGCTGACTCATTTGAAAAGATCCTGATGCTGGGAGAGACTAAAGGAGGAGGAGAGGGGGATGACAGAGGGTGAGATGGTTGGATGACATCACCAGCTCAATGGACGTGAGTCTGAGTAGGCTCCAGGAGTTGGTGATGGACAGGGAAGCTTGGCGCACTGCAGTCCATGGGGTCGCAGAGTCAGACACAACTGAGCAACTGTGTGTGTGTGTGTGTGTATAAATAAATATACAAAATATGTGTTACTCAACTGTTTATATTATCAGTAAGGCTTCTGATCAACAGGAGGCTATTAATAGTTAAGTTCATTGTTGTTGCTGTTTAGTCACTAAGTCATATCCGACTCTTGCCATCCTATCAACTGCAGTATGCCAGGCTTTCTTGTCCTTCACCATCTCCCAGAGCCACCAGGGGAGCCCAGTTAAGTTTGGAGGAGTCAAAAATTATATGCAGACTTTTGACTGCACAAGGGGTTGGCACCCATGAACCCCGCATTGTCCAAGTGTCACCTGTTTTTCCTCCAGGGGTTCTTCCCCCTCCCCATGTCTGCCTCCACCTCTGGAGTCTGATGAGCCAAGCTGGCTCAAAAACCCCAGCAACACCTCCCTTCTCAGCCAGTTTACTGAATCCCTGGCTCTGGGGCACAGACAGTTCTCTTGACCTTGGCCAGGTGCCTGACAAATCTTGCAGAAGCAGCAGGGCAGAACGTGAGGACAGAACAGGATAAATCCCCCTCCACTCCTGGGAAAACAGCTCCTCGTTTACATGCTGATGACTGTGGCTTAGCAGTGTCATCTTCAAAAGGCAAGGATAAGATGGCTTTAACAGAGGAAGAGATTTGTCCTACCACTCACACCTTTAATCCGCTCTGGCGGAATTGGCTCCTATAGTGGGCACGTCTGAAACGGGGCTCACATCTCCAGACTTTCAGCTAAGACCCTAGAGAAGTGATTACCAAGCCTGCAGCCGTGTAGACTGCTAATGGCCTCCGCACGCTGCACAGATCACAGGATGTCCGAGGAACCTGGATGTCCACAGAAGTCTTGCAGAGGCTCCTAGGGCTGGCCTCTAAATTGAGTCTCCTGAAACACATCACGCTCATACAGAAAAAGCTCAGGCTAATGAGACAGCTATTATTTTTGTTTCTTGACCCAGCAACATGGCTTGTGTTTAGGATTTGGCTATGTTCATCTTTATTTTCAGAAACGAATCAACAGGCTAACACCATTTACTTCCTGTCGGTGTCTCACCAGCCGCAGGAGCCCTTTCTCTCATGTTGATGAGTGATTTTTTTTCCCCCTAGGGAAGCATATGGGTGCAGGTGAGTTAAGTGGTCTTCAGTGCCTGCAGCTGCAAGCTGTGGCTGAGGAACGGGAAGGCCACCACTCTAAAGAGACATAAGAGAACTTCCCTGGTAGTCCAGTGGTTCAGAATCTGCCTGCCAATGCAGGGGATGTGGGTTCGATCCCTGGTCCGGGAAGATTCCATGTGCCTCAGAGCAACTAAACCTGTGTCCTGCTGAAGACTGTGTGCCGAGAGCTTGTGCTCCGCAGCAAGAGAAGTCATTGCAGTGAGAAGCCCAAGCACCAGATCTAGAGAGCAGCCCATGCTCACTGCAGCTAGAGAAGCCCCAGCAACAAAGACCCAGGGCAGCCAAAAATAGATAAATAAAATTTAAAAAGAAACAGACATAAGGAACTCACCACATGAGTCACTTCTGGGTTTAGGGAGCATCTCTGTGTTGATTTGTTTCCATGAGGGAAACACTTTCTCCACTGACAGCTAAGGCACACGAGGCTCAAAGGTCAAGGCCAGAGCACCAGCAGGCAATGGGTCAGGATCCCTGCTACATGCCAAGATTTGTATCCTGCTGTATTCTTTAGCACCCAGCTTGTGACAGTGATGAGTTGACTGGCCAGAGAGAGGGCCGAAGGATGAGAAAGGCAGTAGGTGGGGTGGGCACATTCCACACCCTAGTGAGCTCACCTACCTTGGGCCCAGCATCCTCTGAAATGCAGATGTTTTGTTTCCCCACCACGTTCTTCCTGCTCAATTAGTTTTACCAGATATAAAGAGCATTTTAAAATAATCTGTTTTTTAAATTCAGTAATGTGTTTGTTTTTGCCCATAAATGATTTGACTTCACAGCACATAAAATAAATGGGAAATCTCAGCGTCGTCCTCATGTTAGAAGCTGCTATCCAGAAACATCTATTTTGGTACCCGCAATTTTTTTTTCCCCTTTCTCTCTCATTTGGGGAAGATGAAAGCTGCGAAGCTGTTTATCTCCCCTAAATTAGCCATGTGACAACTCAGAGCTATTAATAACTACTCCCCACAGCATTAATGTTTATGTCTGAGAGGGGTCAAGCGGTGAGCACCACAGAGGGCGAGTGGCCAAGATAAATGTGAGGGACACAGCGGAAAGGCAGCGGAGCCGGCAGAGATGGAGGAGGGCGAGGAGCACAGATGTGACCGCCTGCACCCCAGCCTCCGCCAGTACAAGAGGGGTCACCTCCGCCCTCCACCCATAGGCTGCGGCACTGAGGCCCCCGCCTGGCTGTGAGCAGAGTCCTCACAGCTGATAGAAGCCCCTCCATGCTCCTGGTGCTGCTGCTTCTGCCCTTGACTCTGCCTGTTCCTACCCCTGTTGACCAGTCCCCACTGTCCAGGAGCTGGCCTCTCAGGGCCGAAGCCACTTCCGCCACTCAAGACCAAGAGGCCATTGTTCCTCTGTCCCAAGTCTTGAATATGGAACTGGCTTTTGCTTAATTCCCCTCCCTTCATCCTCACCCCCTCCGCCCGCGCCCCCTCCAACACACACACACAGAGCAGATGTCGATATTTCTGAAAGTGTCTGAGGTCTAACTGCAGTCTTATTGCTGCAAACCCTTGCATTTCTTCACACCTTCCCAGAGGGTTCCTTTATGTCACGGTAGCAGGACCTGAGTGTGGAGCCCTGCTATGTCCTTGTGAGTGACCAGAGCTAAGATTAAGTACGTAGAGAGACAATTCTCTCTGGCCTTGATCCACACCCTGGAACCCTCATTACCTAAATCACTTAATCTCTCCTTGTCTCAGTTTCCCCATCTATGAAATGTGGATTAAAAAGAAATCCCTGGCAGTCTAGTGGTTAGGACTCAAGGCTTTCACTGGGGATCAGGGTTTGATCCCTGATCAGGGAACCAAGATCCCACAAGACCTGCAGTGCAGCCAAAAAAAAAAAAATTGTGAATTACAATGCATTTGTCTTAGTCATTCAATAGTGTCCAACTCTGTGAGACCATATGAACTGTAGCCCACCAGGCTTCTCTGTCTACGGGGATCCTCCAGGCAAGAATACTGGAGTGGGTTGCCATTTCCTTCTCCAGGGGATCTTCCCAACGCAAGGATGGAACCTGAGTCTCCCACATTGCAAGTGGGTTCCTTAACCTCTGAGCCACCAACGAAATGAATTACAATATATATGCCTTCAAAAGGCTGTTGTGGTCTTATGTGAAGGAATGCTATAGTCCTTGTTGAGCCATGAAACTTGATTATTATAACAGTGATGAAGATGATGTATAAGTTCAAGTTTTCTGGAAAAAGGGAAATCTTGCCCAAGTGTCTGGGCTTCAGGAAATCCTCACAGAACAAGATGCAAGAAAAGATTCACCTCCAGGGAGAGCATCTCTCTAAGAAGAACCAGGGCCTCCTAACAAAGACTAAGTAACCCAAGATGCCCCCAGGGTCTCCCACATCCCTGTTAGGCAAGACGTAGCCCCAAGGATCATCTCCTCAGCCTTCCGAGATGCGCAGGATAAAGACATGAACTGTGGCCTTCTCAGTTGAAATAGGAAATGCTTGAAATGTCAGGTTGGATTGATCAGAGAAGCAGTGATGATGAAAACACTCACTGTTTCCATAATGGCCAGTGGTCTTTGAAGGACAGCATTCGCGTACACTGACCATAAAACATCATGCAATGGCTGAGAGCAGCATTCAGTTCGCAGGGCCAGAGCAGCTGCTTAGGCAGGGGAGGGCTCTCCGCTGGAGTTAATAAAATCCTAATGACCAGGAGTTCCTAATTTCCTTCAGTTGTTGAGGCACTTTTTCTCTGAGGAAGTCTGCAAAGCCATTTAAAGCCATCCCCTCATTTCCAGTCCTGGTGGTAATTGTTGTTTCTGGCTGCTGAGCTCTCTTAATCAAGCACACCTTTTATCAAGAAGCCAAAAGTACAAAATACTTACTTTTCCAGACTCCCTTGCAGCTAGGCATGGAACCACATCCCGGCTCAGCAGAGTGCCCTGCCTGGGCTCCAAGTTGGAAGTTAGAAATGTGAAGAAGCAGGGGACACCTGGCGTCATTTTGCTGCTGGTGTGGCAGCTTCATTTTGAATCCTGATTCCTGATTCACGAGGAGTCAATTCCCATGTGGTCCCCAGTGGAGGGGTAGGAAGAGTATCACCCTGTGACAGCCATGTCTCCGTGGAGCCTCTGTAGAGTGCAGCCTTGAGGATCACCCCTGTTTGCATGCCCTCTGAGTGTTCTCAGACCTTCCTGAGCTTCTGTGCATCCTCATAGTATAGCTGCTGCTCCTCCTCTTGGCCTGTGCTTCCTTCTCTTCAGCTGGTTAATTCCTGCTCATCCTTTTAGATTGGATTTAGAGTGCTCAGTCTACACCTGAGCACCACCTCCTCCAAGAAGCCTTCCTTCACATATCTCTCCTCCCATCAGAATTCTTGACATACAGGGCTAAGTCTAATTTATTCTTTTATCTAAAGTATCTAGAACTGTAGGTACTTGACACATACATCTGTATAATTTTCCTATGTCCTCTGTAACAAATTGCCACAAAATTGGTAGCCTACAATACAGATTTCTTCTCTCACCAGTTCGGAAAGCCAGAGGTCTCCAGAAATCTGAAATCAATTTCACCGAGCCCAGATCAAGCTGTTGTTGGCAAGGCTGTGCTCTCTTTGCGGGCTCTAAGAAGGGCTCATTCCTTGCCTCTTATTTTGCTGGTGAGGCTGGTATTCCTTGGCTTGCAGCTGTATCATTCCAACCTTTACCTCTGTGATCACATTGCCTTCTCCCCTTCTGTCTGTGATCTCTCTCTTCCTCCTTCTTATAAGGATGTTTGTGCTTGCATTTATGGACCACCATAGAATGCAGGAAAATCTCCCCATCTCCAGATCCTCAATGACACCTGAATAGGTTTTGCTAAAGTAATAGCCACAGATTCTAGATATCAGCACATGGATGGCTTGGGGGCCATTATTCAGCCTACCTACATCATAGGTTACAGGTCGCATGCATGCGCGTACTCGGTCATGTCCAACTCTTTGCGACCCCATGGACTGTAGCCCACCAAGCTCCTCTGTCCATGGGGTTTTCCAGGTAAGAATACTGGAGTGGTCTGGCATTTCCTCCTCCAGGGGACCTTCCCTACCCAGAGATGGAACCCGAGTCTCTTGCATCTCCTGCATTGGCAGGAGGATTCTTTACTACTGGCACCACCTGTGCTGTGTGCTTAGTTGCTAAGCTCTGTCTGACTCTCTGCAACCCGTGGACTGTAGTCCGCTTGGCTCCTCTGTCCATGGGGATTCTCCAGGCAGGAATACTGGAGTGGGTGGCCATTTCCATCTCCAGGGGATCTTCCTGACCCAGGCATTGAACCCGGGTCTCCTGCATTGCAGGCGGATTCTTTACCGACTGAGCTATGAGGGAGCTATGAGGTGCTATGTAGTAGCACCACCTACATTTCTGTAAAGTAAAGCACTGGCTCCCCTTCCTATGATACTGTCCTTAAGGTTACTCCCTTGGGGCTGTGTTCTCTGTCACTTCTGTGTGGCAGTATTTTGGTCCTTCACAAACTACACTTCTTTGAGCTGAATCCACCTTGAGCAGCCTGCCTCACATGAGATCCACCTGGTGGCCAGAAGTCCTCGTGAAGTTCACTCAAGCTGTTATGATGGCCCTTTTCCAGTCCTCCTGCTTAGCACATGACCCTGAACAAAAATGCTAGGTAAGCAGAATAGCTCTGCCCTGTGGTCAGGAGACCTCGTGTCCAGGCCTCTTTCTCCTGTGAGCCCAGGAGTGAAAATTCCACCTCTCTGGACTTCAGTTTCCCAAATCAAACAAGGATAGATTCAAACCATTCCCAGTTCAGCCCTGCTCTCTCCCCCAATCTTCACATCCTTCTTCCTCTTGTCACAGAAGAACACAGACTATATGATTCCATTTACATGACTCAGTAACAGATGACACTGGATTTTGTTGTTTAGTGAAACTATAAAGAAATGGGAAATGATCATCACAGAAGCTGGATAATGGTTCTGTCTGGCGAGGGTGAGGGGACAGAGGGTTTGGGGAGCTGGCGGTTTTTAATTTCCTAACCTACATGATAGTTACCTGGCATTGGCTTCATCATTATTTGCCAATTTGCTTTATTTGTTTGCTTCTATTTAACTTTTTATTTTGGAAGTTTTCAAATGTTCCCCAAATTCTCTACAACTTCCCACTAGCTATCTATTTGACACATGGTAATATATGTTAAAAGACGCTTACTCCTTGGAAGGAAAGTTATGACCAACCTAGATAGCATATTCAAAAGCAGAGACGTTACTTTGCCAACAAAGGTCCGTCTAGTCAAGGCTATGGTTTTTCCAGTAGTCATGTATGGATGTGAGAGTAGTCATGTATGGACTGTGAAGAAAGCTGAGCACCAAAGAATTGATGCTTTTGAACTGTGGTGTTGGAGAAGACTCTTGAGAGTCCCTTGGACTGTAAGGAGATCCAACCAGTCCATTCTGAAGGAGATCAGCCCTGGGATTTCTTTGGAAGGAATGATGCTAAAGCTGAAACTCCAGTACTTTGGCCACCTCACGTGAAGAGTTGACTCACTGGAAAAGACTCTGATGCTGGGAGGGATTGGGGGCAGGAGGAGAAGGGGACGACAGAGGATGAGATGGCTGGATGGCATCAACAACTCGATGGACATGAGTCTGGGTGAACTCCAGGAGTTGGTGATGGACAGGGAAGCCTGGTGTGCTGCGATTCATGGGGTTGCAAAGAGTCAGACACGACTGAGCGACTGGACTGAACTGAGTATGTTTCAGTGCTATTCTCTCAGTTCATCCCACCCGCTCCTTCCCCCACTGTGTCCAGAAGACCTTTCTCTATATCTGCGTCTCAATTCCTGCCTTGCAAATAGGTTCATCAGATTCCATATATATGCTTTAATATATGTTTTTGTTTTCCTCTTTCTGACTTACTTCACTCTGTATAGCAGGCGCTAGGTTCACCCACCTCAGTTCAACTGACTAATTTGTTCATTTTTGTCATTGAGTAATATTCCATTGTGTATATGTACCACAGCTTCTTTATCCATTCATCTGTTGATGGACATCTAGATTGCTTCCATGTCCTGGCTATTGTAAATAGGGCTGCAATGAACACTGGAATACATGTGTCTTTTTGGATTATGGTTTTCTTAGGGGTATGGCAAGTAAAGTACATGGGATTGCTGGGCCATATGGTAGTTTTATTCCTAGTTTTTAAAAAGTCTCCATACTGTTCTCCATAATGGCTGTATCAATTTACATTCCCACCAACAGTGCAAAAGTGTTCCCTTTTCTTCTTCTTCCAATTGATTTGGGAGGGATTCCTGCCCTTGGACTATAGACTTGGTTAAGCACACAATATCTGACACTGAGCAGATGAGATCAACAGCTGTTTCTGAATCACACATACTCACAGCATGGAGGGAGAGCACACTGCACACTGCACAGGGCCACATGGGGGGTGTACCAGGCACTTGAGTAAACAAGGAAGGGCTGGGCCAGGCAGGCTTTATAGTATCAAGAGCGTGGGGGTGAACCCTGGTTCCCACAGGAAGGTGTGATTGGCTTGCTTGAATAATTCCATGGGCTGGAGAGAACAGAAGTCCACTACTTAGGATAAATTGAAACCGTGCCTGGCCACTTTGATAAGGAAGGTGGTTTGGCTGTGGGCATCTTATCTGCAGCAGCGGAGTGGGGAGGGGAACTTGCAATTAGACCATTGAAGGCCCTTCTGTTTTTCCCAGATGTTGAGGGGACACATACTGTGAGGCCTCATCCTGCAGCTTCTTTCTGGTGTATGTGCTTGAACACTGTCCAGTGGCCAGTCTTGGGTGTCCTGGTGTGTCTCTCCGCTAAGTCCAACTTTGCCTCTCACTCCTGCCTTGTCCTGGCTTTGTCCAGTCCAGTTATGATCCAACCGTCGAATTCTCCTCCTGGAGCCTGACTCAGCCTCTCCATATCCCTGGACCCCCTCCCTGCCCTACCTCCTCATGACTCAGCCTCCTGGGTGGGATGCTCCCTTCTTTTCTCGGATGACTTGGTTTTTTCTCCATGCCTGTGGCTGGTCCCGAAACCACCTCTCTCCTCACCTGCCACGTGGCAGTGTGACAGCTCCCATCATTGTCCCCGGGAGCACTGCCCTCCTCCTGTGAGCTGCTTCAGAGGGTGTGTCTCCATGGGGCCCATGGAGAGTCCAGCTGGAGCTTGAAAGCAAGGGAGCCCAGTGGCATTTCCTGGGTGGATCACTGTGTCTGCCTGTGTACGTCAGCTCGATTGTTTTGCCACCCTCGTGAGTCAAACCCAGGAGGCCTTTGGTTCTGACCAGTAAAGGCATTGCTCTGTGGTGACCATGAAAACGCATCTGCAGAGCCCCTCTGGGGCCCCAGCTGGTGTGCTCTGAGATAGATGATCACGACCTTTACACTAAGGCTGTGTTTCTAGCCATCTGAGTGCTCTGGGGACACTCAGGCAAGCTAGCTCCTGGGAGACTTGGCACCCTGGCTGAGTCTCCCCATCAGCCTCGCCAGAGCCACGTTAGCACCACACACAGCCCCAGATCTACCTACTGCCTACCTACCTTCTTTCCTTCTTCCCTTCCATCTCTCTCCTTCATGGGGTCAGGCTTGCATTACAGTCTCATGTCTTCCCCAGCCCATGCCCACTCCCTTCCTACCTTCCCTCATGGGCATTTCCCCATAATCTGCTTGTCTGGTTCCTGTCTTGGTGTCTAGTTCTGGAGGACCCCGAGTGATGAGGCTACTGTGGTGTGAAAGCCTTATACATTCCCAAGGTCCCCATGGCACGTGCACCCCTGAGAGTCTAGTCAGGAATTGCCTTTGCTCCTTGGGCTCTGGGGGAGAGGCTTCTATCATAGTTGTTAAAAGCAAGGCTTTAGATATCACTGAAAATATAGATGAATTTATTAATATTTACAAAACAGAAACAGACTCATCGACACAGAAAATACACTTACGGTTACTAAAGAGGAGACAGGGAGGAATAAGTTAGGAGTATGGGATTAACAGATACACACTATTATATACAAAATAGATAAGCCACAAGGATTTACTGTATAGCACAGGGAACTATATTCATTATCTTATAATAACTTACAATGGAAATGAATCTGAAAAAGAATATGTATGTATATATATGTATATTCTTTGCTGCACTTGCTGCACACCTGAAACTAACACAATATTGTAAATCAACTCTTCTTCAGTTGAAAAAGAAGCCTTATGGCACTTCCCTGCTGGTCCAGGGGTTAAGAGTGCTGCCAGTACAAGAGGTGCATGTTTCATTCTTGGTCAGGAAACTAACATCCTGCACGCTGCATGGTATGGCAACAGAAGTGAAGTCACTCAGTCGTGCCCGACTCTTTGCAACCCCATAGACAGTAGCCTGCGCGAAGCTCCTCCGTCCATGGGATTTTCTAGGCAAGAGTACTGGAGTGGGTTTCTGTTTCCTTCTCCAGGGAAACTTCCCGACCCAGGGATCGAACCCAGGTCTCCCGCATTGTAGACAGATGCTTTACCGTCTGAGCCACCAGGGTATGGCAAAAAAATAAAAATAAATAAATAAAAGAAGGCTTTAGGACTAGACATAGAATCAAACTCCAACTCTATGCCTTGAACTGACATGGGATCTGAGGTGAGTCTTGGAGCCACTTCATGCCTCAGTTTCCAAGGGTGCAAAATGGGGTTGTAAGAATTAAATGTGACAGCGTGTGTCCGGTGTTTGGGGACAGTAGAGAGTGGGCGTCTGGAACACAGCAGGTGGGCAGTGAGTGGCAGCCGTGGCTGCTGATACTGCAGGTGTGGCTCTCTTTCGGCTAAGAACCCATCAGAGACACTGAAGGCTGGCAGACGGAGGCCTCTGGCTGGGACTACATTTGTCTAGAACCAGGGCCCCCCTGAAGCCCAAACCTGCCAAGAGCATCAGGCCAAGAGGTCCTCTGTCAGGCCCAACCCCCAGAAAACATGGGGAGGCTTCAAAGGGCACAGGGACCCCTAATATTGCTCAGAGACCACCCTTGCAGCAGCCAGCTATGAGATCCACCTCAAGTCCTGTACCGTCTCTCAACCAGCTCTTGGACCTGTCATTACCCTCCTTACGTGGACCTCGGGTTTCCGCCTGTGAAACGGAAGGGCAGGGTGACTCACACAGCCTTGGGTTTGCCTTCTAGCTCTGCCCATGTTCTACAAGCACCCACACTCAGCTCCCCTCGACCCACCCTTGAATTTCAGTGTTGATGCCACGTGATGGCAGGGATTTAGAAACTTTCATCCTCCAAACACTTGTAATCGGTGATCATCTTAACCCAGGGAGGATTTTCAAAACAGGGTAAATTTAAGCATGTTTAATTTACAGCCTGCTGGAGACAAAGAGGTTGAAATGGAAAAAAGCTGGACAAAACCCTTGTGACAGAGAGGGCTCCATCCAAGGAGACTGTCGGAGCCTCCCCCATCATCCCACCTGAAGGGAAGGAGATGCCGGGTGGAGAGAGAGAGGACCATGGAATGTGAGCAACCCAGACGCAGATTGCTCACCTGCCCTGGCTCTGGAAGTCCCCTAGGGAGGCCTACATCCAGGTCCCCTGAGAGCAGGGGCGCTGTCAGGCACCATAAAAAGCCCAGTGGTGCTAATTAACCCAGAGGCAATCATTTCGGAGCCCACATCCTTCTTCCCTCCAAATCCAGCTGCCCCTCCTTTTCCAGCTCTCCCCTCATCTCCTCTTACTTGGAACAAGTCTCACCATCAGCCCAGTCTAGTCCCTGGAGAATCCCTACTTCACCAGGGGCCAGGGACAGGCAGACTCCTGCCCGGCAATGGGACAGACAGATCCTTGTGGCTGTTAAAACTTAGCCATACTAAATTCTTTTGCAGGAGGTGTTATGATCCTGCAGCCCTGGGCCGCCTAGATCACTGAGGATCCAGTTTCTTGATGGTGAGGGCAAAGGATACCCCTGTAGCCCAGCTTCTCACCCCCTCCAGCCACTCCCACCCCCTTGGCTTCACATTCCAGGCTGTGGGCTTTCCAATGCTCTGCATCTCCCCACTTTTCACAGCTGGCTAAGTGCCTGGCCTTGTCTATTTCCTGCCTATCCCTGGGGAATATTTATCACACCCTGTCCACGTGGTTCCTTTAATTTCCTGTCTCCACTGGTATCACGGGCTTTTAAAGGGCGTGGACTGTGAGCTGTTGACGCATCTCAGCAGTGGCAGAAGGGATGTTGCAAATGATCAGGGGAGGCAAAGAAGGAAGGAAAGGCCCTGGGCCACGCCTGGTGAAGAGGGGAGGGCACATGGGTGCAGGGAGGAGGGTGGGAAGAGCAGCAGAGCCAAGAACCTCATAGAGGGAGGCCTGAAGCTTTCCCTCTGTTTATTGCCACAGTCATGTGTTGGACTTGGTTGAGTGTGGAAACCACATTTTGTCCCCAGAGATACTGTTAAAGTATGAAGGGGAAAACAGCATGGAAGGTACAGGTTGTTGTTGTTCAGTCGCTAAGTTGTGTCTGACTCTTTTGCGACCCTATGGACTGAAGCCCACCAGGCTCCTCTGTCCATGGGATTTCCCAGGCAAGAAGACTGGAGTGGGTTGCCATTTTCATCTTCAGTAGATCTTCCCAGACCAGGGATCCAACCTGTATCTCCTGCATTAGCAGGTGGATTCTTTACCACTGAGTCACCAGGGAAGCCCAAGGAACAGGTTACTTCGATATACAACATACGGTCACAATTGGCCCTGGCTAGTTTCCTGTGGTCATGTATGGATGTGAGAGTTGGACTGTGAAGAAGGCTGAACACCAAAGAATTGATGCTTTTGAACTGTGGTGTTGGAGAAGACTCTTGAGAGTCCCTTGGACTGCAAGGAGATCCAACCAGTCCATTCTGAAGGAGATCAGCCCTGGGATTTCTTTGGAAGGAATGATGCTAAAGCTGAAACTCCAGTACTTTGGGCACCTCATGTGAAGAGTTGACTCACTGGAAAAGACTCTGATGCTGGGAGGGATTGGGGGCGGGAGGAGAAGGGGACGACAGAGGATGAGATGGCTGGATGGCATCACTGACTTGATGGATGTGAGTCTGAGTGAACTCCGGGAGTTGGTGATGGACAGGGAGGCCTGGTGTGCTGCGATTCATGGGGTCACAAAGAGTCGGACACGACTGAGCAACTGAACTGAACTGAAAGGCCCCTCTCTTCTGACTCTGAGCTGCCCCCAGAGAAGCAGTTTTCCCCCAAGGGATGCACCCAGCTGGAAAATTGAATCCCTCAGGCCAGCAGGTAGAAGCAGCCGCTGGTTTCCCAGTCAATTCTCCCAGGAACAGCACTGTGAAATCTCAGGCAGGTGGTCCTCTCCGGGCCTTAGTTTCCCCACTTCTGGGCCCTGCCCATATTGAGTATTCTAGAGGCTGCGATTCCACCACAGACGCCTGCCTTGGGATGGACTTTAGGCCACAACTAGGTCATGGGCTGTGCTGGTCGTGGGCTGTACTAGCCGTGGGCATCAGATCTGGGCTAGGCATCCCTCCTCCAGGGGCAGCATCCCTGGGAAGGCCTGCAAAGATCCCAGCAGGCTGCCAACCACCCAGTCTTTCTTAGTGGTGACTGGCAGCACCACGTTCTGTGACCCAGCACTGTCTGCTTCCTCTCCCTCTCATCTGCAGCCCTTCTCTCAGTCTCCAAATAAAATTCTGGCCAATGGCTTCCCTGATGGGCACAGTGGTTGAAAGTCTGCCTTGTAATACAGGGGAAGCTGGCTCCATGTCTGGTCGGGGAGGATCCCACATGCCACAGAGCAACTGAGCCCATGCACCACAACTACTGAGCCTTGCTCTGGAGTCCGTGAGTTGCAACTACTGAAGTCCAAGCACCCTCAAGCCTGCGCTCTGCAACAAGAAAAGCCATTGCAATGGGAAGCCTGTGTACCACAACTAGAGGAAACCCACGTGCAGCAACGAAGAGCCAATGCGGCCAAAAACAAATAAAAAATTTAAAAAATCTGGCAGAAGCCAAATTGGGGACCATCTTCCAGTCTTTATTTATGAAAGATAGATTCTAACAGTGAACATCTGAAAGCACACGAGATGATTCCTCAGCTGTTCTCTGGTCCAGCCCTACTCAAAGTGTAGTCCAGGAACTCTGGGGTCCCTGAGGACATTTCAGGGGCTCTGCAAGATCAAAACTACTTGACAGTAATATGAACATGTTTGCCCTCTCTCTCTCATTCTCTCACAAGCCTACTGTAGAGTTTTCTAGAAGCTAAATGACATTGGATATCGCAACAGATTAAATGCAGCTATGAGAATGCAGCCAGATATTAGAGATTTACGAAACCGTAAAACAATGCCATTTTCTCACTATTAAAAAAAAATCTAGGTTGATTTTTTTCCCCAAACCCATTACTTATGTTAATATGTAATGGGTTTATTGTTGTTTGTGGTTTTTCAGCTGCTAAGTTGTGTCCAACTCTTTGCAACCCCATGGATTGCAGCACACCAGACTTCCCTTTCCTCCACTATCTCCTGGGGTTTGCTCAGACTCATGTCCACTGAGTTGATGATGCCATCCAACCATCTCATCCTCTGTCACCCCCTTCTCCTCCTTCCCTCAATCTTTGCCAATATCAGGGTCTTTTCCAATGAGTTAACTCATTGCATCAGGTAGCCAAAGTATTGGATCTTCAGCTCCAGCATCAGGCCTTCAACGAATTAATTAGTATTTTAAGAATTGCTTAGCTCTAGTCTTACTCTGGCAAATATCACTGGGTTTCACACACACAGTAAAAGGAGGTTTTTGAGGTCCAAGATAATTTTTCAGAATGCAAAGATACCCCCAAATTAAAAGACATGAAAAGAGCTGCTCTGAAAACTGTTGAAAACAGGCCCTCAAAGGGCCTTAAGGGTTTTAAGACACTGCCTCTGCTGACTGGCCTCCTGGACTCAGTTTCCCAGTGGGGAGGATCCCCCAAGGAAGACGGCTTCTCCAGAAAAACTGTTAAGTCAGAAGAGAGGGGTTAGACCTGGGTTCAGAGACACTAGCCCTATTACCTCCTAGCGGTGCAGCCTTGGACAAGCCACTGAAATTCTCTGACCTTCAGTCTCTACCTCTGCAGAACAGAGGTGTCTGAATGAAGTACTTGCCGCCCTCCCTGGCACAGCGATGTGCTTGGTCAATATCGGTCTCTCCTTGCTTCTGCAGGACGAGGGCAATTTAGGTGGGCATCAGCAGACGAGGGTAACTACTGAAGGAGAGACACTTTACAACCTACTGCTATTGAATCCAGCTGCCTCTGCTGCTCTAACAAGCCCCCAGGTGCTGCCAGCAGTGCCTGTCCAAGGCCTGCATTTTGAGGACCACTGATGCGGGCCTGTAAGAGTTCAGATCTCACAGATGCTTAGAAAGTGTTTTACCTCCTGGTATTTAATGAAATCCAGGTTCTGGGAGGTTCTTGGAGGGGAAAGAGGCCCCTGGGAGTGAGAGCTTCCAGAAAAGAGATGAGAGGGGGCCTCTAGCCAGTCTCATTCTCTCTCCCTTTGGATTTCCATGAACAAATCCTTCGCTCATGGTCCTGGCCTTGGAAAGCCTGTCTTGCCAGTAGAGACAGGAAAGTGAGAGGCTCCGGTCAGTGGGGATATGACTATTATTCAGCTCTCTGTACCCTTGGCCTGTTTCACGGGGGTCTGCTTTCTTCCTTGTCTACCCCGACACACATCTTCTTTCTCCCTCTTTTTCATCTTATTTCTTTCCCCTTTCAACCCGAAAGTTAGTAACTAAAAAAAGCAGCTTAGCACCCCTCTGTAGCTGCCCCCTGGAGTGGAATTCTCAGGGTCACTGGGGGCTGAGGAGTGGCTTTTTGTGGCCAAGCTAGCAGCTGCCACCACAAGGGTGAGGTTGAGGGTCCTCCCCAAACCTACCTATTCCTTCCTCCTTAATATTTAGAATTCTTTTTTAAAAATATTTATTTTATGTATTTATTTGTCTGTACTGGGTCTTAGCTGTGGTATGCAGGCTCTTCGATCTTTGTTGGCATGCAAGATCTTTAGCTGCAGCATGTGGAGTCTTCCTGACCAGGGATTGAATTTGGTCCCCCTGCTTTGGGAGCAGGGAGTCTCAGCCACTGGACCACCAAGGAAGTCCCAGTGCTTAGAATTTTTTTCTCTTTTTTTCTGCTAGTCAGCTTTCACTTATTTTCACAGTCTGAAGCCATCCCCCAAAGAACCCTTCCCTTCAAAGCCAGCACTTCACTTTAGGGAAGCTACATTTTTCCATAAGCAAATCTTTCCCACAGTTGGGAGAGAGGAGGTCCCTGTGCATCTGTGCAAGCTAGACGCAGAAAGCAAGGGGCACAGGTGAGTAAGCATCCTCCGGTATACCCCTTCAACTTCTACAAAAGCCTGCCTTCCCCGGCAGGGTGGAGGTGGGTCCGCTCAGGTCACTGCAATTCCAGAGGTCCCAGGATGGACGTAAAGTCAACTCCAGCAGATAGACTGCAAGATCAGGGCCCCGTGTGGGTGGTCAGCTATTGCTTATTCAACCTTATTACTTACACAAGCTTCAGTTTGCTCATGAATACAAGATCAGAGGAATGATACCTATTGAAAAGTGATGTCATGGGAATTCAATTACTCACCATATCAAAAGCGCTATCTGAGGGAGTCCGTGCACCCTGTGCGAGTGAACTGTGCTCGCCCCAGCTCGAGCATCCATACCTCCTCCCCGCCATTCTTCAGCTCCATAGGAACCAGATTGATGGGCAGTTAGTGGAGGAGACATTGAGTGGAGGGAAAATCACTTCTCTCTGGGGTTAGAGGGTTTCCTTGGTGGCTCAGCGGTAAAGAATCTACCTGGAATGCAGGAGATGAAAGAGATGTGGGTGTGATCCCCGGATCGGGACGATTCCCTGGAGAAGGAAATGGCAACTCACTCTGGTATTCTTGCCTGGAGAATCCCATGGACAGAGGAGTCTGGTGGGTTATAGTCCATGGGGTTGCAAAGAGTCAGGATACAACTGAGCAACTAAAACTGATTTAGATAGACCAGGGTCTAGTCCCTTAGTCAAGCACTAAGGAGCTAGTTAGTATGCCTAACTTTGGGACCTCCCTGGTGGCTCAGATGGTAAAGCATCTGTCTACAATGCGGGAGACCTGGGTTCGATCCCTGGGTCAGGAAGATTCCCTGGAGAAGGAAACAGCAACCCACTCCAGTACTCTTGCCTAGAAAATCCCATGGACAGAGGAGCTTGGTGCAGCCTACTGTCTATGGGGTCACAAAGAGTCGGGCACGACTGAGTGACTTCACTTCACTTCAACAAGTTAATGTACTTTGAGGTGCTTCTCTGCTCTCTTTAACAGGGGTTTGAGGACCACACCAGACAAAGATCAAGGCCTCCTTTGGAAGGGAAGAAAGAAGTCCCTGAACGCTTGGAGGCTGACCCCATTTTTCCATGCTGGTTGGGGACTATGCCCCACGGCTGCTGCTCTGGGAGGGGCTGGCTCTGTCCACACCTACCCCTCCCTCCATTTAACCGCCAGGCAGCTGCATCAAATTCCCTCCCCAGTCCAGGGGCCTCAGGCCCCGGGCTGGGAGCCCAGAGAGGCCTTGCTGAAGAGACATTTTGGACCTTCTCCCTGCAACACCCAGCTCTGATTTTTTTCCCACCCTGGCTGGTGTTCCACTGACCTGATCCTATAATCACATAATTACATTATTAACATAGGATGAACTGCGGGACACATTGTGCGAAATTAGGCTACATTGGATACATTGCAGACTCAGCAGAGGGAAGGAGGGAGGGTGAGGTGGGGCAAACTGGGGGTGCAGGCACCTGAATGGGGCCCCCCTCTCTCCCTGGAGGGTGAGGAATCGACACACAGGCAGAGGGAGCGACTCTGCTGGGAAATGCACTCCGTTAACTCAGATCAAGGGGTTCGAGTGTCTGCCCGCGCCACGTTCACTAGGCCTTGGCAGGAGGATGGCATTGAGAAAGGGAAGGGAGAGGTTTCCACAGGCAGGAATACAGGTGAGGGGACGCAGAGCATAGTGCCCACGCCAGAGGCTCAGGCCCCGCATTGCCGAGCAGCCCTGAGAGCAGGGCCAGCATCTGAGACCAAGTGGGAACCTTGCCTGGTCACACCCGAGCAGTGGCAGCACCGGGGCCCAGCCCACAGCAAAGCATATGCCATCCTGCGGGTGGGGGCCCCTGGGCTCTAGTCACCCTGATCCTGGTGGCCCCACATTGCAGGCTTGTCTGGACTCTGAGCCTCTACTCCTGGGGTTCCTTCTACGCACCCGGTTCCCTCCTGCTGTGCTTCGGGGCTCACCTCTAGGGCTGCCCTTTGCAGACCTCTGTCATGTTGGAAACTGCTGTGCTGGCATCATTTGCTTGGATGAGGTGGAGGTTACCCCGTTGTCTCTGTTCCAGCAGTGGCTTGAGTGGACCCATCTTTGCACCCCTAGTGCCCAGCAGAGGGCCTGACTCCCAAGATGCTCAAGACATCATCAATCTGAACAATTGTGCAGGTGGGACCTAGGGGTGATGGGAAGCTGTCTGAACATTTTGGGGCAGGGTCAGTGGAGAACCCAAGTGCCTTGCTGAGGAATTCAAGGGGGTCACTTCTTGATTTCCCTGCTCCCTGGGATCTGGGGATGAAGAGGGTCTGTATCTGGAGATCAGGAGCCCCCGGGTATGAGGAGGATGGGATGATGAGCCAGGCAGGGCCAAACAGATTGTGAAGGTGGGAAGAGGCCGTCACCTGGAGTAGGAAATAGCAACCCACTCCAGTATTCTTGCCTGGGAAATCCCATGGACAGAGGAGCCTGACGGGCTACAGTCCATAGGCTCTCAAAGAGTCGGACACGACTTAGCGACTAAACAACAAAAAAATAGCTGGAAACCCTCAAGTAAGAAGTCAGAAGGCAGGTCATCTGAGCAGATGGCAGAGCTCAGTGCTCACAAAAGCCAGCTTTCCTCTGCTTTTGTCCTCTGGTTCCGGACACCAGCGTGTGCTTCCTCTCGGCCAGATGGCTGTGCTGTACCCATCTCTCCTTGCTGTCTACACCCTGGCCATGCCCAAGCCTCCCTCTCATCTTTCCCACCCTGGGAGTCAGGAGTGGTCCTGGAAAGAGCCGGGTGGATGCTTAGATTCTTCAGGCGTCTCACTGCTGCTCTGGCTGGCTCCCTGCTGCATTTCCCAGCGCCCCCGCTGCAGTGTTTCCACTTCCTGGAGGCCCCAAGCACGCATGGGTCTCAACTTCACTCAGCCGGTGACCTCATCTGCTTCGGGGAGACTGCAATTGCACAAAGTAAACTCCTTTAAATTCCATCCCCTCTGCATCAGTTTTTCTGTCTCCTCACCCACCCTGCCCTCCTTCACTCTCATCTCCTGGCAAAAGCACCCCTCCCCTCTGCCTCCCTCCTCCCTTTAGTCCCCTCTCACTTTCCCAATTGTATTTTGCTCTTTGAGAGGATGGTTTCATCCATCCTTAAACTACGACTCCTCAAGCCAGCAGGTCCTCAGGCTGCCGCCCCATGTTTCTCCTTCCTGTTACCAGTGAGTTTCATGGAGGCGTTAGTCCAAACACCTCCAAGCCTTCATCTTGCTCTCACTCCCCAGTCCTCACAATCCTGCTTTCAACCCAGAGCTCGACTGAAAATACGCACCTAGAAAAACAGTCACAGTATACTGTGAGTTGGAAAATGCAGTGATAAAACAGGATGTATACTATGATTTTTGTTGTTTAAAAGAAGTGCTATGTTTATACTTTTTAACATATCCTGCAGTGTTGCTGCATCCTACAAATTTTGGTAAGTTGTGTTTTCATTGGCATCAAAAATATGTTTATGTTTCCCTCGAGACTTCTTTTTTGGCCCATGAGCTATTTAGAAGTATATTGTTTAAGTTATTTGGGCTTTCCCCAGTATCTTTCTGTCATTAATTTCTTGTTTAGTTTTGGTGTGACACAAGTCAACATATTTAAAAGACTAGAAAAGCTCCTTTACACTTGTTAAGGTTTAGTTCATGTCCGTAATATGGCCTGTCTTGATGAATGATCCATGTACACTTGAGGTGAGTGTGTGTTCTGCTGTTGTTAAGGCGTTCTATGAATGTCAGTTAGATCAAAGTGGTTGAAAGTTTCTTCCTGTCTTCTGGTTTTGGCCTACTTGTTCTAGCAACCATTGAGAGAGGAGGGCTAAGGTCTTCAGCTATAATTGTAGATTTGCTACTTCTCCTTGCAGATCTATCAATTTTTGCTTGAAGTATTTTGAATCTCCACTGTTAGGTTCATACAGGTGCGGGAATGTTATTTGTTTTTTATAGAACTAACCTTTTTATTATTGCATAATATCCCTCTCTATCCTTGATAATCTTCTTTACTCTAAAGTTCACTTTATCCAAAATTAATATAACTACTCCTGCTTTCTTTTGGTTCATGTTTTCATGATGGATTTTCTCCACCCCTTTTCTTTTAACCTATTCTTGTCACTATATTTCAAATGGGCTTATTGTGGACAGCATATAGTTGAAGCTTGATTATTTTTTCAAAATCCCATCTGATAATATCTTTTAACTGTGTGTTTATACCATTCACATTTAAAGTGCCTGTTGAATCTTTGGATTAAAATCTATCTTTTTTGCTACCTGTTTTCTTTTTGGTTTTTTGTTTATTTCCTCCCTTTTTTTGCCTTCTCTGTTTTGTTTGTTTGTATTTTAATTTTATTTATTTTTGGCTGCACTAGATCTTCATTGCAACACGCCAGCTTTCTCTAGTTGAGGCAAGTGGGGTACTCTCGAGTCGGTGGTGCATGGTTTCTCATTGCAGTGGCTTCTCTTTGCAGAGCACAGACTCTAGGGTGCATGGGCTCAGTAGGTGTGGCACATGGGCTTAGTTGCCTCTTGGCATGTGGGATCTTCCCCGACCAGGAATTGAACCCCTGTCCCCTGCATTAGCAGGCAGACCCTTAACCACTGGACCACCAGGGAAGTCCTGCCTTCTCTGTCTTTAATTAAACACGCTTATGAGCTTATGATTCCATTTTATCTTCTCTGTTAACATATTACTTCTCTTTGACTTTTCTAGTGGTTTCCTTAGGGCTCACAATAAAACTTTTTAAATAATTCATCTTTTATCACAATGTAGTGAAAGAACCTTATAACAGAATGCTCCTTGCTCCTTCCTTCCTTTGTGTCACTGTGGACAAATATTTACATATGATATAGACACCAATACATCATTGCTCTTACTGCTTTCCACAGTTTTAGAGCAATTACAAATAAGATAAAATATTATATTTTACCTTTATCCCATTTCCAATCCTTTTGCTTTCCTTGGGCAAATCTAAGTTTCTCTCTTAATAGTGTTTCTTCTGCCTAAAGGACCTCTTGTGATATATTTTGTATAGTGGGCTGCTGGAATTCCCTGTTTTTGTTTGAGAATGTCTGCAGTTCTCCTCCGCTTTTGTAGCATATTTTCACTGGATATAGAATTCTAGGTCAGCAGGTATTTTTCTTGCCACATTTTAAAGGTGTTCTTCCCTTGTCTTCTTGCTGGCATGGCTTCTGAGGAGAAGACTGCCATATCCTGTTGCACGGTTAGTAAGGTGTTTTTTTTCTCTTCTTCTTTCTCTCCCTCTGCAGTTATTTTCAAGATTTTGTCTTTGCCTCTTGAGCTCTCCCATCTGTATGCTGACTACTATTTAAACTATCATTATTACCCACAGCTGGCTAGCACATTGGTAGGTATGGAGCACAGAGAGCCTTCTCTAATGTTCTGTTGAAGTCTCAGTCTTTGGAGTTGCAGGGGGTATACTTCCTCTTGGATCATAGCCTTAGCAATGGCTTCTGTCCCTTCTCCCCTGTCTTATCCCTCTACCCCATCCTTTCCCTTGCAGCAGCGAATAGCTTCCAACATCTTCTATCTGTCTCTGAAGAGAACATCCCTGCAGACTAAGTTCCAGTTTTTATTTCCCCTGAGTGAGACCTGGAGGCTGAGGCTGGGTAGAGTGGCCTCTGGCAATGTGCATCCACCTGCAGATAAAACACTTTGTTCCATAAAGAAGAAAAGGCTCTGTGGAGTTTCAGCAGTGCCTGTCATTCCCCTCCTACAGCCAGTGTCTCTAAATTTTCCCCGACCTTCATGTGAGAGCCTGGCGGGTTTCTTGGAAGAAAAGCCCAAAAGAGGCTGAGAATCTTTGCCCACATTATAACCCCCCAGAGCCTCACACTCTCAAACTAGTCTGTATCTCTTTGTCACTCAGTCATGTCTGACTCTGAGATTCCATGAACTGTACCCAACCAGGCTCCTCTGTCCATGGGATTTTCCAAGCCCCAAAGAGGCTGAGAATCTTTGCCCAAATTATAACCCCCCAGAGCCTCACACTCTCAAACTAGTCTGTATCTCTTTGTCACTCAGTCATGTCTGACTCTGAGATTCCATGAACTGTACCCCACCAGGCTCCTCTGTCCATGGGATTTTCCAAGCAAGAATACTGGAATGGGTAGCCTTTCCCTTCTCCAGGGAATCTTCCCAACTCAGGGATCAAACCCAGGTCTCCTGTACTGCAGGCAGATTCTTTACCCACTGAACCACCAGGGAAGCCCTAGTCCATATCTGGTCTCCAGCAAACCACTAAAACTTCTAGTTTAATGCTTCTACCAGTTTATATGGTATCCAGTGGTTTCTGCCTTGAGATAAGCAAATTCTCAGGTCCTGTGTTTCCCTACAGGCGCTGCTGTCTCTTCAGGACAGTTGTTTGTGACTATAGTTCTCTGATAGGTTCACAAAAAGTCATTAATGTGATGCCTGGTCAGCTTTTATCTTATTGTAACAGTGGGAGATGATAATTTTTGGATTCTCCTTATATCCTAAAGATATATGTTCTCAAGTGAAAAAAAATCTTTATATATACAATAAAATGGCCTGCCTCATTATCTATGTAATATAAAGACTGAAAATAACCCAAATGTCCTTTAAAAAGAAAGCATAAACAAATGGTGATACAGCCACAGAATATTATGCACCATATTGTAATAGGAATGAGATGTTCAGCGCTTAAAGGGAATGTGCTGATACTGAAAATTATTCTCATTGAATACAGCTTTGTATCCTTTAAACTTTTTTTTACCATGTGATCCACTTTAGGTTGTTGTTTAGTTGCTAAGTTGTGACCAGCTCTTTTTTGACCCCTTGGACTGTAGCCTGCCAGGCTCCTCTGTCCATGGAATTTCTCAGGCAAGAATACTGGAGTGGGTTGCCATTTCTTTCTCCAGGGGATCTTCCTGACCCTGGGATCGTCCATTTGTTCCCAAACATTTTGGGACCCATAGAGTCCTTCTGGTTCCATGACAGAAACACAAGTCACCATCTTCTTTGAAATTTGTCCATGAGCCTTGCTTTGGTCAATATACATCAGTGAGAGAATTTCACTGGGCTTCTGCTGTCAGTCACCCTCTCACCCCCTTGGCAGAGAACCCTTGTGTAGGGTACAACTTGCCCAACCATCCACAGCAACCCTGATGAGCTAGAATCAGTCTGTAGGGACATGGATCCCAGAGGTCACATGGACATGGGTGTAGGGCCACCATTGCAAGATCCTGTATGCTGGGGAGGCAGCAGAGAGAACAGAGAGAAATGTGGGAGGCAGTCTTGAAAGTGATGAAGACACAGAAGGGCAGAGAGATGGGGCGGTGGATGGACAAGGAGAGAGTGTGAAAGATACCCAGATGGGTACTTCTTTTGGTTCCCAGTTTATCTCTTGAGAGACTTGCCTCTACTTCATCTCCATGAGCTTTGTGAGAAACTATAATATCTTAAAATAAATCGCTATTTATGTAAGTTTGCTTGAGCGGGTTTCTGCTCTTGCAACCAAATTATCTCTAAGACATGTGTGGTTAAAGATTTAAGATTTCTTCTGACACTTCCCAGGACAGTCTTTTCCAGACTCTCTTGTCTCCCAGACCCCTCCAATACCGGCAGCCTCGGAACCTCTCCACGCCACTTCTGCTGCAAAATCCTTTGCTCCTCACCCCAGCCTGCCCTGTGCATTCTTCATGGCCCCCATCCCAAACCCACCCCTCCCCCCTCCCTCAAAGCTGGACAGAATCTTGTTCTCAGCCTTGGATTTATTCCTCCCTTGAACCATTTGTCAAATTCTGTCTTCCATTGGAGTTGTTTGGGTTATTTTATTTCTAGGGCTAAGTGTTAAGCTCCCTGATGGTCATAAGTGTATCTTAGTCATCTCCAGCGGGTTTCAATGTTTCCTAGATGTTTAAATTATTCAAGGTTGTTCTTAGTCGGTTCTGCGCCACCCCCCCCAAACAAGGATGGAGGGGGAGAAGCTACCATGAGCTCGCAAAACAACGGCTCATTCTGTTCCCTCTGTCACTGAGCCCTCAAATTATAAAAATGGCAAGTAGTGAAGTTTCCTTCCTGCCAGCCATTGTTCTAAGGGCTTTTATATTTATTAACACAAGAAATTACAATAAGTCCCTATAGGGAAGGTACAGTTATTCTCTATTTGTTGGTGAAGAAACTTGCTCAAGGGCATAGAACTGAAGGAAAGAACCAAAATTTTTATGCAGATGATCCACCCTCAGGATCCATGCCTTTAATCGTTTGACCATGAGAAAAGCTGGAGAGGAGCGTAGGGACCACTCCCTCTCTCTGGTCTGTAAAGAGGATGTTAGAAGCCAAGTGGATGCTCTCATCTGCAGGGGACTGGAAAGTATGAACGGATAATTCCACCCAGAGATCAGGGAATTTATGAAGGCAGAGAGGTGCATAATGAGTCCATGAAAAAGCTTTCCACATGCATGCACATGTGTATGTGAATCTGTGTACGTATGTGTATATGCACAGTTAATCAGGGAGGAGGTCAGTAGCTTTCATAGACTCTAAAAGGCATCTGTGACCTCTTAAAAGATTAAGGAGTACAGTTTAAAGGCAGATGGGCTAAGAAAGAGGGGAAAAAGAGGAATGTCAGGATAAGGGGAGACAAAAGAGGACAGAGACAGAAAAGGCAGGGAAGTGAGAGAAATAAGAACCGTCCCACACACTGAAGTCTGTAGGTGGAGCACTGAATCCCTGTCTTATTTCTAAAATATGCCAAATGCTAAGTGCCCATCAGTGTGTTAGTGCACAGAGACAAAGGGTGTGGGTTAGTGCAGAGAGAAGACGCCACACTTTCTAACCACCAGTGAGCACAGGTGCATGGTTGTGAGATAACAAATCCTGGGGACCAGATGAACCCATGACCCCTGTGCTGCCCTGTTTGACCAACTTCCCCTCTCAAGACAAAATAGCAGGTGAGCATCTTTATGAAGATGCTTGATTAGTATTGACGTGCCTTCAGCTATAGGGATTGGCCTTGCTGAGTCCTGGCACGAGTTAGGGGTCCAAGTGTTTGGGGACAGATCAGATAATACTCTAGCACTCCATCCCCTAGTCATTCATACTCCATCACTCTGCAGTTAAACAATCAGCTTGGAACAAATAATACCAGGTCTGTCATGCCTGCCCTCTTCAAGGTATCTCCTTGGGATGTTGGATCTTTCCAATGAGGCCACCGTCTTCTACAAGGATTAGTACAGAAGAGCAGTTGAGAGGGTGGGCTCTGGAGTTTTGATTCAAGCTTTGCTTCCCTGGTGACCTAGACAGTAAAGAATCTGCCTGCAATGCAGAAAGATCCCCCAGAGAAGGGAATGGCTACCCACGCCAGTATTCTTGCCTGGAGAATCCCATGGACAGAGGAACCTGGCAGGCTTATAGTCCAGGGGGTCACAAAGAGTCGGACACGACTGAGCAACTAACACTTTTACTTTTTTTCCACTGCCACTTACTCTAGGATCTTGAGAAAGTTACTTATCTTTGGTTTTCTCATCTACAAAATTGGAATTGAAGGAATTCCAGATGCGCTGAGTTGTCCTGTGTATTAAGTACACTTGAACATGTGGAGTCCTGGCATAGGGGATGTACTTCAGAAACTGAAGCTATTGTCAGTGTGCAAAATAGCTTGGGGCTCTTCCCTGGGAGGGGACCTCCAAGCCAACCACTTAGCCACACTTTCTGTCAGTGGGGTGAAATTGCATTTCCAAGCTCACTCACTCACTGATTTACCAAACCCAGCCCAAGTCTTTGTGTGAAGATGAGCCTCAGTTATAACAGTCATAAGAAGAGACCATGGAATCTAGACAATTCTACTATCTGAGCAATGGCTGAATTATGTGATAAAGGGTTCAGCCTCCAAGGAAGATAGCTTTTGGGCTTTTTTTTTTTTTTTTAACAGCACGTTTTATCACTGTAAAAGCAAAATAAGAATGTTGTGGAAAACTTGAGAAGTAGTCAAAAGTTTTAAACTAATCTTTCAAAATTTCTTCATAAAAATTCCACAACTGTTATCATTTTGTTGTATTTCTGCCCACAGTTTTTGTATTAAAAATAGTCTCTATCTATCTAGCCTGGTTTGGGGATTGAACACCATATTATCAGCATTTTATTACATTACCAAAAAAACTTTTTTGCTGACTTCCTGATAACAATGATAAGTCAAATGAGCTTGATAATTCTTCCTCTTCCCCAGACTAACAAAATGAGCCAAGGAAAATAGAAATAATTGAAATGGGAAAAAACAGCTTCAAAATTCCCCAGGAACAAGGAAGGGCACAACTTGCCAGCTTACCCTCTGAAAAAGTGGTAGCTGATGGAATTCTGGTGAGCAGAATTCTATGTGACTTCTGACCCACAGAGAAGGAGAGTTGTGAAGCAACAAAGCCTGGGGGGTTTCATAGCATCCTCTAAACAGATGACCTGAGGGACTGAAGAGGCTGTCCTGGGAGGAGTCATGGAAACCCCACTGGCCTGGAGGGTAGGAGTCTCTGACTGTTGCTGAGGGAAATCAAGGAAGCCAGAGAAGCCACCAGAACTTTCTTTATAGCCTCTCCAGGCTAGAATTTAAATAACCAGCAATCAGACTTTTCCAGCAGTTCAGTGGTTAAGACTTCACCTTCCAGCGCAAGGAGTGTGAATTCACTCCCTCGTTGGGGAACTAAGCTCCCACACACTGTAGGGTATGGCCAGAAGTTAAATAAATAAATGAAATGGCAAATTTTAAAAACAGTATCCAGTTGCCTCTCAACCCATTGCCTGCCCCCAGCCTCCAACCATACAACTACCATAAGTATAATTGCTCAGAATTAGAGACCAAATAAAAATAAGAACTCCTTAGGGAAAAAGAAGACAAGACAAAGAAACATGATAAACCTCGAAGAAAGTGAAATAGGAAAATAGAGTATCTGTGATGGAATATGGGGTTGGGTAGAGGGTCCAGACAACATTTCACAGGTAATGAAATTTGAATTAGTCCTGACCAGTGCGAGGAAAGATCTCCATCCAGGGAGTTGAAAAACAAATTATCAACCACAAAAGCAAACACTATTAGCTGACTTTGGCTCCACCCTCAGGTTTGGGTTGAGGCCTGGGCACTAGTCCTTAAAAAAAAACACTCCCCAGGTAATTATAGTGTATGAAGAGTGTTGAGAACCATACTTTGAGATGCACGTCTTTGCATACAAAACAGTTTCTTATTTCAGATGATTAAACTTGGCTCCTAATAAAAAGGTGACTGTTCAAATTGTATGAAAATTTTGGGGTTCATGATAAACACAGCTAGCATATTTCCAGGAAAAGGCTGTAACTAATTCACTCTCAAGGGGACTCTGCTTGGAGAGGAGGGCGATTATTTTTTGTATGTGCAGGTTAACTCCTGTCTCTCAAACCTTTCCCTGACATCGGGCACAGAAGCCCCTCACCTACCATGTACTGCTTTTATTCTTTGGAGCAGTGGTCCCCAACCTTTTCGGCACCAGGGACCAGTTTCACGGAACACATGTTTTCTATGAATTGGGGTAGGGGTGATGGTTTTGGGATGATTCAATGCGTTACATTTACTTATTGTATGCCCTGTTATTACCTCAGCTCCACCTCAGATCATTACTCATTTAGATCCCAGAGATTGGGAACCCCTGCTCTGGGGTCTTTGTTCTTTCTTTTTTTTATTCCCTTCAAGTTTTTGTAATGGAATTTCCCTGTATCTTTCGCTGGCCAGCAGGATCCAGTGATAGGACTTGTGGCAGATTCTGCAGTAAGTTTTGGCTGGATTAATGGAAAATAAAGGCACTGAAGCTTGTCATCTGTTAGGCTGTGGGCATAAACCAAGTGTTTAAGTATTTAGTATTTAAATAATACCAAGTATTTAGTGGTAAATTGAAGATGAAATGGGTCTATTCTCAGAAGTAATATACACAAAATACCTGCACGCTTATGATGTTCATTTCATGGTGGGGATTCATAGACACATACATTACTACAGCCCCCTTCCCCTTCTTTTTCTCTGGCCTTGTTTATGCCCCTTCTACTTTGATTATTTAACTTATATGCAGAGTACATCATGGAAAATGCCAGGCTGGATGACTCACAAGGTGGAATCAAGATTGCTAGGAGAAATATCAACAGCCTCAGATATGCAGATGATACCACTCTAATGGCAGAAAGTGAAGAGGAACTAAAGAGCTTCTTGACATGGGTGAAAGAGGAGAGTGAAAAAGCTGGCTTAAAACTCAACATTCAGAAAACAAAGATCATGGCATCTGGTCCCATCACTTCATGGCAAATAGATGGGGGAAAAACTGCAAACAGTGACAGATTTTATTTTCTTGGGTTCCAAAATCACTGCATATGGTGACTGCAGCCATGAAATTAAAAGACACTTGCCACTTGGAAGAAAAGCTATGACCAACCTAGACAGCGTATTATAAAGCAGAGACATCACTTTGTGACAAAGATCCATATAGTCAAAGTTATGGTTTTTCCAGTCATGTGGGGATGTGAGAGTTGGACCATAAAAAAGGTTGGGTGCTGAAGAACTGATGCTTTCAAAATGTGATACTAGAGAAAACTGTTGAGAGTCCCTTGGACAGCAAGAGGATCAAACCAGTCAGTCCTAAAGGAAATCAATGCTAAATATTCATTGGAAGGACTAATGAATGAAGCTGAAAGTCCAATACTTTGGCCACCTGATTCAAAGAGCCGACTCATTGGAAAAGACCCTGATGCTGGGAGAGATTGAGGGCAGGAGGAGAAGGGGATGACAGAGGATGAGATGGTTGGAATGGCATCACTGACTCAATGGACATGATTTTGAGTAAGCACCAGAAGTTGGTGCTGGACAGGGAAGCCTGGTGTGCTGCAGTCCATGGGGTTGCACAGTGAACTGATTCTCTCTCCAGATTCTGTGTTTGATTTCCTTTGAGCAGTTTAAATTTAGCAGCCCTTGGTTTATTGATTTCTTTCTTGAAATTTAAAGGGTGCTCCTTAAATTTGCTTTAACTACCATCCTGGAGGTGAGAAGATCTGCCTGAGACCTCTGTCATTCTGTTGACCCCCTAAGGAGCAGCCTTACTGGATTGTCCAGAAGGGCAGTTCCCAGTTCTCCTTAATCCTTTGAAGGATACCCCCATTGCGTATCTTGGTGGAAGAGGCTGGCCTTCTCAACCAAGAAGGGCGTTCTCCAAACATGGGGGTAGGAAGAATACTTTCCCAACTTGAGATCCATGTACAAGGGGATGGGGTGACCACAATGGCAATGGAAAGAGAAACTGTTGGGAGCTCTGCCAGGGCATCTCCCCTCACAGTTGAAGAATATGCCTAAGGGTTTATAGAAGGGAAAAAAGAAAGTACAGAATCCCAGCAGTAAAAACCTTTGTAACTACCCTCCAGCAAAGGGATGGTTCTTTTCCACTTTTCTCTTGGCTGCTTGGGAATTTTAGCTGATTATTGGCATATTACAGCTATGTGATGTTAAACATCTGTTTTCTAGGAAATATTTAGATAATTGAAAACAGGATTTGTTTAAATTCCAGACCCTGGAACAAAGCTTAGCCAGGGATCTCTTCCCACCGCCCACTCTTACACTGTAGCCTGGGCCTTTGGCTGCAAGACCCTGCCAGGGCCCCAGCACAGGCTGCCTGGGGAATGGGTTTCCCTAAGGTTGCCAAAAACCAGGCATTTGGCCTCATAGACTCAGAATGTCTGAAAGCAGAAATGCTCATTTTTGTCCAGATGAAATGCTCATTTTTATCCAGATGTTTTGGCCACCAAAACAAAATTTAAAACAGCATGAGGAATTTCTTAACCTTCCCCAGTCCTATGTGCCCACACTGATCTTGAACTCTTATTAAGCCAGACTAAGTGGTTTTTAAGCAAGAACAACTCCATTTTAAGTCAGTTACATTATCAGGAGTTCATTATCAGTTAATTACAGGCAATACAGAGTCAGGATTTTGCATATATATATTAATAGCAATAATAGACCACAACTATGGAATATTTGGGACACAATGTTAAGTGCTTTAAATGCAATAATTAATTAGTCCTTACGGGATCCCTATACAGTAAGTAGCATCATTCACTCTGTTTTATAAATGAGAAAATAGAAACACAAAGAAGCTTAGCATCTTGCACCAAATATGAGGAACCGAAAGAATGGAGTCACCAGTTCCTAGGATGAAGACCAATAGAGGTGAACATTTAAGCAGGGGAAATCATGACTTCTTTTTCTGGACAAGTTAAAGCTGAGGTGCCAATGAGGCACCTAAGTGGAAAAATCAAGGAAGCCTTTGGACCCTGATGCCTGAAATTCAGAGCAAAGTGAAAACTAGGAATGTAAACTGGGAGACATGAAGGTATGGGTCACATTTAAGCCACAGTACTGGAAGGGAACATCTAAGCAAGAGTGAAGAGAAGTCTGGGGATGCAGTCTGGGCACACTAGGCGGTCGGAAAGAGGAGCCAGCAAAGGAAATAAGGACTGGCCAGTGAAGTGGGCAGGAGAGATGGAAGCCAAGAGGTTGGAGAGCCGAGCACCAAGTGAGGAAGCATTTCCAGGAAGAGGGAATGGTCAACTTGTCAAAGGGCCAACAGGTAAAATGTGATGAGATGAGACACATTGCAACAGGAGGTCATCATGGCCCTTGACGAGAGCAGTTGCCTTAAAGCCTGCCTGGATGTTGGCTGATAGACTTAGTCATAACACTGCTGTCCTTCCCAGGTCTTGGAATTCCAGTCACTTCTACCGCCGTTCCAATTCAGCCACACGCTACTGGATTTTCTCTGCAGAGAAAGTGCAGTCTGAACACCTGCACTTCTCAAATCTTAAACTCAAGTGTTATAAGCTCAGTCCTTTCAGCACTCCCCTTCTTTATCTCACGGTTACTGACCTGAGTTATTGGCCTTCCTTAATCAATAGGAATAGAAGTTATTGACCTATCCTGAAAAGAGGATAAACAAGAAATGCAGGCAAGGCTTCACTAGGGCTCCTGCGGCAGCACAAGAACGTGAAAGCAAGCAACAGATTCCATTTCTCACTCCCCGAGGGGAGTGAGCTGGTTCCTCATGTGGGGTGAGGGCAGGGGCAGGTCCAGGGTTCCAGTGGGAGAGATGGCTTATGTGGTCTGCCCACCCCCTTGGTGGTGCTGTGTGCAGAGTGCATGGGTAGTACCCTGCTTTTGCTCCTGGCTCTTCAGAAGGGGCAGCCGGGTTTTGGGTCTTTTTTGTATCTTTTTTGTCCACAATTTTCCCCAACTGAGCATGCAAATAGCTATTTTTAGTCCTGTAAAATTTTCTTTGTACTTTGTTGCTCAAGAAGACATTTGTCCAGGTGCAAGCACTCAGCAGAGGGTCCTGGCCCTGGTCCCAGCCTGTCCCACCACCATACCCTTTCTTTTGCTCCATTTCTCCTCGACCCCTTCATTTCTCCTTCTAATACTCTTACTTTCTTTAATTCTTTTTCTTCCATACTAAAATCCCTTTGTCCTTCCCCCCAATCCATTGCACCGCCCAGCAACAATGAAGTTCACATTCTGGTTCTCAGGGGACTGAGTTGCTAGAGAAAGTTAGACTACAGATGCCACTGTGAATTCCTGATTCTCAATCCCATCTGGTTCCCCTCTCACCTCCTACTACCTGCCTGGCCATCCTCCTATTGGCCAGCAGTCAGATCTCATCTCAACTCCCCACAATCATTTCCCTTATTTCAAACCTTTAACAGTCTCCTCCCTAGCTCACCCATTCCCCCTCCACCAGCAGGAACATTTTTGCCAACTTGGAAAATCTTTTTAGAAATCAGATTCCACAACTTCTGGTCCAACTCAGTTCTCTGGGGGTACACAATCAACCTGAAGCAGAAATGATTAATTCTGGATACTGGGGACAGCCTGATTCATATTCCACCCCTGAGCCAGACAGAGAAAGCCCTGCCATGGGGAATGGATGACAGGTAAAGGATGAACACTGGCAGCGATGCAGACATTCTTCCAGACTGTTGGGGGCTGCCTGTGCCCCTCAGCATCACAATGGAGGCCTTATTCTTACATGGCAGCTCGTGGGCCCCTCAGACACACCTGGAGCCTGGCAGGACCCTTCCATTCCTCAGCCACGCATGACTCTTGATACTTAAAGATGAGTATACAGGTCCCTTGGGTATTTTAACTCCATCCTCATCCCCTGTCCTTGGACATGTACAGAATGCAATAGAATCTGATAAGATACTAACAATGGAAAATATCCCAAGAATGCAATAGATTCTGATAAGACACTAACAGTAGAAAATATCCCAACAATTCCCTAAAGAGCCAGGAGTCTTGGATGCACCAGGTATTAGCTGGGTGCACTATTTGGCATCATAGTTATGCCAGCTGTACCAGGCTCTGGGTAGACAGTGATGATCAACTGGACACAGTTTTTACCCTCATGGATTAATAGGGGAGACAAGCTTTAAATAAGTAAGCTCACAAATCAAAATATAATTGTAAACAATGAAATTGCTACCAAAGAAAAAGTATGGTGTGGTTATGGGTTGAATTGTGTCCCATGCCCCACCCCCCTAAAAACACCCCAGGACCTCAGAATGGAAACTTGTTTGGAAATAGGATAGTTGTAGATGTAATTAGCTGAGTTAAGACATGTCATACTACAGCAGGGTGAGCTCTTAACCCAATACAATGGCTGTCCTTATTAGGAAGAAGAGAGAAGCACAGGGAAGTCACATGAAGACAAAGAGAGGGAAGGTGGCCCTGTGAGAAGGGAGACGGAGACTGGAGTTATACTACCAGAAACCAAGGCCCACCAGGGGCCAACTGGATGCTAAGAAGAGAGAAGGAAGGATCATCCTGCTAGAGGTCTCAGAGAGCACGTGGCGCTGCCAGCATTTTGACTTGAGTCGTCCAGCCTCCAGAACTGTAAGAGAGTACATTTCTGCTGTCTTCTTAATTGCTTCATTAGATTCTATTTAGAGTGGCTTTATGTAATCTCATTTTTAAAACTAAACATTTCCAAAGTAGAGTGAATAATATGTTGAGTTTCATATAACCATTATCCAGATTACATAATTATCAACCCAGGGTCAATTTTACTTCAACTGCAACCCTACCTATTTTTGGCCCCTTCACTGTAGATTCCCTGGTAGCTCAGAGGTTAAAGCGTCTGCCTGCAATGCAGGAGACCTGGGTTCGATCTCCGGGTTGGGAAGATCTTCTGGAGAAGGAAATGGCAACCCACTCCAGTATTCTTGCCTGGAGAATCCCATGGACGGAGGAGCCTGGTGGGCTACAGTCCATGGGGTTGCAAAGAGTCGGACACAACTGAGCGACTTTGCGTTTGTTTCTTTCACCCACCTCAGATTACTTTTTGGAATAAATTTCAATATAATTTCACCCATAGCAAATTCAGTATGCACATCTAAAACATTTTAAAAGTAATTACAATATTATTATTCAACCTAAATAAAACAATATATTTTAGTATCACTAGATATACAGGCAGTTTTCAAATACCCTTCATTGTATCATAAATATTTCAATGATTTGTATACTTGTAATCTAGAGCTAAACGGTGTGTATACATTGCCATCTGACATTTCTCTGTCAATACGAGGTATTCATCGTTCTCCTCTCTGGGACTTTAATCTTGGAAAATCTCTATCAGTTTTATAAATCAGATTCCATTGGCATTGTCAAACCTGCTTCTCTATCCCCATTGTTTTCTTAAAAATTCTGGCTAGACCTAGAAGCCTGATGAAACTCCGAGTTTTGTTATTTTGCTGAGAACACTTCATAGGTGATAGGGGCCCTTTTTGTTGGAGTATAGTTGCTTTACAACGTTGTGTTAGTTTCGGCTGTACAACAACGCAAATCAGCTATATGTAAACATATATTCCCCTCTCTCTCAACCCCTCCCCCCAACACCCCACCCCTGATTTCTGCTGTTTTAAGCCACCCAAGTCATGGTACTTTGTACCAGCAGCCTTTGGAAACTAATGTGGGTGCCATGTAAGATAGAATAAGAGGTGGGGCCTAATTTAGACTGAGGTATGTATCCATTAGATTTCTTTGGGAGTAAATAATAGAAAGACCTGCTGACTCATTTAAAAACAAGGAATTTAATCAAATGAAATCAATTTACTTTTAGCCCAGAAAAATCAGAGTAAACGCTGAATAAGCAAGTCTTGGAAAATCAGAAACCATGGCAGTTCTGGGATCTGAGAGCCCAAATGAATAGACAGACTCACCAGGGCATCACTCTCAGAAGAAGTGTCTTCCCACTATTCTATTTCCTTGGACTCATCTGACCAAAATTCAAAGTTCTGAGAGAGAGAGAGAGAGAGAGGCAAATTGGTTTAGCTTTCGTCATGTGTCAACTCCTTGGAGGGCTGGTGGAAATTAATTAGGAAAACCGGGCATCTTGACAGCCCAACCCATGAAGACTACTTACTTCCCCAAAAGTGAATCAGAATGCTAGTAAGAAAAGGACAGAGATACCTGAAAGGAAGGACAGAGTAAGTGACTCTCTGGGGAAGTGGTCTTTCTGCTGACTCACAAAGGCTGATTAGAAGATAGGCAGCCAGGGACTTTACTGGTGGTTCAGTGGCTGACTCCACACTCCCAAGGCAGGAGGTGCTGGTTCAGTCCCTGGCAGGGAAACTAAGATCCTACATGCCTTGCAGCCAAAAAACCAAAACACAAAACAAAAGCAATAGAACATCAAATTCAATGAGGACAAGAGAAAAAAAAGAGACTAAAGGTTGAGGGATGACAGGAATGAAGACAAGGTCATCAGAAAAAGCTTTGTATGTTCAAAGAACTAGCCAGTATAGAGGGATATCATGGGTATGACATTACCTGAGAGGAGAAGCCTGGAAGAAGAACGCCTATTTAGGTGAGAAGACAAAGATTTTCATTTGGGCACTCTTTAGTTTGAGAAGTCCTCTAAAAATATAAGAAATCATTCAACAGGAGGTTGAATATACAAGTTATGGCTTGTGAGAGAAGTCTGGATGCCCATGTAAATTGCAGAGTTGCTGCTGCTGCTGCTAAGTCACTTCAGTTGTGTCCGACTCTGTGCGACCCCATAGACGGCAGGCCACTAGGCTCCCCCGTCCCTGGGATTCTCCAGGCAAGAACACTGGAGTGGGTTGCCATTTCCTTATCCAATGCATGAAAGTGAAAAGTGAACGTGAAGTCACTTAGTCGTGTCCGACTCCTAGTGACCCTATGGACTGCAGCCTACCAGGCTCCTCTGTCCATGGGATTTTCCAGGCAAGAGTACTGCAGTGGGTTGCCATTTGGAAATGGGCATTTAGGGAGACAGTGTAAAAGAAGAGAATAGGTTTCACAGTCAAGCCTTGAGGATTTCCAACATTTACAGCAGTGGTAGCCTCTAAAGCAATTCCAACTCCACCTCCATCAATAGAGATGTTTAGCTTCTCCTTCCAATATGCACATTTACTTAAAATTAGGTACATGAGCCACTGTCCTCAAATATTCTGTACATTATGGATTTTTTAAAATTGAAATCAATTTAAATAAAAATTAATATAAATCTAAAGAACACTGATTTGGAGGTTGGGGTAGAAGAAGGTGAGCCAACCAAGGAGTAGCCAGAGAGGCAGAGGTAAAACCATCAGGATAGGATGTCATGACATTTTTTAAAGTGTTTAAAGGAAAAGGTGGTTATAATATCAAGTATTGCTGAGCCATCTAGTAAAATTAGGACCAGAGAAAAAGTTTAAGTTTGGTACCTGATAGATGGTGTTGACTTTGATAGGAGCAGTTTCCATGGAGCGATGAGTTTCAAGAGAAATGAAAAATAAAGGCATGCACTCATTTCATTGCCCCAACTACACTGCAAGGTGAAAATCATCACCGTCATTGATAGACGAGAGAACCAAGGCTCAGAGCTGTAAAGACTGCCGTGGCTTTTATACTGCAGGAGGAAGAGTGAAAATTTAATACCAAGCCTGCCCAGATTTATAATGTTGGGTTCTTCCATGGAAGAAAGCTAAAAGGTATAAAATGTCATTAGGTAGAAGCAGGGCCTGGGTTAAAGTGGGAACGATTGGTCATAAATAGTGCAATGTTGGTGGCAGAGCATTCTGGGAACTCCAGTTGAAAAGTAGAGCAAAACTCCTCATTCAAGACTCCTGAGCAGAAAGGCAGGTTCACCTTGCCTCTAAGAGGTGATATAGGACTTCCCTGGTGGTCCAGTGATTAAGACTCCAAGCTTCCACTGCAGGGAGTGAGGGCTCAGTCCCTGGTTGGGGAAGATCCTGCATGCCACGAGGCCAAAAAAGGGGGGGAAGGATCTAAGTAGAATGTGTCTTAGGAGGAGGTTGAGTTCTAACAGCCCATAATAGAAAACTTGTCTAGAGTAAAAAAATGTCCGCTTGAAAGTCCACTCCATTGAAAAATAACATACTTCACATCAGAAAGTCCAAACAGGCACCTCTACCTCCAGTGAGAACAGATATTTGTTCTTTGAATGAGCACCAGATCAATCTGTTGACGTGCCCCGTGGGGCCATATTGTGTGAAAACAACGTCTCTATAAACACAGGATGAACCACGATGTACCTGAGGGCCCTAAGACAAACCAAGGGAGCAGGAGAGCCATGCCTTCTTTCACACAGCATGTCAGGGCATTCACCCACCAAGCAGATTAGCTGGTGGTATTTAAACTGCTCTCATTCTTGCTAGGCTATTTGGGAATAATAAGGGCTGGACTTCACCTTTCACCACAAACAGGTAGGAAATGGGACACTGTTTCCAGGTGTTGAACTAGGGATCAGGTGTTTTCAGACTTTGCAGCACAGGTAGCACAGGGCTGTGAATCCTGGGGGAAGAGAATGAGGTGGCCCTATGACTGCCCAGCTCTCTTTCCAGAGCACAGGAGTGGGAAAGGGCACACACACAGAGCCTCTCTGAGCTGAGATAGAGCTGGAAGCTTGGGGAGGCTGACGCAGCTGGAAATTCAGGGCAGAGTTCTGGAAAGGACAGAGCTATGCAAGACAAGTGTTTCATAGAGGTGCACGGGGTCCCCGATTTTTGCTGGGTACTAGCTATGTACATGCTCAGTTGCTTCAGTCATGTCTGACTCTTTGCGATCCCATGGACCATAGTCAGCCAGGCTCCTTTGTCCATGGAGTTTTTCAGGCAAGAATACTGGAGTGGGTTGCCGTTTTCCTCCTCCAGGGGATCTTCCCAACCCAGGGCTGTGCCTACTGCATTGCAGGTGGATTCTTTACCCGCTGAGCCATCGGGGAAGCCCAGTTCCACTCTAGCAAAGCTCAAAGGGATCAAAGTGATCCACAGGTAGCTTGTCTGCCTGCCAAAAGCTCAACACAATATGTGAAGGAAGAAAACACAATTTTAAATCACCAGAGATCCCGAGAGCAGGAAAATATACTCTTATGATCGCTCTGAAATATGTGTAGGTTGAATTTGTGTGAGCTAAATGACCCAGCCTTGCTACCTGCATAAAATCCCAACTCAAGGCCAGCCCTTTGCTCTTTTTTTTTTTTTTGGCCTCACTGCACAACATGTGGGATCCTAGTTCCCTGATCGAACCCATGGCCCATGCAACAGGTGAGCAGAATCTTAACCATCTTATGGATTGCCTGGCATGTAATAGGTGATCCATAAATGGTATAAGTTATTTAGGAAATAATAAGAAATAGTTGGGTATATTTGAAGATAAATTGCTAAAATTCATTTAAAAAATTTTATTGGAGTACAGTTGACTTACAATGTTATGTTTGTTTCAGCTGTACAGCTTAGTGATTCGGTTGTATATATGTGTGCACGCTCAGTTGCTTCAGTTGAGTCTGACTCTTTGCGACGCTATGGACTATAGCCTGCCAGGCTCCTCTGTCCATGGGATTCTCCAGGAAAATACTGGAGTGGGTTGCCATTTCCTCCTCCAGGGGATCTTTCCAACCCAGGGATTGAACCCACATCTCTATGTCTCTTGCACTGGCAGGCAGATTCTTAACCACTAGTGCCACCAGGGAAGCCTCAGATTTTTTCCCCATATAGGTTATTACAGATTATTGAGTAGAGTTCTCTATACTATACAATAGGTCCTTGTTGGTTATCTATTTTATATATAGTGGTGTGTGTATGTTAATCTCAAGCTTCTAATTTATCCCTCCCTGCCCAGTGTTTCCCTTCTGGTAATCATAAGTTTGTTTTCAAAATCTGTGAGTCTGTTTATGTTTTGTAAATAAATTATATAATTAAATTATATTCCATATATGAGTGATATCATACAATATTTGTCTTTCTCTGTATTTCACTTAGTAAAATAATCTCTAGGTCCATACATGCATGCATGTGTGCTAAGTTGCTTCAGTCATTGCACACTATGGACTGTAGCCCACCAGGCTCCTCTGTTCATAGGATTCCCAGGCAAGAATACTGGGGTAGGTTGCCATGTTTTCATGTTGCTGTAAACGGCATTATAAAATTTTATATATCAAACCAATAAAATTAAAGGACAGATGGGGAAATGTTGCCAACACATATGAGAGCCTTAATAAATAAAGAGTTCATACAAATTGACAAAAAGGTATAGAGACAAAGGAAGTAAACAAATAACTGACAGGAAGAAATATCAATGGCTAATAAATAAAGTATCACTTAAGCTCATTAACAACCAAAGAAATGTAAATTAACAATGAGGTGGTAAGTAAAACCCTATTTCTAGAAAGCCATCTGGCAACATATATCAATAATCTTGAAAAATGCCAATGCTCTGAGAGCCAATAATGCCTCTTTTAGGGTTAAATTCTTAGGCAATAACCAGAGACGTGGATAAAGATTGATTACTAAGTGCACTTGCAGTATTATTTATAAGAGTCATGTTCAGGTTATGATATTATAAGTTGCCTATTTCTGGTTTTTGTGCCTTTAATGTTGTAATCATATTGCTTTACCAATAAACATGCATTCATAAAAGAACCTCTGTTATGGTAAGACATAATAACACCTCGCCATGGGGTTGCAAAGAGCTGGACATGATTCAGTGACTGAACACTGACACCACCACCTAGAGAGATTTTCAGATTGCTTTGAACCAATCATTGCTATTTCTTGGGCACTCAACAAAATGCCTGAATGTTTCGCTGTGGTTGCAGATTGGGGGATGGTTCTTTTGTCTTCTTGGGTGCCAGAAAAATACCAGTGTTGCTTGTACATACATTTGTGGCATGGTTGATGGTTAGCTTGCCATGTGGCTTTGTAAATAGAGAATTTCATCTACAAAAACAGATGGTTGGTCTGTCTGCAGTGGGGAACACAGAAGCTTGAGAAATGTCTAGAAGTCCAGCCCTAACTAAGCTGAGTCAAATGCAGGATGGAGTCCAGAGCCACTGGGAGTGGCTGGCTGTTTGTCCCTTGAAGAAAACCTCCTTGGCAACTTGCCACCTTATCACTTATCACTCCCTTACACTGGGAAGCTTATAGTTTTTGAAAGACTAAAAAAAAAAAAAGTAAGAAGAATGAAAACTTTTGCTTTTTTTGGTAAGAGTTTTCTTTTTCTTTTTTTTTTAAAGAGCAATGGTGTTAGGATAGTCACGGTCTGGAGACACGCTGCCATCCTAGAAGTCCCTGAAGGCATCACTTTTAACACCTTTATTTTTGGAACTGCTTGCCAAGAAACAGAGTTCATTTTCTGGAGCGAAATCTCTGGTGAAGAAAGCTAACGGCACTTTGTACCTCCATCACAGTTTCACTCAAAGAAGGAAAAAAAATCCAGGACTGCATGTTCAGTTGAGTCTGAGATGTTTCATTTTCAACACAGAATCACAGAGCAGGAAGAAACCAGCAAGTTCTGGTCTGGTTGCTTGGAAGCCTCAGTGTAGGGGGTATAAACCAGCCTGGCTTCCCAAGATCCAGACTTAGGGCTGGGAGGGACTTCCCTGAGAGTCGAGCAGTTAAGACTGCAATTCCAGTGGAGGGGATGCAGTTTCAATACATGGTCTGGGAACTAAGATCCCACATGCTGCGTGGTGTGGCCCAAAATTAAAAACAAACAAACAAAAAACAGACTTAGGACTGGCAGAGGAGAGGATTTGTGGTCACCTTTAATCAGTCTTGGCCATACAGACTGCTCTGATGGAGCCAAGACCTCCGCCCATCGAACTGGGAAGCTGTGAGTGCTTCTCCATTGTCTGTGTTCTGTCTCATTCACAGAAAGAGAAAAAAATCCCCTTCATTCTCCCAGCAGGGGCCTTACTGCATCTCCTCTGACCCTACATCCTCAGTATTCTGTAGGTGATCCTCATCCATTCAGGCCCAGGGCTGCAGGAGCATGTTGTAGACATTCCAGGAACTTTGAGATGAAAAGAGCAGGCGTTTGCAGCCACGGAGAGTGTCTTTGGCTCTTGGCAGGTGCAGGGCTGAGAGGGACCGATTCATGTTGCTTCTGGGGGAGGTGAAGCACCTGCCACAACTTGTCAGAGGCTAGTGCCCCTGGGGCCGCTTGCCTTCCATCAGGCCACAGACTGCCAAGGTGTGCGTCCAAAGAGTCGCAGGTTCCAATCTTCTGAGTGATCAGGTATGGCCCAGCAAGGGTGGTTGGTGGGAGAGGGGGACAGGCTTTCTGCCTGGTTTCCCATCTGTAGTCAATAAGCCCTGCTGATTCCCATCACAGTGATCTCTGCAGATGGCAGCTCTGGCCCTCTTTCCCTGTTCCGCCGCTGCTGCTGCTAAGTCGCTTCGGTCGTGTCCGACTCTGTGCGACCCCATAGACGACAGCCCACCAGGCTCTGCCATCCCTGGGATTCTCCAGGCACGAACACTGGAGTGGGTTGCCATTGCCTTCTCCAGTGCATGGAAGTGAAAAGTGAAAGTGAAGTCGCTCATTCATGTCAGACTTGTAGCGACCCCATGGACTGCAGCCCACCAGGCTCCTCCATCCACGGGATTTTCCAGGCAAGAGTACTGGAGTGGGGTGCCATTGCCTTCTCTGCTTTCCCTGTCCTAGTTAATAATAAAAAGTAAATAAACAGTGTATCCATCCCACAGGATTTTCCCAGGTGGCTCAAGTGATAAAGAATCCCCCTGCCAATGCAGGAGGCACGGGAGACTCGGGTTTGATCCTGGGTTGAGAAGATCCCCAAGAGGATGTCCTGGCAATCGACTCCTGTATTTCTTGACTGCAAAATTCCATGGTCAGAAGAGCCTTGCAGGCTCCAGCCCATGGGGTTACAAAGAGTTGGAATGACTGAGCATGCACCCAACACACACCCATCTCACACCTACCTAAAGAGATCCCCCAAACTCTAGGGGTGGAAGAAGATGGGTTTAGCGACATGGGGCGTCTGTCGGACTGGTTCCGTGAGCTGAGCCCAGGGCTGAAGTGTGGAGGCCCATGTCAGATGGGGGCCAGCACCACATGCTTCAGAGACAGGAGGCCACGCAGACTTTGCTTGTCCTTCTCGATCACCCCATCCGTCTTCCACAGGGAGAGAAGCCTGGAAGCTGGGCCAGAGGGCAAGCTTGGAGGAAGTGTGTGTGACCAGGGGAATGGATATAGCTCAGGAAAATGGCTCCTCCATGCCCATCTTCCTGTCTCTTTGGTCCCACCCTGGACCCCAGCCTTACCCAGACTGCTCTTTTCTAGGAGTTTTATAATGTGGCTTGCCAGCTCCAGCCCTTTTGTTCTCCTTGCTGCCTTTAAAAAAAAGTCTCAATGAGATTTCTATTGATATCCTTTACTCTCATCAACCTTCAGCCCTCTTCTTCTTGCTCCATTGGCTTCCCTACCCCGCCTGACCCTCTTGTCACTATGAAGACTCTGCTGCCGATACTTGCATGTCTCTTGTCTCCCTGTCATCCCTGACTCCTGCCTGGAGACCCTCCAGGTCAAGGTCTGTCTGTCTGTCTGTCAATTTTCTTTTATATTCCTCCCAATGGGCCAGGTGCTACTAAGAAAAATCACATAAATATTTAGGTCATGAGGCCACAGGTGAATAGCTCCTAACCACACTCATTGGTCCTTTATCAAGCCCCGACCCACCTTTCTCACCGGCTTTTACTCACCTTCACCATCCCCATCATCCTTCCCTTACAGCCTACCCGCCTCACCCTTCTCTTTGCAAGTGAGCTTCCCCCAGCTTCCCAGGGCAAACAGAAGTCACCGCCCAGGAATTCCTTCATCTTCACTTCCTTCCTTCCTTCCCATCTCTGTGGAGTCACCCATCCTTCTCCCCTGCCTTGGAGAGACACTGGCTGCCCTGTGTGAGCCCGGGTTCTCAGCCCTGTCCTCCTCTTCCTCTCCTGGCTCAGCTTGTTAACCCATCTCAGCTTTAATGACATTGTCTCCCCTGTTCTCCACCTCCACCTACTCAGCTCATCCACATAGTCAAGTCTCTCCAGAGTCAGTCTCTTCCTTCTTCAACCTGGACCATTTGCTGAAACATAAGAAACCAAGAATTCAGCCAGTGGACTATCACCAACACCCACGCCATCCCCGACCCAACCCCCAGTGCTCTGCGAGGCCTCTTACACAGTTAACCATGCACAGTCTCAAAGTCTTTCCTGGTTTCCCCCTTACCTCTCTGAAACATATCCTCCTGGGCTTCTGGTCCAGTTCCAACATCCCTGCCTTCCCCTGGATTTTGCTCTTCCCCACATCTTCTCCTTTGCTGTCTTCATCTTCTCATTCTACATGCCTCCCTGGGTGACCTTGTCAACCGCTGCAGCTTCAACAATCCCTTGTCTATCAATGACGCCCAAATTCAAACCTCCATCCACTCTTCCTCTTGACCTCCCTGGAAAGTATCACAGGTCCCCCTATGTCCCACACCCCATCACCAGACTTGTCTTCTTCCCTCTCTGATCTCACTTAACATCACCGTCTATCCAGCCTTCCAAGCTGATAACATAAGTCATTCTTCACCACTCCTGCTGAACTCTTTGGCACTCCTCAGACCAGCCAGGCCCTTTCACAGCCCTCATCATTCTGTCTTCTGTGCCTTTACCACCCTTGTTTGCCTGGCAAATTTCTGCTTCTACCTGTGAACTCAGGGCAAAGGTCAGCGGCCTCCTCTCAGGCACCTCTGCTCTCTCCCTGGGGAATTAGTTGCTTGTCCCTTCACGCTCACATGGCATCTGGCGCCTTTCCGGTCATGGAGCCATCTACCCTGTTCAGGGCTGCCTTCCCCTCCAGGCTCGGGGCTCTGAAAGGCAGCTCCTTTTCCTCTTTTAAAATAAATAGCATCTAGCACAGAGTCTAGCCCTAGTACATATTATATCAAGTGACAGAATAGGAATCCCTGACCGCCATTTTGTATGCATGTGTGAAATTTTTTTTTTTAATTTTTACTGAAGTTTTAGTTGCTTTACAATGTCGTGTTAGTTTCAGGTGTACAGAAAGTGAGTCGGTTATGTACCCCCTTTTTCAGATTCTTTTCCCTAGAGGTTATTACAGAATATTGAGTAGCTCCCTGGGCCAGACCACGGTAGCCGGCCGCCATCTTGGATCCCAGTCTTCCGGGACCATGGCAGGCTATGGCCCGGGTTTTGCAGAGTCAGGCTGCGGCAGGCAGACTTGGATCTGACTCTCAGCCCCAACACTTTCTAGCCACGTGACCTTGGGCAAGTTATAGGAGCTCTCTAAGCTTCGGGGAAATGGAGATATTATCACCCTTACCTCGCAGACTTACTATGAGAATTAAACGAAATGATGCCATGTAAAATATACAGCGGAGCGCCTGGCTCAGAGTAAGAACTTTATAAATGTTAGCCATTATTATTAATAATGTGAAGGCTCTTCTGTAGGCTCGTAGAGCAAAGCTATAATCTTTTTAAAACCTGTGGCAATCAGGAGCTTTAAGGCAAGTTTGAATTAATAAGTTTCTGATGAATTTTGGTCTTCAAGGCATAGGAAATAAAAAATGTATGATATCTTATGTTTGAGTATAACAGCAAGCTTCAATGTATATTTCATCCATCCAGTGAAATCAGAAACAAGTCTTCTTGCCCATTTCAAATGAGACATCCAACAGGGAAAAGAGAAAGCTATCCATTCTGAGTAGTCATGCTTCACCAAAAAGTTTAGAAAGAACTCCAGCCATTTTCTTGATGGATAAGGCTTCCTCTACCCTTTCTGGAGGGCCTAGAGGCAGTAGAACATGACATGTCATTTCCTTCTCTAAATGTCCTGAAACATTGACAGATATACTTTTGTACAGATGTGCCCATGATGCATCATATTGAATTATTAACTTTCTCTCCTAAAGATTATTAATGTCTACCTTCCATTGGAACAAGAAAAAAAAAAAAAAAAGAAATCTCTCTAGGCTTCTGGGAAAAACCCAACAAGTTATCGTTCTGTACATGAAAACTGCATGAATAATAATTTGCAGGGTTTTGATAGATTTCATTCACAAACACTTCATGGTTTACTAAAAGTTGTTAACTCAGTCTGCATGTTTAGACAGAGCCTAAGGGGTTCCACCCAGGCCCTGAAAAAGTGATAAGAAGTCAAGAGAACTGATGAGGGATATTTTACAGCTGGTTCCAGACTAGGTTTTCAAGTCAGTTAATGTGGGTCAGATATGTTTGGGGTCTGAGAATGAGCTATATAAAAAGAGCATTGAAAATAGAAGACATGGTCCCTGGTTTCAGAGGGTGTTATGGGCTAAATTGTGTTCCCTGTCTAATTCGTGTATTGAAGTTCTAATTCCTAGTACCTCTGAATATGATTATATTTTGAGATCAGGTCTTAATTTTTTTCTGCTTTGTAAATAAGTTTGTTTGTACCATCTTTTTAGATTCCACATGTAAGTGATACAATATGGTATTTGTCTTTGACTTACTTCTCTTTGTATGATAATCTCTAGGTCCATCCATGTTGCTGCAAATGGTATTATTTCATTCTTTTTATGGCTGAGTAGTATTTTATTATGTATATAGTGTGTGTGTGTGTGTGTGTGTGTGTGTGTGTATCTATATATCTCACTATCCATTCCTCTGTCAATGGGAGATAGGGTCTTTGAATAGGTAACTAAGCTAACGTGAGGTCATCATAGTGGGCCTTAAAGCTGAAAGCCAAAGAATTGATGCTTTTGAACTGTGGTGTTGGAGAAGACTCTTGAGAGTCCCTTGGACTGCAAGGAGATCCAACCAGTCCATTCTAAAGGAGATCAGCCCTGGGATTTCTTTGGAGGGAATGATGCTAAAGCTGAAACTCCAGTACTTTGGCCATCTCATGAGAAGAGTTGACTCATTGGAAAAGACTCTGATGCTGGGAGGGATTGGGGGCAGGAGGAGAAGGGGACAACCGAGGATGAGATGGCTGGATGGCTTCACTGACTCGATGGATGTGAGTCTGAGTGAACTCCAGGAGTTGGTGATGGACAGGGAGGCCTGGCGTGCTGTGATTCATGGGGTCACAAAGAGTCGGACACGACTGAGTGACTGAACTGAACTGAACCAAATATGACTTGTGTCCTTATAAAAAGAGGAGATTAGGAGACTTCCCTGGTGACCCAGTGTTTGAGAATCCACCTGCCAGTGCAGGGGGACATGGGTTTGACCCCTGGTCTGGGAGGATTCCACATGCCATGCAGCAACTAAGCCAGTGTCCCCCAACTACTGAAGCCCATGTGCTCCAGGGCCCATGCTCCCCAACAAGAGGAGCCACTGCAAAAAGAAGCCCACGCTCCACAACTAGACAATAGCCCCTGCTCATCACAACTATGCACGCAACGGCAAAGACCCAGAGAGGCCAAAAATATACACAAAGAGAAGGCCATGTGCGAACACAGGGAGAGGACAGCCGTCTGCAAGCCTAGGAGAAAGGTCTCAAAGGAGGCCAACCCTGCCGACACCATGGTCTTGGACATCTAGCCTCTAGAACTGTGAAAAAATAAGTCTATGCTTTTATCTACCCCACCTGCGGCTTACAGCCGCCCTAGTAGAGTGGTTTAGGGGGGTGATCAAAAATCGCATCTCTTTGATCACCACCACCCCCACCTCACTGCCTTCCACAGTCCCAATTCTTGCATCGTCTGTGACCACAGGGCAATGGACTCCTCCCGGGTCTCCTCGGGTCCCTCACATGTCCCTGCATGGGGGCATGGGTAGGCTCTCTCTCTGGCCTCTGTCACTTCCCAGTGAGGAGCTGTGTGTCCCCACCACCTTATCAGGCCTCTGTTCTTGACCAGACAGTCTCCAAGGTCAAGACCACAGCCATGCCCATCACATCATCACTCTCAACACTGATAGGCTAACCCTTGGGGAATCCCCCGACCAATCAGAGCATGGCTTCCCAGGGACTGGCGTCTGACCCTGCCTCCCTCCAAAGCCATCCCCCACCCTTTCTCCTCCTCATCTCCCCTTTCCTTCCTGCGCCACCTCCTCTGTTCTGCCAGGGGGCTCATGGCCCTCCCCAAAAAACCCCATCTGGAGGCTCAGGCTTCTGTCACGTCCTCTCAGCCTGGAGTGCCTGCCTGCTTTCGGCTGCTTTGGGCCAAAAAACAAACACTCTAAGCATCTGAGGTTGAATTACAACCCTTCACACACCTCTTATTCTTTTTGCTAACAGTTGTCTTCAAATATTTGTCTGAGAGAAGAGAAATGTTCTGTGTGACTCTGGAGGGCAATGTTAAGATCTGTGCGTGGAGACTGTGGAAGGCAGTTGTTTCTTCTGTAAAAAGGCAGAGTTGTTGGCAATAGTGGGGTCCAGTGGGATGCTGTCCTCTGAGGAAGGACATTCCTGTTCTAGAAGCTGTACAATGGCTCTGTCTCCCCCCACCCACTCCTCTTCCTCATCTTCTTCCGCATGCTTAATGCTGGGAGCAGTACCACCACTTGCCTTTGCCCAAGCTGGTGCCTGCAATTCAGCCTTGAATCCCATCTCTTCTTCTGCACTGAACCCCAGACCATGCCTCTGTCTCATTTCAGATGCAGTCCAAGCTGGCCTCAAGGCTTCCCAGGTGGCTCACTGGTAAAGAATCCACCTGCCAATGCAGGAAACTCAGGTTTAATCCCTGAGAGAAGGGAATGGCAGCACATTCCAGTACTCTTGCCTGGAGAATTCCATGGACAGAGGAGCCTGGTGGGCTACAGTCCATGGGGTGGCAAAGAGTCAGACACGACTGAGCAACTAACACTTTCACTTTTCCAGGCTGGCCTCACCATCCTATTGCACCCGGCTGCAGACATTGCTCTCTCTGGCCGTTGCTTTCCACGTGCTCTGTCTGGAAGGCTACTCTGGCCCACCTTGACTGCTCTGAGCCCCACCTTGTTCTTGCAGCTCAGGTTGAGTAGTGCCTCTCCTTGGAAGCTTTGCTGATGCTAAATCTTATTTATTTCACAATCGAATAAGATGCCTCTTCTTTGCAGCCTGTGTTTCTTCTATGATTACACTTAATGCACTGCTTTCAAATTGTTGGCTCATGTTTCCGTGTCTCCAATGGGAGAACAGAGGCTCTGTCTTCTCTCCCCACACTCTTTGTCTCTCTTTGAGCTTCCTCCTCCCAACGTGTGCTTGAGAAATATTTCCATAAAGAAGGAGGGACGAGAGAAGGAGAGAGAGAATCCTGGTGTCCTGAGGTGACTTTTCATGCACTCAGTACCTATTTCTGATCACAAAGTGTGTCATGGAATACATTCTCTGTTGGAATAGAGGTACAATTAGAATGTAAAGGCTTTCTGGTTCTGATCTGGAGCTGAATAGCTTCTCATGTCTCTTTGTGCTCATTTCCTGGCTGAGATGGGTGGGACAGGCCGGCTTTGTTGGCTCCAGCACTCAGCTCCTGACCAAGGCTCAGCTCTGAGAAGTGGTGACAGTAAAAATCAGCGACTCTGGAGAAGAAGACAACCCACACGAGAGCCGGGTCAGGAAGCGGAGGCAGGGTGGGCCCGGGAAGAGGCTGCTGGGTCTGGCGATGTCATGGAGCAGGAGCATCCCTGCTCAGAGAAGCACCGCTGTCCTGATAGAAGAGAAGCTGACCCACCTGCCCAAGAAGCCAGGCCGGCCTGGAACCAAAGGAGGGAGGTTTGGAGACACACCACCAAGGATACATCCCGGATCCTTTCCTGGGGTGAGAGCTGCCCCTCCTCCACGCTGTCACCAGGAGACGGTTAATGTTTCTGGCCAGGGGCTTTGGTCGTGGTCATTATCACGTCGCCCTCCTAACCATTTGCCTTCTGCCCTCCTTTGCATTGGAAAATCACTTGCATTATTTTTCATCTGTTCACAGTAACACTTAGGAGAAGGACTTCTTTCTGCAGTGTTGTGTGGGTGTGCATGGGTGTGTGGGAAGTGCACCTCACACGACAGGCGGTCAGCCTGACTTACCAAAGTGCTCACTATCTGGGGAGTCACTAGGGGTAAAGGATCCCCCTGCCAATGCAGGAGACGAGGGTTTGATCCTTGGGTTGGGAAGACCCCCTGGAGAAGGAATTGGCAGCCCACTCCAGTATTCTTGCCTGGAGAATGCCATGGACAGAGGAGCCTAGAGGGTTACAGTCATGGGGTGGCAAAGAGTCGGACAGGACTGACCAACTGAGCATAGCAGGAAGCAAGAGAAGGTGGAGGAAAACGCTTGCATGATTTTCTGGCCTGAGCACTGTGCAAGGAGGACAGAGGCCTGGGGATGTTTAGGGGGTCTGCCTGCAACCATTCAGTGGGTTTGCTGTCCCATCACCCAGCCCAAGACAGGGGCCCAGAACTTCAGACTCCCGGTCCAGGGCCCTTGCTTTACAAAGTGGCACCTCTCTTTGACTCACAAAACCAGAATTTATTATTATTCCTGCAGCTCTGGGTGGCCGGCTCAATATCCCTTTACCTGGTAAATTATTTATATTGAAATGTGTTCCTGAGAGGCCAGAAGGAAGCCACATATGCTGGGAGCATCATTTAATTTATTACTGCATGGATTCCCAACGGCTGCTGGTTCCGCTGTGGCAATTTTGTAATGCCACATTTCCAGTTCTAGTTCGACATTCTGCTTCGGCCGAGGGAGCTGCTTCATGGAGCATGGTGTGGGGCATTGCAAGGCCCATCAGAGAGTGAGATCTCCTCACTGGGTCTTCCAGGCCCTCCCTCCAGACCAGCGCTGCCCCCCCATCCCCTCTGACCTGATCCATATGCCCAAGATGGGTTTCAGAGTCAGACCCCCCCAACGCACCGCAAGCATGACTGGGTTCCCGGCACGGTACTGGGTGCTCTGCAGAGGGGACCTCATCTCACCTTCACAACAAGCCAGTGGGCAGGAGGCTCGGATGGGGAGGTCTTTGCAGCCCCAGATCCACACTCGCCCTTGACTGGTCCAGACACCCCTGCCCTCTCCAGCTGACCTCCTAGTGAGGTGGTGAGGCCTCGTGGTTCAGAGTTGGGGCTGTTCCTTGAACCGGTCACCTAACCTAACTTACATCTGCCAGCTCCAACCTTCCACTCCACCGCTCCCCTAATCCCCTCCTTTGGCAATCACAATTCTGTTGTCTGCGTCCATGAATCTGTTTCTGTTTTGTAGATAGCTTCACTTCTGTCCTATTTCAGATTCCACATAAGTGACATCATATGGTATTTGTCTTCCTCTGTCTGACTTACTTCACTTAGTTTAATAATCTCTACTTGCATCCATGTTGTAGCAAATGACATTATTTCATTCTTTTTTGTGGCTGAGCAGTATTCCATTGTACTTATGTACCCATCTTCTCACCCTCTTTATCCATTCACCTGTCGATGGACGTGTAGGTTGTCTCTGTGTCTTGGCTATTGTTGAGTAGTGCTGCTATGAACATAGGGTGCACATATCTTTTTGAATTACAGTTTTGTCTGGATATATGCCCAGGAGTGGGATTGCTGGACCATAGGGCAATTCTATCTTTAGTTTTCTGAGGAACCTCCATACTGCTTTCTGTAGCAGACACGTTGTTTTTTAAAGTTCCCGAGTGATCCTGGCCCACAGTGAGGGGGACCCTCACTCTTGAGTGCTAGAATCGCTCTCTCATCTCTGGCACTGGAGGCAGGAATACAAGGATTTGTTGTGTGGCTGCAGAACATAGGAGGGTCAGCATGCATCCCAGGCAGTGTCTACAGCTGGTCAGAGTGGGTCAGGGTGTCTGTGTCTACAAGAGCACATGTTGTAAAACCAGGCACTTCAGTGGGAAGATATTATCCATGGAGCACCAGGAAGCTGAAAGGGTGCCGGAGCAGAGGTGGGAGATTACAGATCCCAACCCAGTCGTTACTTTCCCTTATTGGCAAGATGGGGATAACTAACACACACCTTGCCTGTCTCTTGGGGTGCTTATGGCTCCCCTATGAGGATGCAGATAGTAAAACGTTGCAACACACAAGGCTTTGTACACCAATGAATTATTGTGTTGGATTAAAGTTGTCACTGCTCAGCTGGTTTTGTGGGCATAAAATACACTCACCATAAAAGCAGTTGTAAGAGAAAGTTCTCTTGTTAGACTAATTTTCACCTAGAAACTGGGTCTCTAGTCATCATTAGGCCCAGCCTACAGACACACTTAAATCGCTCCATTCCAAACCCCTCACAAAGGGAACCACACTGAGGCTGCTACCTAATTGAACCCCAAGCACCTCGGTAAATGAAGGTGAGCTTTCTGCCTTAAGCAAACCCAACTTAACACATGGATGGTGGGGCAAGTTCTCTAGCAACGTTTGCTTGATTGGGCAGTCTCTGCCCCATCCTCGTTTGCCTCTGTTGAGAGCCAAGTGTGGGACCTCGCTGGTGCTCCACTGGTTAAGAATCCACCTGCCGATACAGGAGACAGGGGTTCGATCCCTGGTCTGGGAAGATTCCACATGCTGAGGGGCAACTAAGCCCCTGCACCATGACTACTGAGCCCGAGCTCTGGAGCCCATCCTCCCCGACACGAGAAGCCAGCGTGCTGCAACTAGAGAGCAGCCTCCACTTGCCGCGACTAGAGGAAGCCCGCAAGCAGCAACGAAGACCCAGCACAGCTAAAAATAATTAATTTTTTTAAAAAAAGAGCCAAGTGTGAAGGAAAAGTGGGGACAGGGGCTAAGTGAGAGCATGGCAGGCCGGCAGTTCTCGCCGCTTAGGACATCAGCAGCCAGGCAGCAAAGAGCATGGGGACCCCTCCAGCCGTAATTTCTAGATAAGCTCGGGCCCCCAAGAGGAGAAGCAGCCTGTGACCTGGAAGAACCCCAAGAAGTGGCCCAAGTTCGGGACCACCGATGTGATCAGACNAGGGGCAACTAAGCCCCTGCACCATGACTACTGAGCCCGAGCTCTGGAGCCCATCCTCCCCAACACGAGAAGCCAGCGTGCTGCAACTAGAGAGCAGCCTCCACTTGCCGCGACTAGAGGAAGCCCGCAAGCAGCAACGAAGACCCAGCACAGCTAAAAATAATTAATTTTTTTAAAAAAAGAGCCAAGTGTGAAGGAAAAGTGGGGACAGGGGCTAAGTGAGAGCATGGCAGGCCGGCAGTTCTCGCCGCTTAGGACATCAGCAGCCAGGCAGCAAAGAGCATGGGGACCCCTCCAGCTGTAATTTCTAGATAAGCTCGGGCCCCCAAGAGGAGAAGCAGCCTGTGACCTGGAAGAACCCCAAGAAGTGGCCCAAGTTCGGGACCACCGATGTGATCAGACAGAAGCCAAGTTAGCTATAGGTGTTGAACTGGGCAGACTGGCCATGGTGGGATCACAGGTCCTGTTGCAGCACTTAAGAGACACGAACCCCCACATTGAGAGGAGCCTGAAGCAGACATTCCAAGGGCCCAGAAACTGGGACACAGTGGAACATCCGCCACGGACCCAAGGATGGCTCAGGAGCGGCAGCAAGAGCGGCTGGACCCAAGGGTAGTGAACGGATGACCAAAGACGGGAGGGACACGAGAATGTGCCATCCCACACGGGTGACAACACCAAGACCTACAGGCCTCCCTCCTGACCTCCTGCCAACACCTCCAGCCTCTGCGAGCCCTGGCATTTGGACACAGCCACAAGGAAAGGGGAGTCAGACTTAGCAGAGGTGATCTCTTCCGCCGCCGGTGGCATGAGAACTTGACATAGAAATTACGTTCAGTTAAAAGAAAACAAAACACGGTTTCTAAATGCATTCACACCCCCCATAACCCCACTCCACCCCTGGGGAAGCCTGCATCTCTCTGGCTGAAACGTTGATTTGCTTTGCCGGCTGCATCATTTGTCAAGATGTCATGAGCTCCAGACCCTGGAAGCAGCTGTAGTGCCAGCAGTCAGCGGGAACACGAGGCCGAGTGTACGAGTCTTCTTGGGTCTTCCTTAGGGGCCAGCATGCAGGGGCTACCAACCCGGCCACCTGCTGCCAGGGTCTGACCTTGACATGCCTTCCCAGCAAAGGGGCTCAGGGCTCTCCAGCTGTCCATCCTTCAGGCCCCCTGGGGCAGCTCTAGGTTGCAGCAAAACTGCATTGCTTCACAATGTGAAACCATTTGGGCCGAAACTGGGCAGAACTTGACGAGGGTGCAGTTTCTCTCGGATGATTACCTACTTCCTGTCTGCACGGCCTCCCTATCGTGGGCTCCTCGGCTGCCCTCTGCTGCCCACCGGCTGCCCTCGGACGCCATCCATGGACCAGCCCTTCCCGGTTACCTCGTCTCTGTCCCCTGTGACAGCCGAAGTGACACCCACGGTCCTGATCTCCCCCATGGGCATACACAGACTTGTATACACAAGCGCCTACTTATTGCCTCCCCCATCTGGAGCAGAAGGGAGCACTACTTCTTCACCCTCACTTCCTCAGACAAGTAAATGGCACCATTCTGCTTCCGGCAACTCAGGCCGGAAACCCAGGAGTGTTTTGAGGCTTCTCCTCCCGTCATCACCTGTCTGTCGCCCCCGTTTCCAACCCAATCCTGTCAGCTTTTCCTCCAACACATATCTCAACTCATCCACTTCCTGCTCGCTTCTCAGCCACCTCCTGACTGCAAGCCATCATCGTCTCTCACATGGACTATTGCAAGAAGTTCTGACCCGGTCTCACTGCTTCTGATTCTGCCCTCACGATCCCTTCCCACAGAGCAGCTGGTGAAATGGGTTAAAATGCACATCTGATCCCACCACCATCTTGCTGGAAACCCTCTAATGTTTTCAGGAGGCTTAGAATAAAATCCACATTCCCAGCGTGGTCTGCCAGCCTCCAGGATCTGGCCTCTGTCCTCCCCATAGACCACCGTCTGGCCATTCTGCTCCTCAGACCCTCTGCTCCAGACACCCTCACTGTCTGTCTCTTCTTCAGAAACACCAAACCTGCTCCCTCCTCTGGGCCTCGTAGATGCTGGCACCTCTGTCTGGAAGATTCTCCCCCAGATCTCTTGGTGGCTCCTCATTGGTCAGGTCTTAGGGTGGGTGGTACCTTCTCAGAGAAAATGTCCTTGACTGTTCTGTTGACAGCAAGCCCTTCCCTTTCCCCCTCTCTCAGGATCCCTAGAACAGGATACACACCCTGAGGTGCCAAAGAGGATACAATGAGACGTAAGAAGAAAGTGGTAGGGTTTCTGTTACTTTTTACTCCATTTTTATAACATTTTTAATTTGGTGTGTATTTTATAATGCATTAGTACAGAGGCACATGAGTATCACTGATAAACCACTACATATATGTCTAAATGTGTGTGTGTGTGTGGCAGATGTTCAAAAATTTTTGATAGATACAAATAATCAAAAAAATTGGGCTTCCCTGGTGGCTCAGTGGTAAAGAATCTGCCCACCACTGCAGGAGACATGGGTTCGATCCCTGATCCAGGAAGATCACCCACGTGCCTTGGAGCAGCTAAACCCTTATATTACAACTACTGTGCTCTACCACCTGGGAGATGCAACTACTGAGCCCACATGATGGGCGCAACTAGAGAAAAGTCTGAGCAGGAACAAAGACTCAGCACACTCAAACATAAATAAATTGGAAAAAAAGGTTGAAAACTGCTACTATTCTACTATTTATTGTCTTTTTGTCACTTACCACTAAGCATTTCTTTTGTTTCCTTTTATTTGTTGTCTCTCTCTCTCTCTCTCTCCTCTTGAAAGGAAACCACCCAAGATCCATCTCTCTTGTTCATGCCGTATTATCTGTGTGAGCAGCTCTTATACGTTGAGCACATATGTGTGTGTTCAGTAAACATTTATTGACTGATTGAATGAGCAAATAAACAGAGCCTTCCCCGGGGCTTTGTGGAAGGACATCTAGCTAATCGTATACATTTCCACTCTCAGGATAGTGGCAAATAATGCCATAATGGGATGCTTGCGGAAAAGATGACTCATAGAAGACCTGGCTTGTTTCCAGATCATTCCCTGCCTCTACCTGCAGAATCAAAACACTTTCAAGTAGCCAAGATTCCAGGATCAGGAGAACAGGCCAGGAAGTCATCAATAATTTAGTATGAACTAGTTTCATGTACAATGACTCTGCATGGGCATTTGCCTCAAAAAACATCATTCCAGCTCAGCCACAAACTGTTCTTGAGACCATGTGTAAGCTCCTGACCACCTCCATGTTCTCACTTATACCGAGAGGAGCTAGTTCACAGCACCTTTATTTATTTATTTATTTATTTACTTTTTGCCTTGTCATTTTGAAATAGGGCTTCCTAGGCGGCTCTGTAGGTAAAGAATGAGCCTGCAATGCAGGAGATACAGGAGACACAGGTTCGATTCCTGGGCTGGAAAGATCCCCTGGACAGGGGTATGGCAACCCACTCTAGTATTCTTGCCTGGAGAATTCCATGGACAGAGGAGCCTAGTGGGCTACAGTCCATGGGGTCACAAAAGAGTTGGACACAACTAAAGCAACTGAGTATGTATGCACACATTTGGAAATAATTTCAAACTTGTAGTCAGGTCGCAAGAAGAATACGGAGACCATGTATATATACTTTTACTGAGACTTGCCTATTGTGAATATTTCCCCATTTGCTTTATCACATACTCTCTTTTCATATATATGTGTGTATGTGTATACATATATATACCCATACACATGCACCCTTTTTTTTTATGAATCATTTGAGAATAAGTGCCACACATTATATTAAGTGCTTCTGGGTGTATTTCCTGAGACTAAAGATATTCTCTTACAACTACAGTGCATTTATCAACTTCAGTAAACTTAACACTGAAAACAAGACTTTATCTTGTCTGCCATCCAGCATTTGATGTTTGAAATACATTCAGCAGCAGTATCCCTTCTTCAAACACAATCCTGCTTGGAATCCCCACGCACATCGCAGATGGAACCAGAAGGCTCACCTGCGGGAACAGGCAGCGCAGGGGCCGTGCATTCATTTCCTGCAGCCTCTGTAACCGGTTACAGACCTGGCAACTTGAAGAAACGCAGATTTATTATTGTACAGTTCTGGAGGTTAGAAGTCCAAGCTCAGTCTTATAGGATTAAAGTCAGGATGTTGCAGGGCTAGTCCCTTTGGAGGCCTGAGGGAACCCATTTTCGTGCCTCCTCGACTTCTGGTGACTGTCTGCACCCCTTGGCTCATGACCTCTTCCTTGAATCACTCCATCCTCTTGCCTCCTACCTCCTCATTGGACCACCTTACCTCCCTCTTACAAGGACCCCTGAGACTTAGTGAGTGAAAGTCACTCAGTCGTTTCTGACTCTTGCAACCCCATGGACTGTAGCCCACAAGGTTCCTCTGTCCATGGGATTCTCCAGGCAAGAATACTGGTGTGGGTTGCCATTTCCTTCTCTAAAGGTGATCAGCTTAAGTTAGGTTTAAATCCCCAATGAGTTTACTGATGGCATTTTGTTGATGCTGATCACCGCAATTCTTTCTCCGAACTACCATACTACAATGCCCTGTTTTTTTTTAAAGGAGGTGGGTGCTTAAAAATGGACTCATTTGCTGGTTTATTAAGACAATTCCACATAATGTTACCTGAGACTTAGGGGCCCCCAAATAATCCAGGAGCATCTCCCCATCTCAGAATCCTTAACTTATTCACATCTGCAAGCCCCCTTTTCCAGAAAGGTAACCTTTATGAGGTCTGGGGATTAACAAGTGAATATTTTTTGGAGGGTCATTATTCAGCCTGTGTATATTGTGTGTGAAAGACATGCTCAGCCATGTCCGACTCTTTGCAATCCCATGGACTGTAGCCCACTACACTCCCCTGTCCATGGAATTCTCCAGGCAAAAATAACTGGAGTGGTTCACCATTCCCTTCCCTAGGGCATCTTCCCAACCCAGGGATCTAACCCAGGTCTTGCGCACTGCAGGCAAATTCTTCAAATGGTAAAGAATGGGCTAAAAATGGTAGGTCCATTATTCAGCCTACCACAGGCCACATATGAGCAGACTCTGGGCTGCACAAAGGCACCAAAAATCCAAACCATTTGTGCCTTCTGGTTCATTTGGAATCATGTGGTTCATTGGCCAAGTCCTGTGCCTTTTGTTTTGCAAAAAAAACCCTATCTGATGCCAGGCCGATGCCTAGAGGCTGCCCAAAGAGGGCTGCTTTTAACAATTTGTACAAAGACTTCATGTAAGTCAACTGGTGGCCAACCATGTCACACACACCCCTTTTCTCCTAGGTCCCAGAGACTCCTTTTGAGCAACCCTGAGAGTTCCACTGCTACTGCTAAGTCACTTCAGTCATGTCCGACTCTATGCGACCCCATAGACGGCAGCCCACCAGGCTCCCCTGTCCCTGGGATTCTCCAGGCGAGAACACTGGAGTGGGTTGCCATTTTCTTCTCCAATGCATGAAAGTGAAAAGTGAAAGGAAAGTCGCTCAGTCGTGTCCGACTTGCAGCGACCCCATGGACCGCAGCCCACCAGGCTCCTCCGTCCATGGGATTTGCTAGGCAATCTCTTTCTAGGATCTCTTTAAAGCTCCAGGACCCACTGTTACGGCAGCTTTGGACTCAGATGTGCTACACTTTGATACCCCATCAACATGGGCCCCAGGACAGCTGGAAAAGGCAGATGTAGAAGCAGACAGAACCATCAGCATCATCAGGAGTCTCTCCAGTTGTCTCGGCGAGATGACGGCGGCTTGGCCCACAGTGCTGGTGGCAGGGGATGAGAAGCAGTCAGATTCAAGGTAGTGGAGCTGGGTCTGGTGGCTAGGTGGCATGGGGAGGGAACAAGAGAGTGGGTTTGAAGAGCAGTCCTAGGAGTTTCCCGACTGAGCAAAGGGGGCCTGTCTCAGGGCTGGGGAGACTGGGGAAGGAAGGGGCGAGCCAGAGTCTGGGTGGGGGAAACAAGGAATTAAGAATTCTCCTGGACGTGGTACATTTGAGATCAGGGATATGTAGTGCTGGGCTGTTGCAGAGGCTGGGCGAGTGTGTGCGTGTGCTGTGTACGTCAGTCATGTTCAACTCTTTGCAACCCTGTGGACGATGGGCCTCCAGGTGCCTCTGTCCATGAGATTCTCTAGGCAAGGATACTGGAGTGGGTTGCCAGGCCCTTCTCCAGGGGATCGTCTCAACCCAGGGCTCGAACCTACATCTCCTATGTCTCCTGCACTGGCAGGCAGGTTCTTTACCACTACCACTATCTGACTGTAACTAAAAATGCTCTTCCCTTTGGCTGCTGCCCTCTAGAGTCGGCCAGGGAAAATTCCGAGAAAAGACTGCATCCTGATTTCAACCCTGGGATGGGTCAAGAGGACTGGCTTTGGCATCAATATGCAGAAGGGGATCTCCTCCATGGAAATCCCTTGACTTGAACTTGGAACAAGTCTGACGGAACTAGAAACTTACAATACCACAGAATCATGGTCTGATGGCCCTCCCCAGCAGCACAGCCATCTTACCTGGGCCATCTCTCAGGTGTACATATAAGTTGGCAATTATTATTCAGAACTGCCTCTGGGCTTGACCATGTACAAGGAAGTGGAGATGGAAAGATGAACTTAACAGTCTCATGGAGGATATAGACTTTTCTTTTTAAGGCCACGTGTTGTTTGATTCCATTTATTATTTTTTAATTTCTAAAAAATATTTATTTGGCTGCATCAGGTCTTCGTTGCAGCACTCGGGATCTTTGCCATGGCACGTGTGATCCTTTTAGTTGAGGCATGCAGAATCTTTTTTTGTTCTTAGTTGCGGCATGTGGGATCTAGTTCCCTGACCAGGGACCAAACCCGGACCCCCTGCCCTGGGAGCAGTCTTAGCCACTGGACCACCAGGGAAGTCCTAGAGACAAACTCTTAAATAAGTGATTTCACATACAGCATAAAGGAAAACATGCTAAGTGAAGGTATAAGCAGGATGCAGTGGGAACATACAAGGAGGAGAATTCATTCTGCCTGGCAAGATCAGGGAAAGTTCAGCCAGAAAGTGTTAGTTGAGCTGACCTTGAGGGATGATGATGTGGATAAGGGTCTGGTCCATGGAACGGCAGAAGAGAGAAACAAAGTTGTGAAAATACATAGCTCAGGCGTGAACAAGTGAGTGGAGCCCAGAATGAGCCCAGAGTGGCAGACTGCATCTTCCAAAGATGGCTGCACCGATTTAGTACAGGATGGGATATCCTATACTTGCTCTTCTCTTGATGACGCTGACACCCCTCTATCAAGAGACAAGAATCTTTGTTCCCTCTCCTTAAACCTGGGTGGACTTTGGAACCACCTTGACCAGTAGAATATGACAGAAGTACTATGGGGATTCCAAAGCCAAATTATAAAAGGCATTGAAACTTCTACAGGGCCTCTTGGATCATTCATTGTAGGGGAATCCTGTGGCCATGACACAGAGACACTCAAACAGCCCTGTGGACAGAAGCCGAGCCCTCTAGGCAACAGCCATCATCACTTGGCAGCCTTGTGAGTAAGTAACCTTGCAAATGGATCTCTCAGCCTTGGACAAGCTTTCAGAAGATTCCTGCAGCTGACCTCTAACTGTGGCATGAGACACCCCACGTTGTTTCTGAATTCATGACTCACATAATCCATGAATATAATTAACACCATGATTTTCAGTCACTAAGTTTTGGGGCAGTTGGTTCTGCAGCCATAGTAACTGGAACCGCCTGGAAGAATTATCAAGGACCCTGTATGTCCTGCTAAGGAATTTGCTTTATTCTTTACAAAACCAAGCAATACTACTGTTTTCTGGATGGAGAGTTACATGATTCAGCCTATATATCTTAGAAAGACCATTCTGACAGTTTGAAGGATGGAATGGAAAGACAAGAAGGTGAATGAAAATGAGCAGCCAGTGAGGGCAGTGAAGCTGTTGTAAGAATCTAGGGAGGAGATGAAAGTTCACACTAAACATGGGGAAGGAAAATAGCAAAGACATTGGGGGTTGGGAGGTGAGTAGAGTGGTGAATGACTGAAAATGTGGAAAGAAAGAGAAAGTTAGAAGAAAGAGGCTGTGGATAGTGATCCCGAGAGTCTATCTTGGTAGACCAGAAGGACAGTAATTCATTAATGGGATAAGATAGGAGGGTGCATTCATTTAACATGGCATGGCTTCATGTAAAGCAAGGCTAGTATCCTGGCCTCTTCCTAGGGCTGGCTATTAGCCAGGTTCCTTTTGGGTGTTCACCCCTTGTCCCCTGAACCATGGCCACCCCACCAAAGTCCTGTGTATGCCCAGAGCAACTTGATTAGATATCCTAGCTCTATCACTGGAGAAGGCAGTGGCACCCCACTCCAGTACTCTTGCCTGGAATAATCCCATGGATGGAGGAGCCTGGTAGGCTGCAGTCCATGGGGTCACGAAGAGTTGGACATGACTGAGCAACTTCACTTTCACTTTTCACTTTCATGCATTGGAGAAGAAAATGGCAATCCACTCCGGTGTTCTTGCCTGGAGAATCCCAGGGACAGGGGAGCCTGGTGGGCTGCCATCTATGGGGTCGCACAGAGTCGGACACGACTGAAGCGACTTAGCAGCAGCAGCAGCAGCAGCAGCATCTCTATCACTAAGCTTCACTGAGCCGGAGTAGGTGGCTACTTAATTTTTCTCTGTAATCTTTCATTCCCAAATGCCTCTAACCCTTCAACAAGTCCTCTCAGCTCTACCTCCAGACTATAACTACTACTCTTCTTGGCACAGACCTTTTCCCAAGCCACCAGAAAATGGTTGCCTTCTTTTAGCTGGTCTCCTTTCTCTGTTTTTTTTTTTTTTTTTGCTTAATAGAAATCAGTTCATGTCACCCCAGTGCTTAAAATCCTCCCCTTGGCTTCCCATTGTGCTTAAGACAAAACCCACATTCCAGCCCTAAGTGTCTGAGGCTGTGTATCTGGACCCAGCTCTCTCAGCTCTCTGACTCTTCTTTGACACTCTCCTAGATGACCTCTTTGTCTGGTCTTCAAACATGCCAGTTTCCCTCCTGCCCCAGATTTTTCTCAAATTCTCTTTTCTTCATCCTGGGCCTCCCTTCCAAAGATGGTATTTGGAAAAGGACCCAATAAAAGTTCCTCTTCTCACTCTGAGTCTGAACAATGAGAGACATAATATAGAAATAACAAAGGAAGATCAAAATTCATTTTTATAACTAATAAAGGCCATGTTGGAGGATGTAGCTCAAGGAAGAAATGGGATGGTCTGCAGACCCCAGAACTGTCACGGTCTCTCCACTCAGACCCAATCTCTCTGCAAATGCAGATCTTGCCAAGAGAAGACAGAGAGCATGGAGGAACAGGGGAGAAGCCCTGTACCCCAGAGTAGCTTGCTCCTCAGATGGAATAGGAGAGAAGAATAAAGGATGGAGGGATAGGGAAGAGCTAGGGACACCTGGTTGATTCTTCCCAGCTCTGCTAATCTGATCAGCCCCTCGACTGACCCTGGGTGTGGTGAAGAAAAGGCAGAGAGAAAGCAGGAGTGGAAGACCACATCAGGAGTGGACGAAGTGCCTCCCCAGGAATCAAGGTTTCCAAATACCTATCTCATCTCCATTTCTCAAATCTCAGAGAGATCCTTGCTGATCCCTCCATGTAACAGATGCTTCTTGGGCTTCCACGGTGGCCCAGCGGTTAGGAATATGCCAGTACAGGGGCCCTAGTCTGGGACGATCCCACATGCTGTGGAGCAGGTCGGCCCATGTGCCACAGTGAGCCACTGAGCCTGCCTTCTAGAGCCCAGGCGCTTCACTGCTGAGCCCACACACTCTAGAGCCTGGGCTCCACCACAAGAGAAGCCACCACAGTGAGAAGCCCAGGCACCACAACTAGAGAGCAGCCCCCGCTCACTGCAACCTGCACTGAGAAAGCCCGTACTCAGTAACAACGACCCAGCTCAGCCAAAAATATAAATGTTTTTTTAAAAAGAGAGAGATGCTCCCCGCCCTCACCCCTTACACATACACTCAGTCTCTCCTTCCATCTTTACTCTAGTTATTTCTTTGCATCCGTAGATAATCAGTCATCACCCCTAGAACATAAGCCCTGTGAGTTCAGTGGCCCGTTGTCTTGTCCACCATTACTACCTCAGTGCCTAGGACAGGACCTGGTACATAGCAGGTGTTCAACAAGGATTTTTTAATGAAGAGACAAGAGTGGGAATCTCTGAGACTAAATCCCTTTAATTGTGGCCTGGGTTAGGGGGTCTCCCTGTCCTCTCGATACCCAGAGGACGTCCTCCCAGACCTTGGGGGAACAGTGGCCCGATGAGGGCATGCCTGGTGATTGCATGTCTTCACTACCAGTCTGGAAGCATTAAGCCCCTTCTTAGGAAGCGTGGATACTATTTTAAGAGACAATTTGTGACTAGCTACCATGACGACGATGTCTCACCTATTTCCTTAGCTTAGAGACGTGGAGCGCTAAAAATGCTGTGTGGTGTAATTGGTTTCTTCAGTGTGGGGTCTAAGCTTTCTGGGGTGTATTATGTTCCAAATGAAAAGGAACAGCAAGATAAACCAGTGCCCCCACTTCCTCTCTCAGAAAAAGCCGGTTCTTCCTGGCTCCTGCCAACCCATAGGAGGCGAAGATGATGCAGAAATTATGGCCCTGGACCAGTCTGAGAAATGGCTCTTCAGGCCTGAGATAGGAAGTGGCGGGGGCAGGGTGGGGAGCCAAATGCCTATGGTACAGCCAGCCTATAGGGTCAGTGATGTGATCTGAGAGCATCTAATGGGTCCCCTGCCCCCACCCCAAGTGAGGCCCTCCAGGGGGTTGCCCAGGCTCACTCTGCAGAAGGTGGGCACTGCAGTCAACCACGTGCATGTTGAACATATGTTCCATGGAGGAATGAAGACAGAGGTTAAAGGACAGCACCCGCCCCTCCTGCCCCCAACAGCAGGGGTGCATAGTCTGGAAGGAGCAAGGAAAAGAAGGCAGCTCTGGGGCTTCCCTAGTGGCTCAGTGGTAAAGAATCCATCTGCCAGTGAAAGAAACATGGGTTCGATCCCTGCTCCAAAAAGATCCCACATGCCACGGAGCAAAGCCCCTGCGCCACAACTGTTGAGCCTGTGCTCTAGAGCCCAGGAACCACCACTACTCAGCCCACGTGCCCTAGAACCCCTGCTCCTCAACAAAAGAAGCCACCAACCGCAATGAGAAGCCCACACGTTGCAACTAGAGAGCAGCCCCCACTTGCTACAACTAGAGAAAACCCTGCGCTCAGCAACGAAGATCAGGCACAGCCAAAAATAAATTTAAAAAATTATTTTTAAAATTAGAAAAAAGGAAAGAAGGCAGCTCTGCGCAGTTTTGGGACAAGGATGCCAGTGTCTCCTCTTCCATGATGAGGGCAGGACAGAGCAAGTTCATCGGCCACTCCTGCCAGCATCCGAAGTCCCTAAACACCAGTCACTCCAGCCTCTCAAATACCGGCTCTCATTTTCAAACCATGGAGAAGGGGAGAGGCTAAAGAATTCCCTTTCATTTCACTCCATTAATAACTAAGCGGCAAGGCCTGAAATATTTATGCACCTGAGCACAGAGTCTGCTCTGGGCAGGACAAGTCAGATCATGGTGATTTGAAAGGCTGCTGTCTCGGCCCTGTTAGAAGGGACAACGGAATGGCTTTGATGGCCAGGTGGGGCCAGCAGTGACCAGGGCACCCTCCAGGTGAGTGCCATCTGCCCAGGGGGCACCCAGGAACAGAGGGCTTCCTCCAGCTTTCAGAACACGTGCCTCTTCTAAGAGGCATGGCCAATGTTGGCTGCTGACAGTGGTCTCTGCCCTTTATCTGCCCTTCTGCTTTGTAATTCAGCGATGGGGCCAGGGAGACCTCACACCTCATGTAGAAATTAATTCAAAATGGCTCACAGATCTAACTAGAAAATGCAAACGTAATTTAGACACAAGAGAAAATTTTCATGATCTGAGTTAGAGAAGGCGTTCTTAGACATGATAACCAAAAGTCTGATCCATGTAAGGAAAAAAGTGACAAATTGGGACCTCATCAAAGTTTAAAATTTTTGCTCTGCAAAAGAAACGTTAAGAGAATTCAAAGACAAGCCACAGACTGGAATACGATATTTGCATCTGCCCTGGTAGCTAAGAGTAGCCACATAAATACAGTTCTAGCCAATGCAATAGTAAGCCAGCAGGATTCTTGAGAAGATTCCTCCTCTCTGATAGAAAGGTGGAAATTCGGGACTTCCCTGAAGGTCTAGTGGTTAAAACTTCACGCTTCCTGGACTTCCGTGTTGGTTCAGTGATAAAGAATCCGCCTGCCAATGCAGGAGACTCGGGTTTGGCCCCTGATCCAGTAAGATCCCACATGCCATGAAGTTACTAAGCCTGTGTGCCCCAACTACTGAGCTCTAGAGTCCATGTTCTGCAACAAGAGAAGGCACTGCTGTGAGAAGCCCTCACACTGCAACCTGAGAGTTGTCCCCTCTCTCCACAGCTAGAGAAAAACCCCAAGTAACAGTGAAGATCCAGCACAGCCAAAAATAAATAAATAAAATTAAATTTAAAAAAGACTTCACACTTCTAATGCCGGGTGCATTGGTTCATCAGGGAACTAAGATCCTACATGCCTTGCAGCCAAAAAAATGAAGTTGCCGATGCTCATTAAAAAAAAAAAAAAAGTAGACGTTTCTGAGAATATTTTTTCCTCAGCAGATTGGCTATCACCCCTTTCTTCCTGCCTTTGGTAAGTGCCACTTAGAGCTATAACTGCCATCATTTTCAAGCATGAAAATCTATACGAGAGTCCTAGAGATTCAGGTTCAACACGCTGACCTGTTTGAGGTACTGACCTAGCATCACAACGGCCTCCTTGCAGACTTTTGTTGTGTGAGACCATTTCAAAGGCCTTTGTTCTTTAGCATTGGTCCAATCCTCTGTTACTTTGAGGGGAGGGGGTCCTAATTGTTACAGAAACAAGGTTGCTTCTTTCTTTGGCCCCATCTCATAGGCTACACCAGATGGGAAGTCAGGGTGCCTGGGAGAACCAGCATCTCCTCTGTTGGGTGCTTCAGGAGTGCGCACTAGATGCTCTGGAGGGCGGTACTGTTCACATGTAGCCTTTCTGTGCTGTGTGTGTACAATCCCGAGGAGTCTGCAGGTCTGGTCTTTGCGATCCCTGTTGCAGTAGAATTCAACCCTGGCTACGCTGAGCAAAAATAGAGCTTTTCTGGAAAGATACCACGAGTTCTCAGCAAACACAGGATGTAGAGCTCTGGGGAACTCAGCAGCAGGAATCCACAGACTTGCTCCCTAGGATGCTGCCATAAAATGACTCTTGAAGTCAGGGTGCCTGGGATAACCAGTATCTCCTCTGTTGGGTGCTCCAGGAGTGCGCACTGGGTACTACCTCCTCCCATCGGTTTGTGTCTTGGTTCAAGTTTCAGACTCCCTGGAGAGAGAATCCAATGGCTAAAACTTGGTCAGGTACTCACCTCATGGAAAATTCAATTTGTCCAGTAGCTGACAAGGTTTGTTGGTCAAGCCTCACTCACTGCCTGCTGATGTAGTCAGGGATGGACAACAAGCCCCCAAGGAGTGGGGTGTTTCCTTCAGGAAAGAATGAGGATCTGTAGCATTGCACTTCTTAAAATGGCAGTCATGGCTGTCACTCTAGAACCACCTGACTGTATCCTCATTAGCCCATACAAGAATCTGGACCCAAAGGGCTGGACCTTGTCCCCGAATCTCATCCCTGCTCCAAATGGAGGCAATTCGTTGGCACCAGATGGTCCTGCAGTGGGTTTCAACAGATGTTTCAACAGTGGGTTTCACAGGTTCTAATCTAGAAATCACCCTAGCTTTCTGTGCAGGAATGGATAGTTAAGAAGACATCCAGACCAGCTGGGGGATGGATAGAAGGACCAGGACAGGAGAAAGATGGGAGTGATTACAGAAGGAAGGCATGGCTTCCATTTCTGATGGAAGGTCAGAGTGAGGAAGAGAAAGGAAACCAAGTTTCAGTGTGAGCACCACGGTGGCTAGATGTTGCCATCCATGGAGAAGAGTAAGCAGGGGACAGAGCAGGTGACTATGGGTGAGTGCTAAGCTTCCCAGTTCACACAGATTAAGATCTTGTCTCAGGTGATGTCAAGTGGGAAGCCCGGAGCTCTGGGTCCAGCCTAGACATGCCTATGCGGAAGTCAACAGTCTCTATGTGGTCCTTAGTCCAGGGACAGGATGTAATCACTGGGGAAAGAGGTGAGAACAGGAGGACAAGAGCGCTGGTCTGACCATGGAGGGCTCCTCTTTTCCTCCTCAGCAGGAGGAGCTGCCTGGAAGGGGGAAAGGAAACAAGGGAGTGTGGGGTAGGGTCATGGAAGCAGGAGGAGGGAAGCTTCATTTATGCCAATTCTGCTGTGACTTCAGGGGTTCTTGGAGGTTTGACAGGGCTTCCCTGGTGACTCAGGTGGTAAAGAATCTGCCTGCAATGCAGGCGACCGGGGTTCGATCCCTGGGTTGGGAAGATCCCCTGAAGAAGGGAATTGCTACCCACTTCAGTATTCTTGCCTGGAGAATCCCATGAACAGAGGAGCCCGATGGGCTACATACAAACCATGGGGTCGCAAAGAGTCAGACACGACTGAGCAACGAACACTTCTCTTTCTGGAGGTCTGACACTATACTTCTTCATGCAAGAGCTCCTAGGTAGTCATCAGCCTCCGACATCAGTCCCCCTGGAGAACAACCCCCACCCCAACCCCACTTGCCCTTCTGCGGGTCTCTTCCCATCCACCCAGCATCACAGCGGGGAGGGAATAAAACCTCAGAAGGCCACTGAAGAAAGAACCCTTACCTCCCTGGTCCACTTCGCTCCAGGGATTCATTGTAACTTTTTAGCAACTGAGCAAAGGAAGAGGAATTTGAGGCTCAGCTGTTGAGCTGGTTTTGCAATTACCTCCCCTCCTCCGCTCACCCTCGCGCTTCAGGAAAACTCAAGCCATACGTCCAACATGGCCGTGGGGCCGCCTGACAGCACTGAGCATGCTCAGAACACGCAGGCCCCCGCCGGCTGTGCCGCGGCCCCAAGGAGAGAAAGTCCAGATGGTCTGTGGCTCAAGGAATACTCTGATCTCAGCGGCCAAACTGCTTGGGGCATTTAACAGGAAATTGGGGCCAAGTAATAGCATTTTGTCTTGGCTGGCCTTCAGAGCCGTTTTGGTAGCTTAAATTTAAAACTGAAGATAAAAAGTGCTTTAGCATTCGAGAAACCAAGAAGAGGGAGCATACTTCCTTTCTGCCTGTGACATTTAGAAGCCGAACTCTACCTGGGAGGATGAAGTTTGTGGTCTTGGGAAGGAGAAGGAACTCTCGGGGAAACCAACTATTGCAAGAGTCCTCGACCTACCCACAGGGGACAGAGGGGAGAGGACGAAATCGGTCCGGGACCGCCAGAGACTCACGATTAGGGTCGATAGGCGGAAGCTCTGGTGGACTTCTGGCCAGGCATCTCTGCAGGCGGTATTGTCAGTCCTGCTGTAGGAAGCTGTCAGCAGAGGCCCGGCTGGCACCAGCATTGCTTTCTCTACCCTTGTCAACCCAGCCACATTCTGAGCATACATGCCTAGAAAGCAGGGCCTTTCTGAACCAGCAGATGCAAAGCTCCAAGTCCCACTTCTCATTCTCCAGAGGCCCAGAGAAGGTCGGTGATTTCCCCTGGGGCTCAGAGAAAGCGAAAGGCTGATGCCAGAGTGCATGTCAGGTCCGGAGGTCTCCCTGGCTCTCAGGATGGCCTGATGAGGCTGGTGTGAGTAAACGGGGCCAGCCTCAGCTCTCTACAACAGCCCCAGTGCTCTCTCCTTGACTCAAATGTGCCCGACAAATGCACCTAACTCCCTAAGCTCAACTGCAAGCTGACGAAAGAGTTGGAGTGGTTTTAAGAATAGACACTGGCTGCCAGAGGAGGAGAGCTGGGGGTGGGTGCACTTCCCCTTAAGGGCCAGAGCCCATCTGTCATTTGGTGCCATCACAGAAAAGCAGAGATCCTGTTCATCTCTTTGATGATGGAGATATGATAAGTAACAATATGTTTTCAAGAAAAGCCTTTGCATCAGTTTGCTTTGGTTAAAAAAAAAAGTAATAACTTTGGTTCCCTTTGTCAGAAAGGGAACACTTTTCCATCTTGCAGTTATTCTAGAGTGTGTAATAGGCATTGTGCATTCACTCATTCATCAAACACCATTGAGCCCTGGCTGTGTGTCAGGTGTGAGGGATGCAGAGAAAAAGGTGATGACGGGGAAGGGGACCAGCCAGGGTGTGAGCTGGAGAGTGGAAGTTGCCTGTGACAATTCTGATGACGAGAAACACACTTAAAACACAAAGACAAAAGAATAAAATCCCAAAGTTTAAATGAAAAGATACATTGAAAAATACCAAAGGAAAGCTAAAGTAATCATATTAATATTTAAAACAGAATCTAAAGAAAAATACATTAATAAATATAAAAGGGTCATTACAAGCAGATTCTTTACCAGCTGAGCTATGAGGGAAGCCCAAAAGAGTCATTACATCATGACAAACGGATCAATTCACCAAAAAGATAGGGTAACTTTAATTTTTTAAACTTGTATATTCCTAATAACCTCAAAATACTTAAGGAAAAAAAGTTCTGTAAGGAGAAATTAACACATCTACCCTAGGGGAATATTTTAACACAATTCTGTCAGTCATTAATAAAGTGTCAGTTATATATATATAATTTGAGAAATTTTAACATATTGATGAGATTAACACATTCATACCAACTGATTGCCACAAAAAAAAAAACAGTCTAATCAGAACAATACCAAGTGTTGGTAACGGTGAACACTGATGATGACTTGTTTGCTGCTCACTCAGTCATGTCCAATTCCCCTCGACCCCATGGACTGTAGCCTGCCAGGCTCCTCTATCTGTGAAATTCTCCAGGGGAAAATACTGGAGCAGGTTGACATTTCCTTCTCCAGGGGATCTTCCTGAGCCAGGGATGGAACCCGGGTCTCCCACATTACAGGCAGAGCCCTCCAGAAGTATAAATTACTACAACCATTTTGGAAAAGATCTGGACATTAATTAGAAGGCTGTGTGTACATGCTGAAAGATGAACTCCCCAGGTCGGTAGGTACCCAATATGCTACTGGAGATCAGTGGAGAAATAACTCAAGAAAGAAAGAAGAGATGGAGCCAAAGCAAAAACAACACCCAGTTGTGGATGTGACGCTGATGGAAGTAAAGTCCGAAGCTGTAAAAAACAATATTGCATAGGAACCTGGAATGTTATGTCCATGAATCAAGGCAAATTGGAAGTGGTCAAACAGGAGATGGCAAGAGTGAACATCAACATTTTAGGAATCAATGAACTAAAATGGACTGGAATGGGTGAATTTAACTCAGATGACCATTATATCTACTACTGTGGGCAAGAATTCCTTAGAAGAAATGGAGTAGCCATCATGGTCGACAAAAGAGTCCAAAATGCAGTACTTGGATGCAATCTCAAAAATGGTAGAATGATCTCTATTCGTTTCCAAGGCAAACCATTCAATATCACATAATCCAAGTCTATGCCCTGACCAGTAATGCTGAAGAAGCTGAAGTTGAACGTTTCTATGAAGACCTACAAGACCTTCTAGAACTAACACCCATAAAAGATGTCCTTTTCATTATAGAGGACTGGAATGCAAAAGTAGGAAGTCAAGAGATACCTGGAGTAACAGGCAAATTTGGCCTTGGAGTACAAAACAAAGCAGGTCAAAGGCTAACAGAGTTTTGCCAAAAGAACACACTGGTCATAGAAAACACCCTCTTCCAACAACACAAGAGAAGACTCTACACAGGGACATCACCAGATGGTCAATACTGAAATCAGATTGATTATATTCTTTGCAGCCAAAGATGGAGAAGCTCTATACAGTCTGCAAAAACGAGACCAGGAGCTGACTATGGCTCAGATCACGAACTCCTTATTGCCAAATTCAGACTTAAATTGAAGAAAGTAGGGAAACCACTAGACCATTCAGGTATGACCTAAATCAAATCCTTATGATTATACAGTGGAAGTGACAAAGAGAATCAAGGGATTAGTCTGATAGATAGAGTGCCTGAAAAACTGTAGACAGAGGTTCATGACATTGTACAGGAGGCAGTGATGAAGACCATCCCCAAGAAAAATAAATGCAAAAAGGCAAGATGGTTGTCAGAGGAGGCCTTACAAATAGCTGAGGAAAGAAAAGACACGAAAGGTGAAAGATATATCCATTTGAATGCAGAGTTCCAAAGAATAGCAAGGAGAGATAAGAAAGCCTTCCTTGGTGATCAATGCAAAGAAATAGAGGAAAACAATAGTATGGGAAAGACTGGAGATCTTTTAAAGAAAATTAGAGATACCAAGGGAACATTTCATGGAAAGATGGGCACAATAAAGGACAGAAATGGTATGGACCTAAAAGAAGTAGAAGATATTAAGAAGAGTTGGCAAGAATATACAGAAGAACTATACAAAAAAGACCCAGATAATCATGATGATGTGATCACTCACCTAGAGCCAGACATCCTGGAATGTGAAGTCAAGTGGGCCTTAGAAAGCATCACTATGAACAAAGATAGTGGAGGTGATGGAATTCCAGTTGAGCTATTTCAAATCCTGAAAGATGATGCTGTGAAAGTGCTGCACTCAATATGCCAGCAAATGTGGAAAACTCAGCAGTGGCCACAGGACTGGAAAAGATCAGTTTTCATTCCAGTCCCAAAGAAAGGCAATGCCAAAGAAAGCTCAAACTACCGCACAATTGCACTCATATCACACACTAGTAAAGTAATGCTCAAAATTCTCCAAGCCAGGCTTCAGCAATATGTGAACCATGAACTCCCTGATTTTCAAGCTGGTTTTCGAAAAGGCAGAGGAACCAGAGATCAAATTGCCAACATCCGCTGGATCATGGAAACAGCAAGAGAGTTCCAGAAAAATATCTACTTCTGCTTTATTGAATATGCCAAAGCCTTTGACTGTGTGGATCACAATAAACTGTGGAACATTCTTCAAGAGATGGGAATACCAGACCACCTTACCTGCCTCCTGAGAAATCTGTATGCAGGTCAGGAGGCAACAGTTAGAACTGGACATAGAACAACAGACTCGTTCCAAATTGGGGAAGGAGTATGTCAAGGCTGTTTATTGTCACCCTACTTATTTAACTTATATGCAGAGTACATCATGAGAAATGCTGGGCTGGATGAAGCACAAGCTGGAATCAAGATTGCTGGGAGAAATATCAATAACCTCAGATATGCAAATGACACCACCCTTATGGCAGAAAGTGAAGAAGAACCAAGGAGCCTCTTGATGAAAGTGAAAGAGGAAAGTGAAAAATTTTGCTTGAAATTCAACATTTAGAAAACTAAGATCATGGCATCTGGTCCCGTCACTTTATGGCAAATAGATGGGAAACAATGGAAACAGTGAGAGACTTTATTTTGGGGGCTCCAAAAGCACTGCTGATGGTGACTGCAGCCATGAAATTAAAAGACTGTTGCTCCTTGGAAGAAAAGTTATGACCAACCTAGACAGCATATGAAAAAGCAGAGACATTACTTTGCCAACAAAGATCTATCCAGGCAAAGCTACGGTTTTTCCAGTAGTCATGTATGGATGTGAGAGTTGGACTATAAAGAAAGCTGAGCACCAAAGAATTGATGCTTTTGGACTGTGGTGTTGGAGAAGACTCTTGAGAGTCCCTTGGACTGCAAGGAGATCCAACCAGTCCATCCTAAAGGAAATCAGTCCTGAATATTCATTGGAAGGACTGATGTTGAAGCTGAAACTTAAGAACTGAGTCATTGGAAAAGACCCTGATGCTGGGGAGAATTGAAGGCGGGAGGAGAAGGGGATGACAGAAGATGAGATGGTTGGATGGCATCACCAACTTGATGGAGATGAGTTTCAGTAAACTCTGGGAATTGGTGATGGACAGGGACGCCTGGCATGCTGCAGTCCATGGGGTTGCAAAGAGTTGAACACAGCTGAGCAACTGAACTGAAATGAACTGTGTACACATGCTCTGAATGACCCAGCAGTGCCCCACCTAGATAGACAGGCCATAAGGACACTCCCATACACGTGCATCAGGAGATATGTGTAAGAGAGTTTGTAGCAGCACTTTTTATAATAACTAAGATTTCAAACAGCTCAAATGTCCATCAGCCATAAAATGGATATGGAATAGTCATACACTGCAATGCTCTTCGACACCAAAATGAATGAACTGCCCTTTCTTCCTTAGTTTACACAAGCCATTCGCAAAAATATAATGTCAGAGAGAAAATTCAAATGTAGCCAAAGCTTAAACCGTAAATTGTTTAATGGTTGTTAGCTAGATAGCTAAACTGTAGAGAAAACCAAGGGAAAGACAGAGTGCGTGTGTGCTCAGTTGTGTCCAACTCCTTACAACCCTATGGATGGTAGCCCTCCAGGCTCCTCCGTCTATGGGATTTCCCAGGCAAGAATACTGGAGTGGGTTGCCATTTCTTCTAGGGGATCTTCCAAGCCAGGGATTGAACCCGTGTTTTCCGTGTCTCCTTGAATTACAGATGGATTCTTTACTGTTTGAGCTATCAACGAAGCCCAAACTAAAGAAAACCAAATGAAGCACCAACACAAATGTAGAATCATGGTTGCCTCTAGAAAACAGGGGTAAGACTGAGAAGTCTTATTGGAGAAGGCAATGATAATTTTTAAAAACATTTAACGTAAAATAGAAACTAGCTGTATTTCTCTGAAAGAAGCAGATATTTATACCTGGGACTTCTAAGGTGCTTTTAATGCCCTAGTTCTTAACCTGGGTGATGCATATACACTTAAGGGACACTTTTATACACTTGTATCAGGCAATGTCTGTAGGAAAACTAGCAGTATCGTCCATAATGCACAGGTGCTTGTTTTATTGAGATTTTTTAAACAGTACGCATACCTTTCATACATATTCTGTGTTTGAAAAATTTTGGCTGTGCAGTGCAGCATGCAGGGTCATAGTTCCCCATCCAGGGATGGAACCCGTGCTCCCTGCATTGGAACCTTGGAGTCTTAACCACTGGACTGCCAATTCAGTTTAGTTGCTCAGTCGTGTCCAACTCTTTGTGACCCCATGAGTTGCAGCACGCCAGGCCTCCCTGTCTATCACCAACTGCCAGAGTTCACTCAAACTCATGTCCATCGAATCGGTGATGCCATCCAGCCATCTCATCCTCCGTCGTCCCCTTCTCCTCCTGTCTCCAATCCCTCCCAGCATCAGAATCTTTTCCAATGGGTCAACTCTTCGCATGAGGTGGCCAGAGTATTGGAGTTTCAGCTTTAGCATCATTCCTTCCAAAGAAATCCTAGGGCTGATCTCCTTCAGAATGGACTGGTTGGATCTCCTTGCAGTCCAAGGGACTCTCAAGAGTCTTCTCCAACACCACAGTTCAAAAGCATCAATTCTTCAGCGCTCAGCTTTCTTCACAGTCCAACTTTCACATCCATACATGACCACTGGAAAAACCATTGCCTTGACTAGACAGACCTTTGTTGACAAAGTAATGTCTCTGCTTTTGAATATACTATCTAGGTTGTTCATAACTTTCCTTCCAAGGAGTAAGCGTCTTTTAATTTCATGGCTGCAATCACCATCTGCAGTGATTTTGGAGCCCAAAAAATAAAGTCTGACTCTGTTTCCACTGTTTCCCCATACATACTCTTTCATATATGATATTGTTTTTTAAAAAGGAAGGAAGGAAATACACCATTTTGAGAGAGGTCTCAGGATGAATGAAAAGTGTATGAGTGATTGTATTAATATTTTCATCTTTATACTTTCCTACATTTCTTTGAAACTTCTACGGCAAGCATGTATCACTTTATCATGAGAAAAAAAACTTTGAAAAGTGATGAAAGAAAGCATAAAAGATAAGATTTGGGTTTGACTACATGAAAATATAAAAATTTGTGTGTCTAAAATGGAATAAAATCAAAAGGTAAATATAACAATGAAAATAATTTATATGAAACTCTTACCAGTAAATCAGAAAAAGTTCAGTTCAGTTCAGTCGCTCAGTCATGTCCGACTCTTTGCGACCCCATGAATCACAGCACGCCAGGCCTCCCTGTCCATCACCATCTCCCGGAGTTCACTCAGACTCACGTCCATTGTGTCCATGATGCCATCCAGCCATCTCATCCTGGATCGTCCCCTTCTTCTCCTGCCCCCAATCCCTCCCAGCATCAGAGTCTTTTCCATGAATCAACTCTTTGCATGAGGTGTCCAAAGTACTGGAGTTTCAGCTTCAGCATCATTCCTTCCAAAGAAATCCCAGGATTGATCTCCTTCAGAATGGACTGGAATGCAAAAGTAGGAAGTCAAGAAACACCTGGAGTAACAGGCAAATTTGGCCTTGGAATGCGAAATGAAGCAGGGCAAAGACTAATAGAGTTTTGCCAAGAAAACACACTGGTCATAGCAAACACCCTCTTCCAACAACACAAGAGAAGACTCTACACATGGACATCACCAGATGGTCAACACCGAAATCAGATTGATTATATTCTTTGCAGCCAAAGATGGAGAAGCTCTATACAGTCAGCAAAAACAAGACTGGGAGCTGACTGTGGCTCAGACCATCAACTCCTTATTGCCAAATTCAGACTTAAATTGAAGAAAGTAGGGAAAACTGCTAGACCATTCAGGTATGACCTAAATCAAATCCCTTATGATTATACAGAAAAAGTTACATGCATTAAAAAAAACATAATCCAAGAATTATTGTCTCAAACCGTATGGGAAAATATTCAACCTCAATTAGTAATCTGCCGGGAGCCAGCGTGAGGAACTCCGCCCTTGGCAAAGGTCATGAGGAAGGAGGCTCGGCATACGCAAAGGCAGGATCGAGCCTCAGGAAACCCCCTGTTCCCGAGCATCTACCCCCAAAGCCAGAGTCTGTTTTATGCTCTCACCTATACCTCTGACTTTACGGGGGGCTCTCCCCCATCACCATTTCTCTCGGAGAAGGAGTTAACTTGCAGCTCCAGTTAATAAAAATTCTTGGGCGTGACAAGAGTGTTTTAACTTACAAACTCCTCTGAAGGTTTTCTAGCCTGCCTGAGCGGGTTCGTCCGGCCACATGTGATTGTTTACAGCCTCCCAACTGTGAGAGGCACGAGATGCTTTACACTTTCTAAATACAGACTTTTTTGAAAAGTTAGAAAATTATTAGTATAGTATAGTGGGTTGATTAGAAATTATATTGGTGAAGGGTTTTTCATTTATTGTGCCAATAATTACTGCTAATTCCCTGCCCTGCGTGTGACAAGGGTGTCTCAGGTCAAACCTCTCTGCTGACAGACTAGCTTGTGTGACAGCCTCTCAGCCATAAACAGCACAGAGAGTTTGGAGTATTTTGAAAGTCTTAATTAGCATAGGGCTTTTCTCATTGTTGAGTCAATGATTGCCGCCAGGCCTTCATATCCTTAGGCACCTGAGAATATATTAATCAATGTATTTGGAATATAGAAAAGGAAATACAGTAGTTTTTGATGTTAGCAATACTAGACTTTTTGATTTAATGAATTTTCTCTTTTGTTATAGATCACTGTACTTTGTTATAAATCACTGTGTCTTTGCTATGTAAAAATGTAACTTTATCACTATCTTAAGACTAAATAGATCTTAAGGGGAATACTGGTGAAGGGTTTTCATTTGTTGAGCCAATATTTGCTGCTAAATCTCCATATTCCTTGCCCTTATAATGAATATAATGAGCATATAGGAGAAATAAGTATTAACCTTTAAGATTAACCATGTTAAATCTTAGACTAAGTAAATTCCTTTCTTGATTGTAACCCACTACACCCTCACCCTGTAGGAATGCAACTTTATTTGGAGGGTAGCGCCTGGTTTAAGAAAAAATCACCCCTGGAACAAATAAGTTTTCTGGTTGACTGACTGTTATCAGAAAGGGCCATAAAATGTCAGCAGGCCTCGTGGCCAGAAGATGATGTAAAACCCATAAGACCTTTGTATAATTTTATATGAAGCACCTGGTGTGACAGGGTCAGGTCTGCTGAGCCCCGTGTGACTCTGTATTCATCCTTATGTATAACAAAAGGTATATAAGCAAACCTGAAAATAAAGAAATCAGATCGGTTTCTGGAAAGACTGATTTCCCCATGTCATTTTCTTCCCTTCTGGCTGAATTCCCATCTGGTACGTGGGTACTCACCAAGCCTACTAATTTTGCCTGGGCTTCTAAGATTGGATCGGGGAGGCCTCAGTGCCTCCTCTCCTTCGGGAGAATGGAAAACGCCTGTGGCCTACGTAGGTGGTGATTGGTATTCCACGTAAACCAAGTTATTCAGCCTCCTTTTCTCCACTAATTTTCCAACTACACTATCCGTTTCTAATCTCTCTATATATCTGTAATTAAATAAGTTTTTTCCTAGGATGCCTACTCCGTCTCCCCTTCGAATTACCCTGGATCCACCGGGGTTGGACCCCGGCCATAATCCCTCCAAAATGTCCAATAGTCCTCAAGAGAGGCAAGAAGTGGAACCTTTACAGGACTTCCCAACTGGATAACCTGGATTTGAACTCTTGCTCTGCCAAATTAATTAGCTGTGTATTCTTTGACAGCTATTCTTAAGCTTTCTGAGTCATGCTCATGTATAAAATAAAGGAAATAATTAATACCTTGCAGCATTGTTCCAAGAATTAGAATTAATGCACTCAATAATGCACAAGGCTTGGCACATGCAGATGTCTAACTAATGGATTTCAGGTTCTTACGCAAAGAATTGCTATTGTTTTAAGCCACTTAGAGCTGGGATGGTTGCTAGGCAGTGATTGATAATCTGTTACAAGCATCAAGAGAAACATGCCCAAACGTCTGGGAGTCCAGGGTCAAGGTAACTCTCGTGGAGCCGGAAAAGCATAAAAAACATGAGTGGTGAGAGCCTGGGTACAGATGGGGGCAGCAGCCACACCTTCCTCCCCCTCGTCCAGAAGTTGGGACTGTGGCCTCCAGGAAGTGGGACAACAGAAGAATTTTCAGCATGGTAGTGATAATCAGAATCGTGCTTTTCAAAGATCCCTCAGGTGGTAGCCTGGTGAAAGGATGAACAAGAGATGAAACCACTGAATGTGTGTAAATAGCTAGAATGAGACAACTAGTTAGGCAAGGGAGGACATGTCTCAACGGTACCGTGCAGGGAGAAGATCTTGAAATGAACTGCTTCCCTATCCACGCATCCCCCAGCATGTTTCTAAATGTCTGTGGGCTCAGCCTCTGCCTCCTGGCTAGCCGGGCAGAGGAAGATGATTTACCAGCAGTTGTGCCCACTGCCCGCAGGGGAGGGGTTGCGTCTGAATGCTGCCTCCGACCCTGCCTCCCCCTCGTGCTCCCACTTTCCCCTTTGTCATATCCCCTCTCCCCTGCCCCAGTCTTCTGCTTCCTTCCATTCTAAAGGAAAACTGGTTCATGAATTCTTCTAACCCTATCTGTCCTAAGTCAGGATCTGAACTCATTTGTTCTCTTCTGTTGGAGCCATGGACACTGCTTTTTAAAACGCATTTTATTGACATATAGTTGATTTACAGTGCTGTGTTAATTTCTGCTCTACAACAAAGTGACTCAGTTATACATAGGTGCTGTGCTTAGTCGCTCAGTGATGTCCGACTCTCTGGGACCCCATGGACTGTAGCTCGCCAGGCTCCTCTGTCCATGGGGATTCTGCAGGCTAGAATACTGGAGTGGTTTGCCATGCCCTCCTCCAGGGTATCTTCCCAACCCAGGGATCAAGCCCAGGTCTCCCGCATTACAGGCGGGATGGATTTTTTACTGTCTGAGGCACCAGGGAAACCCAGTTATACATACATATACATCGTTTTTCATATTTTTTTCCATGACGGTTTATCACAGGATATTGATGATAGTTCCCTATACTATTCAGTGGGACTCTGTTGTTTATCCATTCTGTATATAATAATTTGCATCTGTTAACAGAGCAGCCTTGCAGGCTACGGTCCATAGAGTTGCAAACAGTCAGACATGACTGAAGCAACTTAGCACTAGCACAACCCCGAACTCCCAGTCCATCCCTCCCCTTTGGCAACTACATGCTTGCTCTCTATGTCTGTGAGTCTGTTTCTGTTTCATAGATAAGTTCGTTTGTGTCCTAGTTTTGATTCCACATGTAAGTGATATCATATGGTGTTTGTCTTTGTCTGGCTTACTTCACTGAGTGTGATAGTCTCATCCATGTTGCTGCACATGGCACTATTGCATTCTGGGACCTCTTGTCTAGTATCCCGAGATGGTCATGAGATTACAGGGAATACCTTCAGCAAACCAGTGTCTCACTGCAAGATGATGGTGACTTGGCTTGGGGAAGGGGGATGAAGGGATTGAGGCATGAAGGTAGACGAGAAGGATCAGGAGGCTATCCACAATGAGATGGCTCCGCCAGTCCCTGGGAGCCTCATTGGAAAGCAGATGAACAGCTTTTTTCTGAAACTGTTTTCCTTTCTAAAGATTCTTTCCAGTGACGCTCAGTCTGTTGCTAGAAATCAAGTCTCAGTCTGAGCTATCTGCTTGCTATCAGATTCCTGTTACTCAATTCATGGCCATGAGCTGGCATTAGGAAGCCTGTCAGCATGTGTTAGAAAATCTGGGCTCAGATGAGAAAAGCATTCACAGATATTGCTTGTGGAGGGCTATGTGCCAGGATCCTGGGAATACTGCAGAAACCCCGTGTCGTGCCCACTTTAATGGATGCATTTGTGACATGACTTTCCCCTTGGTCTCTCCTCTTTTTATGGCATAGGCCCTCTTCCTCTTCCATCTCGTTCTTATTCTCCAGTAGTCCTTCACATAGAATAAGGCTCCATAAATGGATACATGAAAACAAAAATTGATCTATCTGCACCATCTTTCTGAATAATTACCATACCCCATCTCACACACACATCACCCATCTCAGATATATACACGGGCCTTGAGAGCAGCATTTGGCTTCTGCACTTTCCTTTGTTCCAACATTTCCAGTGTAGCACTGGCCTAGCTTTGTAGGAGTTTGATAAATATCATTGGTTGACACTGATTTCACAGAATTTCAGGGTGCCCAGATTATGGGTCCCTGAATAAAACCACAGACTCTTTGAACAGCAGGCATTGTCTGATTAATGAAATCACCATAAACATATTGAGTTTACGTGATAATAAGTAATCACAATCAATTGATAATGAAGTGACATACACAATCACTTAATTGAGAATAATTGGATTGAATGACAAACTTAGACTTCTGATTGAAATTAATTGTGTTACTGAGACAGACTTGGAACCCAAATGCAAATAATTAAAACTTTTTCAGGTAAGGAAGGATAAATTCTCTTGTTCAGTTGTCCAGGGAAAAAGGGATCTGTTTATTTTCAATTTTTAAACTTGAGTAAGAAAAGTAATGATGGCGTTACCTTTGGACAGATGCTTCAGTGGAAGGTGAGAGCTGGGTTAATTTGAATGGGCAAATATTGAACCTCTCTCAAAAGAGAAGCATTTAATCTGGCAACTCTGGGGAGACTTTCTTAACTAATTGAGGATTTGGATTGAAGGAGAATGCAAACGGAGCACTTGTGAAACATTTAAATGGTGGGGTAGGTCACAAGCCCAGGGCCCAGTTCAGACTCTTTTCACCTGCTGGCTGGTCTCAGGAGCTCCTGGATTTGGTGCCTGGGCCTGTGTCAGCTCTACCAGGGTTTTGTGGTCCTTAAAGTAAGGAATCACCTGAAGGCTTGTTAAAAGGCAGATCTGATTCTGTGAATCTAGAAAGGGGCCTGAGATTCTGCATTGCTAACAAGCTTCTAGGTGATGGATCGCACCTGGAGTAGCAGAGATCTATAGCACACCATGTTGGACTATGCTCAGCAGGCACATGAGGGTTCAGGGTTGATTTTGTGTGTATGTGTATATATATATATANAGCTAAACAGCAAAGGGACACAGCCATCTATATCATGTACGCATTCTGCCCCAAACTCCCCTCCCATTCAGGCCACCACACAACATTGAGGAGAGTTCTCTACTCTCTACAGTAGGACCTTGTTGGTTATCTATTTTAAATATAGCAGTGTGCACCTGTCCATCCCACGCTCCCTAAATATCTCTTCCCCCTATTCTTCCCCTCTGACAAATAGAAGTTTAATATACTTTAATATATTTTATAGTTTTATATATGCATATATATACACTTAAGTAAGATCTTCAGTTCAGACTGACTGTTAATTTATTTCTGTTGTGGGGGAGAGACAATATTTTTTTTAAGACTTTGTTTTTTAGAGCAGTTTAGTTTCTCAGCAAAATTGAGAGGAGAGTACAGAGACTGGCTTCCAGTATTCCCCTTGCCCTCACATGTATTTAACATCCCCAATCTTCACCTTCCCCCACCAGAGTAGTGTATTTGTTACAGTTGATGAGCAGGCAATTAATACAGCATCATCCAAAGTCCACAGCTTAATGTTACAGCTCAGTCTTGGTGCTGTACATTTTATGGGTTTGGACAAATGTATAAGGACATGCATTCAACATTATGGTATCATGCTGAGTGTATTCACTGCCCTAAAAATCCTGTGTGCTTCTCTGTATTGTTTTTTACAACTGCCTCTGAAGGCAGAGAACTTGGAGAACTAAGATCCCGCATGCCTTGTGGGGCAGCGCCCCCCACCACCACCACCACCAAAAAAAGATAAGAAAATGAAAGATGGTGGCGAGCTCTTATGCTGTCCAGTATCAGAGAACTAGACCTGGAGGTCCCAAGGCCAGGAGGAGGAAAGAACAGCCATTGAGAAGTCCTCACCGCCGCCACTGCTGGGCTCAGAGCTCCTGACAACTCTGTGGCCAAACCCTGGACAACACTGGTAAGGTGGTGACATTACTGCCTCTGGACCACAGAGCATCCATCCTCCCACAGAACGGACCCTGCTCAGACCTGCCGCTTTGCATCCCTAGCTCCCAAGTCGAAGATGATGCATTTGTGCAGACAGGTGGAGCCTGAGTCTCACGCCTATTTGAGCTGAAAGGGTGGCTGAGAACGAGATTATCTGAATTTTTGACTTTCACAGTGGTGATCTTGCCACTGACCAAGACTCCCAAGGCACAGAAAGGGGGTTCTGATGTTGGGTGGCCTTGAGCAATAGCCAGGGTCTTTCGTACCCTCCCTTTCTCTCTTTCCCCTTGCCACCTGACGCTTTTACACTGACCCCCACCCACCTCAATTCAGGACATGGATTAGAGGCCATGTCCTTAAGAAAGGCTTCTCTGACCCTTCCTCCCCCTTACTGGGTTTGATTTATTTCCTGTGTTTCCATATGTTGGGTTTGTGTCACATCAGCTCTAGGGGTTTCCATGTGTTAAGGACAGAAATCCTATCTGCTCAGAACCCAAAGGTCAAAGGGGAAAGGAGGTAAGGGAGGAGCCCTCTACCAACCAAGGTCGCCGTTCCCAAAAAGAGACTAGCAGACTACCTGGAGCAAAGCAGGACAGGGCAATGTTAAGATGGGGTAAGCAGACAACACTGAACCCCAGGGACATGATAGACATGAGTGGGCCTCATGATCAGAAACCATCATCACTGGGGTGCTGGTGAGAGAGGAAACTTCTCCCAGACAGGAAAACCTGTAATCATTGTAAATATGCTAGACCTGTCAAAAGCCCATGATGTATAATCCACATAAATTATGAAACACCTCACGGTTCTATTTGCTCCATGTCAGTGTAAAAAAAAAACCTCAATTTTTCAAAAGATGGAATATTGAAATTCATCGCTACGGTGTCTGACTACTCTTTCCTTGTCACCCTCCACCATCCCCCTGCTGCAAAGAGAATAAAAGCCTCTCCCACAAGAAAGCTCAGGTACCTCGAAAGCTTAACTGCAGCAAATTTGACCAAGAGCCTGCGAGGGCCCAGTTTGGGGAGCTTCAGAATTTGCAGCAATGGGTCAGTTGCACAGAGTCATCCAGAAAATTCTCTTTTTAGAAAAATCTTTTAAATTTTTTATTTAATTAATCATTTATTTATTTTTAGCTGTGCTGGGTCTTAGATGCTGCATGCGGGCTTTCTCTAGTTAGGACGAGCAGGGGCTACTCTTCCTTGCATGGGCTTCTCACTGTGGTGGCTTCTCTTGTTGAGGCTCGAGGGCTGTAGGTTGCAGGCTCAGTATTTGTGGCCCGTGAACTTAGCTGCTCAAAGGCACGTGGGATCTTGTTCAGACTAAGTGACTAAACAACCACAGCAACATTGTGGGATCTTCCCAGACTAGGGATATAACCCATGTCCCCTGCATTGGCAGGCGGATTCTTAACCACTGGACCACCAGGGAAGTCCCAGAAAATGGTCCTAGAAGTGAGGCAGGGGGATGAGCTGGCTCCATGGACAGAATACCCTCACAGAGGACTAGTTGTGGGATCTGAACACAACTAGGACCGTCAGGTGGGTCAGCACCCTGCAGTCAGTGTGTAAAGGCTTGTTGTTGTTGTTCGGTCAGTAAGTCCTGTTTGACTCTTTGCATCCCCATGGATGGCAGCACACCAGGCTTCCCTGTCCTTCACTATCTCCCCGAGTTTGCTCAGACTCATGTCCATTGAGTCAGTGATGCCATCTAACCATTTTATCCTCTGTTGCCCCTTTCTCCTCCTGCCTTCAATCTTTCCAGCATCAGGGTCTTTTCCAGTAAGTCAGCTCTTTGCATCAGGTGGCCAAAGTACTGGAGCTTCAGCTTCAGCATCAGTCCTTCCTTTAATATTCAGAGTTGATTTCCTTTAGGACTGACTGATGTGATCTCCTTGCTATCCAAGGGACTCTCGAGAATCACATTTTGAAAGCATCAATTCTTCGGTGCTCAGCCTTCTTTGTGGTCCAACTCACATCTGCACATGACTACTGCAAACCATAGCTTTGACTATATGGACCTTTGTCGGCAAAGTGATGTCTCTGCCTTTTTTTTTTTTTCTGTAAAGGTTGCTGCTTCCTATTGTCTTTCTTTCTCTTGCTGGTCCCAAGGTAGGAGTGGGCACCCTGTGTCAATCCCCTGCTCGCCTGCTGTTCAACAGGTCTCAAGGGTGGGAAAAGTCTGAGGAGCTCTCTTGAAGGGGAGCTGGTGCTTCCCTTCACCAGACGCGGTGGTACACGTCCTCATTTCCCTAGTGGTGGAGGAGCCCAGACACCCTGGAGATTGGTTCTCACCTGGACTTTGAAACCCACTTTCCACTTAAATTCCCTCTGACGGTCGTTTGAATAACAATGCATTCTACTAAGCCGGGCTAATGGGAAAGTAATCTTTCTCTTTCAGAGCCATTGCTCTGTGAAGTGCTTACCAAATAGGGTTTTTAAATAGCAAGAGAGCCAAACTCAATTTAGGAATTAATGTGTTTAAACCCAGCTGGAAACATTCCGCTTCACTCCCAAAGCAGAAACTGGAATTGGAAATCCTCAACTAGCCCCAGCCTCCATAGGCTTAGGGCTGAGAAGAAACCAGAAATTTCCATGGTTTCAGCTAGAATCAGCTTCCAGCAAGACCACCTGATGGACCTTCCCAAAGATGCTGGGCCCTAGAGTCCTTATTAACCCAAGTTCGTGGGCTTCACTGGTGGCTCAGTGGTACAGAATCTGCTTGCCAATGCAAGAGACGTGGGTTTGATCCCTGGGTCAGGGAGATGCCCTAGAGAAGGACATGGCAACCCACTCCAGTATTCTTGCCTGGCAAATCCCATGGACAGAGAAGCCTGGCGGGCTACAGTCCATGGGGTCACAGTCGAACACGACTTAGCGACTAAACAGTAACAATAACATGCAATGAGCTCAAACCGAAACATGGGAGTTTGGAGCAGAGGAAGGTTTATTTCAAGACATACAAGGGAACAGATGGCTCATGCCCTAAAGGCCTGAACTCCCCGAAGCATTTTAGAAAAGCACTTTTTAAAACCAGGTGAGGGAGTGGGGGTTGTGGGGCTGTGATCAGCTTCTGCACCATTCTCTCATTGGCTGATGATGAGACAGCTGTGTGGCGTCACAGGGGTTAACTTTCTCAGTCCTTGAACTCCAGGAGTCCTGGGGCTATGTGCTCATGGCCATCAAGTAGTTGGCATCTTTCATTTGCTGGAAAGGGGTGGCTTTTTATGTCTGCAAAGCAACTCAGGAAATGTGCATCAACAACTATTACCTAGGTGTGCTGGAGAGGAGCTGAAGTAGAGGATATGGGGGTAGGTCTGTCCCAGGAAGGCCCCGTAGGGTCCTGCTCAGTTGTATTCTCTGCAACTACCTGCCAATCAGTCACCTCTGGACCAATGGACAAAACCTCAGAGAAAGCCAACTTGTGACACCCAAGTTTACAAGGATGAGGTCTCACACTTACTGAGTATAGAAAAAGCCCAACCTTCTCCACCTCCCCAGGGACCAGTGGCCACCACGGCCGCTGGCTCCATGTTTTAATCTCTAAGACATGCCCAGGCCTTCTGGCACAGGTCCTTTCAAGCAGAGATTTGTACGGTCAGGCCCCTCAAGGTGGCTGTTCTCCTGCTGTTTGTACATCCTCTGCTTGACCACTGCCTGATTTACCTATGCTCTTCTCAGGTGTCTGACCTTCCGGCATGCTTGCCCCAGGCCCCGGCTAGTGATGGTTCTTAAAGAGGTGGTGAGGGGGGTGCCCCTCTGCTAGTTTCCCTGGTAACCCGTGAGCCAATCTGCTGTCAGTTCCCCCTGTAACTGGCAGCCTCTTCCCTTTCCCCCAGGTCAGGCCACTCAAGCTACCCTCTGCTATGTCTTGCCTGTCAGCTGCTGCACACAGTGGAACACTCCTCTAGGACCTTGCTTCAGACATGTAAGCTCCCCGATCCATTAACCACTGATGTCTCCGTCGCTGACTCTGGGCTCTTTCTAGTCTTTTTTTTGTTTGTTTCAGCTGAAGGATAATTGCTTTACAATATTATGTTGGTTTTTGCCATACATCAACATGAATCAGCCATAGTTATACATATGTCCCCTCCCTCCTGACCCTCCCTCCCACCTCCCACCCCATCCCACCCCTCTAGGTTGTCAAAGAGCCCTGGTTTAAGCCTTTCTCCAGTCTTAAGGCTGGGTGGGTACAGGCCTCATAGGCCTATGAGGAACTGCCAGACAAGACTCCTGTTGGCTGTTGGGAGCTGAGGGCGGCCTCCCTGCAAGGCTGGCAGCAGGGACCATACCAGGCCAATGTGTGTAGCTGTTAAGTCTTCCAGCATGTGGAGAAAGGCCCTGGCCTGGGGAGGAGAAGCAGCCCTGGCCAAAGGAAGGGGAGGGAGCTCAGACACCCTCCCAACATCCAGACTTGGCTGAAGGACCCCAGACTTCTCAGTCACTTAGGGGCTCTTGAAGCTGGAACTCAGGCCAACTCAACAGCTTCCTGGTTACAGAAGTGTGGGAAGCACTGGCCAAAGCATCTACCCCTTAGCCTGACCATCAGTGAATGTCTCCATCGCAGCAGAACCTTCCAACTTGGCTCCTTTCTCTCATTCTCTGCAGCTTTCTCCTGTCCTTCCCGGAGTTTCAGTTTCAGATCCTCTCTCCATCCCCTCACCCCCACCCCACCCCTCCCCTGCCGGAGCTAGACCTCCGCATGCCTGAGCATCCCACTGATCCAAGCGCTGTCTCAGCTTCGGGGAAGAGCTGTAAGTGGAGAGGGTTGCAATGAGAGCAAGCAGCATTCGTGTCCTCAGGGAAAGTAGAGGTTTATCAGGCAGAAAAATGATTGAATTCTTTTGTGTGTGTCTTTTACAACTGGGTGAAATCACCTCCAAATTATGATGGCTTTTGGGAGCTGGAGGGAAGAGGAAATTGAATATGTGTTTTTCTAAGTTCCGAGATATTGACCGAGAACTAATGGAGGGAAATGGATAATTGGCTAATTGATCAGGTCATTTATATTCTCAAACCTTCAGGTTAAGGTCGCCCCCAGCTGGGTATGGCCTGTGTTGTGTCCTTAGCTGCTCATTCGTGTCCAACTCTTTGCAACCCCATAGACTGTAGCCTGCCAGGCTCCTCTGTCCATGAGGATTCTCCAGGCAAGAATACTGGAGTGGGTTGCTATGCCCTCCTCCAGGGGATCTTCCCAACCCAGGGATCAAACCCAGGTCCCCTGCATTACAGGCAGATTCTTTACTGTCTGAGCCCCTGGGTATGGCCTAGTTCCTTGTTAGATCTGCCAGGATTTTGAAGGCTGGAAACCACAGTCCATATGCCTTGCTATGTCAGCGATCCCCAAGACCACTCTCAGGTTTGATGATGCTCTAGAAGGACTTACAGAACTTAGAAAGCTATTATACTTTGGTTACAGTTAATACAAAGGATACAAATTAAGAGTTCCCATGCCACAAGAAACATCCAGTGCAGCTGGATACATAAAGTAAAAAAAAAAAAACAAAAAAAAAACAAAGGTGTATAGGGTGTAAGGCAGAGTATGGGAGAAATCAAGCATGAGTTTCCAGGTTCGTCTACCAGTGGAATCAGACAGCCCATCATGGTCCCAGGAACAGCATGTGACAACACATATGAACTATGGTCAATCAGCAAAACTCCTTTGAGACTTAATATTGAGGCTTTTGAACTGTGGTGTTGGAGAAGTCTCTTGAGAGTCCCTTGAACTGCAAGGAGATCCAACCAGTCCATCCTAAAAGAGATCAGTCCTGAGTGTTCATTGGAAGGACTGATGTTGAAGCTGAAACCCCAGTACTTTGGCCACCTGATGCAAAGAGGGTCTTTGAAAAGACCCTGATGCTGGGAAAGATTGAAGGTGGGAGGAGAAGGGGACGGCAGAGGATGAGATGATTGGATGGCATCACTGACTCAATGGACATGAGGTTGGGTAAACTCCGGGAGTTGGTGGTAGATCGAGAGGCCTGGCGTGCTGCCTCTCTGGGGTCACAAAAATTCAGACATGACTGAGCAACTGAACTGTCCTAAACTGAATTGAGGGTTTTTACTGGGGGTCATGCAGGCAGGAAGCAACCTTGTGGACTGACCTTAGCTATTCAGTCTCCAACTCCCTTTTCCCCAAGAAGTCAAATTAATTTGGTACGGCCCAGGGCCCCAGGCAAACAAAAGCAAATTCAGTTCAGTTCAGTCTCTCAGTCGTGTCCAACTCTTTGTGACCCCATGAATCGCAGCACGCCAGGCCTCCCTGTCTATCACCATCTCCCGGAGTTCACTCAGACTCATGTCCATCAAGTCAGTGATGCCATCCAGCCATCTCATCCTCGGTCGTCCCCTTCTCCTGCCCCCAATCCCTCCCAGCATCAGAGTCTTTTCCAATGAGTCANCTTGACGTACTCCTTTTCCTATTTGGAACCAGTCTGTTGTTCCATGTCCAGTTCTAACTGTTGCTTCCTGACCTGCATACAGATTTCTCAGGAGGCAGGTCAGGTGGTCTGGTATTCCCATCTCTCTCAGAATTTTCCACAGTTTATTGTGATCCACACAGTCAAGGCTTTGGCATAGTCAATAAAGCAGAAATAGATGTTTTTCTGGAACTGTCTTGCTTTTTCCATGATCCAGTGGATGTTGGCAATTTGATCTCTGGTTCCTCTGCCTTTTCTAAAACCAGCTTGAACATCAGGGAGTTCACGGTTCACATATTGCTGAAGCCTGGCTTGGAGAATTTTGAGCATTACTTTACTAGCATGTGAGATGAGTGCAATTGTGAGGTAGTTTGAACATTTTTTTTGCATTGCCTTTCAGTATCAACAATCCAACATGGCCCCAGGCCTGCAAAGACTTGCTTATCAGGCTGCATATTTCAATGGCTCAGAGGTTTTCTTCCAAGAACTGATCAAAGTCAGTCTTAAAGTTTTAGAACTTATACAATTAGGACAACGTAGCCCTCCTGGGTTAACTTTTTCTTTATTTTTCTTCTGCATGATGATTTCTTTTTTAATTAGAGGATGATTACTTTACAATATTGTGATGGTTTCTGCCATACATTAACACGAATCAGCTGTAGGTGACATGTCCTCTCCCTCTTAAACCTCCTTCCCACCTCCCTCCGCATCCCATCTGTCTAAGTTGTCACAAGAGCACTGGCTTTGGGTTCCCTCTTTCTTACAGCAAATTCCCTCTGGGTATGTATTTTATGTATGGAGTGTATAGGTTTCAATGCTACTCTCTCAAATCATCCCAACTTCTCCCTCCCCTACTGGGTCCAAAAGTCTGTTTTCTGTGTGTGCATCTCCATTTTTGCCCTGTAGACAGGTTTATCAACACCATCTTTCTGGACGGGTTAACCTTTTCCCCATGCTTGCCATGACAGCTCCATCTACTGGAAAGGTGCGGGGCAGGGCGGTGTGGGGTGGGGGCGGGGGGCATGGGCACGGTTCTGATTTCAAGTCAGACTCTTTATTTTTTTCACCTTTATTGGAAATCCTTTGTCAATTCTGTCTCCCTATCCCCACCAGTCCCCTGACCATAAGTAAGTAAGTGTTAGTCGCTCAGTCGTGCCCGACTCTTTGCAACCCATGGACTGCAGCCCACCAGGCTCCTCTGTCCATGGGATTTTCCAGGCAAGAAGGCTGGAGTGGGTTGCCATTTCCTTCTCCAGGGGATCTTCCTGACCCAGGGATCGAACCCGGGTCTCCTGCACTGCAGGCAGATTCTTTACCGACTGAGCTACAAGGAAGCCCACTTGGCCATACTGAATCATTTTTACAAGGCTTACCAGCCCTCAGGGTTATAATTTTTTTTTTAACCGAACTTTATTTTAGAACAGTTTACATTTAATAAAAATTGCCAAGATCATACAGAGTTCCCAAGTACCCAAATATCCAATTTCCTACTATTGTTAATATCTTACTATCATATGGAATGCTTGTTGCAATTAAAGAGGCAATATTAATGCATTCTTGTTAACTAAAGTTCATACATCATTCAGATTTCCTTAGTTTTTACCTAACGTCCTTTTTTTTTTTTTTGGTCACACTCCACAGCATTTGGGATCTTAGTTCCCCAACCAGGGCTCAAACCTACATTCCCCAAATTGGAGGATGGATTTTCAACCACTAGACCACAGGGAAGTCTTCTACCTAATGTCCTTTTTCTGTCCTGGGATCGTATCCTGGATACTACGTTACAGTTAAACATCGTGCCTCCTTGGCCCCTTCTTGGCTGTAACAGTGTCTCAGACCTTCCTTGTTTTTGGTGAGCTGGACAGTTCTACAGAATGCTGGTCAGTATTTTTCTGAATGTTCCACAATTTAGATTTGTCTGATGTTCTTCTCATGACTTGACAGCTGTGATAGGTGTTTTGAAAGACCCCAGAGATAAAGTGTGATTCTCATCACATCATATCAAGAGTATACACTATCACCATGAATTATCACTGTTGACATGCTCCTTGATCACCTAGCTATGGAAACGTTTGTCAAATTTCTCTGCTGTAAAGTTCCTGTCCCCTCCCCTGCTTTCCTTGCTGTCCTCTTTGGAAGAAAGTCACTAAGTCAAGCCCACACCTAAGGAGTGGGGAGTGATGCTCTGTTTCCTTGAGTTATGGAGTACATTCATAAATTGGAAGAATTGGAATTCTTCTTCATAGGAGAGTTGACCCTTCACTCCTGTTTTTAAAATTCAATTATTTATTTATATCACTATAGACCCATTGATATTTATTTTGTACTTGGGTTATAATCCACTATTACTTTATTTTCTTGTTTTGCCTTTAACCTTTGGGAACTCTTTTAGTTAGTTGCTGGGTCCCTTTGACATACCCCATTATCATAGGTTTTGTATTTGTTGGAAGGCAATGGCACCCCACTCCAGTACTCTTGCCTGGAAAATCCCATGGACGGAGGAGCCTGGAAGGCTGCAGTCCATGGGGTCGCTAAGAGTCAGACACAACTGAGAGACTTCACTTTCACTTTTATGCATTGGAAAAGGAAATGGCAACCCACTCCAGTGTTCTTGCCTGGAGAACCCCAGAGACGGGGGAGCCTGGTGGGCTACCGTCTATGGGGTCGCACAGAGTCGGACACGACTGAAGCGACCTAGCAGCAGCAGCAGCATCTCTTTGCTCTCTGATGGAATTAGATGCTCCAGGCTCCTCTTGTATATTTCATGCTCCATAGAATCTGCCGATTCTCCAAGGGGTTATCATTTTTAACCTGGCCTCTGCATCTTGAAATTGCAGAATGTCATATTGAAAGATGTCTGAATACCACATACTCCACCCCTTTGTTTCTCGATAATTAAAAAAAAAATATTTGTTTACTTGGCTGTATCAGGACTCAGCTGCTGCACGTGGGGTCTTCCATTGTGGTGCACAGGCGTCTCTCTAGTTGTATCAGTAGGGCTCCGTAGTTGCGGCACTCGGGCTTTGTCGCCCTGTGGCATGTGGGATCTCAGTTCCCCTACCAAGGATCAAACCCATATCCTCTGCATCGAAAGATGGATTCTTAACCACTGAACCACCAGGGAAGTCCCCACCCCTCACTAATTTTTATTCGCAGAAGTAAAACAAGAAACAGATTGAATTGCACTCCAAGAGACCTCCTGGAAATTGCTTTCTGGAATACATTTTATTAGAACTTGCTTTTATATTACTTTCCCTTGCTCCATAAAGTCGAAATACAACTAAAATACAACTTCGGATGAGCAGAGACATCTAGTTAGTGCTGCTGTTTAATGGAGGTCTTGCTGGAGATGCTCAAAGCTTGAGCCCTTTTGCTACCTCACTTGATACTGCTCCTCATTCTATACAGGCGTTTGGCTACATTTTCTTTTTATAAAGACATTAAGTATTTGATGATAATCATTCCCATGGAGACTGTAAATTGCATTTTCTTAGGGAAACAGAAGTGCTTGCATTTTATCACTGTACTTATTGCATAATTGATATTTTAAATTTTATTTATTTATTTTTGGCTGCACTGGTTCTTTGTTGCTGTGCAGGCTTTCTCTAGTTGCAGCGAGTTGGGGCTACTCTAGCTGCAGTGCACAGGCTTCCCATTCCGGTGGCTTCTCTGGTTGCTGAGTATGGCCTCTGGGGCGCACGGGCTTCAGTCTTTGTGGTGCATGGACTTAGTCCCTCATGGCATGTGGAATCTTCCCAGACCAGAAATCAAACCTGCGTCCCCTGCGTTGGTTGGTAGATTCCTAAACACTGGACCACTAGGGAAGTCCATCACTGATTTTATAACTAAGGAGTTTGTGCAAAAACTGGACTGGATTCTCAAAGGACGCAATCCCTTGGTTAGGACAGTATAGGAATACCAAAGGTGCCAACTCAGAGTCCAGGCCAGGAAGAATACTAAAGGGTTAGCGGTGCAACCTGCTGAATAATGGAAACCTCTAACCTGCATCACATATCTGCTTTCAACTGGGAGCTGGACGACCCTCCTTCCATCGTCCAACAGAAACAAGACCTCAGTTTATTAAGAAGCCTCAACTCTAGGGGATGAATATGAAAAGATTTCGTTTTCCCAAAAACTGTGCTCTGAAGATTCTCCTTATCCGCTGGATTCCCTTAATAACAGTTCGATTCTGTAAGGTGTTTCAGTTATATTGAAAGAGCTTCATTTTGGTTTTTAAGATTTGTTCTTGTTCATTTTAAGACCGCAATTTCATTTTCTATACAAAAGCCTTAAAAATCCACTCTCCCCGCCCCACCTTATCTTCAGCACAGGCTGCACCAACTGTGTCTGCTCTCTCCCCCTCGCTCTTTCTCCATCCTTCCTTCCTCTCCATTTCCCTTCCTCACTCCCTCTCTCTCTGTCTCTGGTGCTTGGCCTGAAGTCACCATCTTCCATCTGGGAGGGGGCCTGCAGAAGAGCTCAAAGGTATTTTGTTCTGTCTATTCCTTGAGGGCTTCCCAGGTGGCGCTAGTGGTAAAGAACTCAACTGCCAATGCAGAAGATGTAAGAGATGCGGGTTCGATCCCTGGGTCAGGAAGATCCCCTGGAGGAGCGCATAGAAACCCACTCCCGTATCCTTGCCTGGAGAATCCCATGGACAGAGGAGCCTGGCGGGCTGCAAAGAGTCAGACGCGACTGAAGGGACTCAGTGCCCACGCACAAATTCTTTGAGAAGGAACCAGGACCCTATGCTATTGTTTCTTGGCTGTTCTGCCTTTGACTCTGCGTTTCCTCCCTTCCCTGATTAGCAAGTGTTTGAACCTGCCCTTTGGAACTCAGGGGAGGACAAGGAGAATGACTGAAATCCATTTCATACAACCAGAGATGGGGGACACAGGGAGGATTTGTACCCTGGAGGCTCCACAGGATCCTTCTCCATTTTAACCCCGTGCAGCCTTCTCTGGTCTTGTCCAGGATAATCAAGTCACTCTGTTCTCAATAGCATAGGACTTCCTGGTCACATCATCAGAGCAGAAGAGTTCTCCAGCTTTCCCTCCCTATCATGGGCCTGGGGCAATCTCAGTGGAGATTAAGGATGCCTGTGGACCAAGGCCCCCACAGTGGTTCTCAAAGTCCAGGACTAGGACTCTCAGCATCACCTGGAACTTGATAGAAATGCCAGTTTTCAGGCTCCAACCCAGGCCTATTAAATCAGAGATTCTAGGGGTGGGACCCAGCAAGTTGTGGTTCAACAAGCCCTCCAGGTGACTCTGATGCCACCAAAGCATGAGAACCACTGCTTCAGGGCACACAGTATTTATAATTTTTTTTTAGCCACACACCTGAGCTTACATGTTCATCTTTAGATGTCTGTCTCTATGCAGTTAAAGTGACTTTTCTAAGTTCCAAGAGCTACTTAGCAGCAGTAGAACCATGGTCTCTAAACTGGTAGAATTAATGATCTCTAGTGATTTCAGGTGGAGCTATTGCCATAGTGCAAGGGGGCATCAGCTCTGAGCATGTGCAAAGGAAAACTTCTCCTTACTGTACTTCTGACACTGGATGTGTGGGTTTTTCCATATCAAGCAGTTCTCCAGTTCTTGGTAGACACTAATTGAGTGTCTTACCATTTAACAGTTATGACACCAATTGCTTAGAGTTAACACAGAAGCTCACAGGTTAAGAGCTCAGCCCTATAAGACTGTCCCAGAGAGTCCAACTTGGCAACAGTTGAGTTGTTGTTGTTGTTGTTTTAGTTGCTAAGTCCTGTCTAACATTTTTGTGACCCCATGGACTATAGCCCACCAGGCTCTTCTATCCATTGGATTTCCCAGGCGAGAATACTGGAATGGGTTGCCATTTCCTTCTCCAGGGGATCTTCCCGGACCAGGGATCAAACCCACCTCTCCTGCACTGGCAGGCCAGTTCTTTACTACTGGGCCACCTGGGAAGCCTAACATTTGAGTTGAATGGAGCCAAAAGCAGAAACAGAATTCTTAAAGAATCAACAAGCACAGTTTTCCAATAACTTCAATGGCCCAGCCTCCAGCTAGCCCCATCTTCTGCCCCTGACAAATGCCTAAGTGATGGATGGTTTGAGAGAAAACACACAATCGATGATTCCATCATTTGATGTTGAAGGAAAAACATCCAAGGACAGTCTCAGTTTGGGATGGGGGTGGGAGGGACAGACTTACACAAAGGCACAAAGGGGGACATGGTGGAGGGGGAGGACCCAGGCTGGCACTGGGGCCATGCCACCCCCCAGGTTGCCTGCCCTTCCTGGTGAAGCCACACCCCCAGCCCCTGCAGTTATGGTAGGCCCACCTGTATACCCTGGTCCTAGGTGGGGTTACGTTTGTTCAGCTGTGCACACACCTGGACGCTGATAAGTCTTCTTCTATTGGGCTTCCCTCTCACTGCGCCTCCTCCCTGAATGTATCTCAATCAGAGGAATTGCTTTCTTTAACACTTTGGCCAACCCCAGCCTCGACACACACAGTGCACTTTTCACAACAGTGAACAATGCTCTTCCTTTTCTAGCACAAGGAATTCATCTGTATTCTTGCAGCAGGAGCAACATCACCTGGGAGTCTGTTAGAAAGGCAGAGTCCCAAGCCCCACCCCAGCGCCAGAGTCAGAATTTGCATTTTAACAACCTCCTCAGGAGACTGATAGGCACCTTACATTTATTTTTAATATTTATTTTTATTCCTTTATTTGCACTGGGTCTTTCTTGTAGCATGCAGAATCTTTAGTTCCAGCATGCAGACTTAGTTGGTGGCATGTAGGATCTAGTTCCTTGGCCAGAGATTGAACCTGGGCCCCCTGCATTGAGAATGCGGAGTCTTAGACACTGGGATCACCAGGGAAGCCCCAGCACCTTAAATTTTGAGAAGCGTTAACCTAGTGCAACTTCACGGGAAAGCCCCACTAGTGCCATTTCTACTAATGACTGTGTTGGGACCTGACCTGAGCCATGACAGGCTCAACAGGCCACACTAGGCCTAAGCCTCAGGTTCTTGTAAGCATGAGTCATAATTCTAGGAAGCCCCTGATGACATCAAGGTCCCCGATGACACCAAGGTCCCCGATGACCCAAGGTTGAGACAATCAAGGTTAAGTCAAACACCATGATGACCCAAGGTTGAGTCAATCAACACACACCAACTAAACTATTGCTCAGACAAAAGACCACCTGTATATAAGCAGCTGTAATTCAGAGCTTGGGGCTCTCGTCAAGACTCCACTGTGCTGGATGAGACGGGAGCCCTAGCCCGGGCTAGTAATAAAACCCCTTTATGTTTTTGCATTGCTGTGGACGTCTTATTCTCTCAGTTTTGGGGACTCAGACTCTGGGCATAACAGCTGTGTCATGGGTTCCATCACTACTCCTCAGGGGTGGCCCAGAGCATGAGACTGTATGCCCTGCCCCTCAATATAAGCTTCAGAAGTGATACATCCAGGATCTCCCAAAGTTGTCTTATCATGAAAGAACCGTGGGAGCTTTTTCACTGAAAAATTACAATGATAATAATTTTAGATCTCATTTAATCTCCCACTTGAGAGTTGAAAAAAAGTTTGACCCAGGCATTCTGAGTGCATCGGGATGACCCAACAAGGAATGTTGGCCCCAACCATTCTAACTCTACCCAAGACGACTTGCTGTTTCTAGTTCATATCTCCTCTCGTCCTACCAGTGTTCGCACATCTTGAGTCTATCTTGGGGCGTTGAAAGGTGAAAACTGTGATTAATGGAGAGCAAATGTGGTTGTGTGATGTGAATAATGACTTTCACAATCTCTCTGAGCCTCGAACAATCTAGTTTGCAAAGTACTTCAATGTGTCAAGTCCGTGGGAGTCACAGGCAGTAGCGATGAGCATGCACATTCTCACAGCTAAGCGTCTGAGTGTTTCCTATGGTTGGAGGGCTATTATTGGGACACCAAGCTGGCCCTGTCAAACCGAGGTCGGTGCCCAGATTGGCTGTACTCCTCGTTGATACGTTTCCTTGCTGAATTCCCAAGAGCAGGAGTCGCTGTCCTCATCCCAGCATCCAAATGTAGGAATCCAAATGTAGGAGTAGGAAATGCCAAGCCACTCCAGTCGTCTTGCCTGGAAAATTCCGTGGACAGAGGAGCCTGGTGGGCACAGTCCATGGGGTCGCAGTCAGCCGAGACTGAGCCCCAGGAGATAGTCATGATATAGAAGGTTTGGTAGCTTCCCCACGGTTGGAAACATGTGGTCATTTGGACTCCCACCAGATTGTCGAGTCCTTTGCCAAGTTAATCAAATCAGTACACGTTTTCCAAGATTCCATGATGATGTGAAAACCAAGCGGAGGCAGCTGGGAAGTGTGAGATGGAAGTAATCCTTTGGTTTCTTCTCAGAAACCCCACTGTGTGTCTTTATCCCATGGAGATGGTCAGAAAGCCTCTTGGGAATGAATTAGTGAACACCAAGAGCATTTCTGAAAGAATATGGTAGATGGCCCTAAGTATTGTCTGAAGAAAGGGAGGCTCAAGGCTGAGACCTGATACCCCAGTGGGTCCAGTGCCCTCTGGAAAGGGCTAGAAATATCCCTTGGGGAGATAATCTAACACAATGGTTGAGATCAGGGAGCTGACCATGGCCACATACGTCCCATGTGAACTCAGCAAAGATACTGCAGTGCCCTGGGCCTCGGTTTTATCATATATAAAATGAGGACTAGAAACAGTTCCAATGTCAGAGGATTGTTAGAGGGTTAAATTAATTTACATGAAGTGTTCTGCACAATTCCAGGCATGTAGAAGATACCCATTGATTTCATCTTTATCATTTCACTAAAAAGATTATTTGCTAGACTCTGATCCCTGAAAGTGGACTTCCAGGTGGCACTCGTGGTAAAGAACCTGCCTGCCAGTGCAGGAGATGTAAGAGATATGGGTTTGATCTCTGCGTCAGGAGGTGTGCATGGCAATCCACTCCAGTTTTCTTGCCTGGATAATCCCTGGACAGAGGAACCTCGAGGGCTACAATAGGGTCGCAAAGAGTTGGACATGCCTGAAGTGACTTAGCACAGCACAAGCCCTGAGGGTAGGTGTTAAGGTTCATTTGTCTTGGTCCTTGTGGCCCAGAGCCTGCTTGGGGGGACCCCGCATGACAGTTACTTGATGAATGAAAAGATGATGAAAGTTCTCCGCCAACCAGGGACATAGGCTCCGATATTCTGGTTGTGATTGTCCCAAATGGTTGATCATCTTCCAAATACTGTCAGTGAAAACATTAATCAGTCAATATAAGAAAGAAATGGAAATTTTTATTTGAGCCAAACTGAGGATTATAGCCCAAGAACAGCCTTTCAAAAAGTTCCAAGAACTGTTCTGCCCATTAGAGGTCAGAGCACAGTTACGTCAGGCCTCCCTGTCCATCACCAACTTCCAGAGCTTACTCACACTCATGTCCATTGAGTCGGTGATGCCATCCAACCATCTACTCCTCTGTCGTCCCCTTCTCCTCCAACCTTCAATCTTTCCCAGCATCAGGGTCTTTTCCAGTGAGTCAGTTCTCTGCATCAGATGGCCATAGTTGGAGTTTCAGCTTCAGCATCAGTCCTTCCAATGAATATTCAGGACTGATTTCCTTTAGGATGGACTGGTTGGATCTCCTTGCTGTCCAAGTGACTCACAAGAGTCTTCTCCAACACCGCACTTCAAAAGCATCAATTCTTTGGCGCTCAGCTTATTCCTACTCTCATATCCATACATGACTACTGGAAAAGCCATATCTTTGAGGAGATGAACCTTTGTTGGCAAAGTAATGTCTCTGCTTTTTAATAAGCTGTCCAATTGGTCATAACATTTCTTCCAAGGAGTAAGCGTCTTTTAATTTCATGGCTGCAGTCACTATCTGCAGTGATTTTGGAACCCCCAAAAATAAAGTCACTCACTGTTTCCATTGTTCCCCCATCTATGTGCCACGGCATGCCAGATGCCATGATCTTAGTTTTCTGAATATTGAGTTTCAAGCCAACCTTTTCACTCTCCTCTTTCACTTTCATCAAGAGGCTCTTTAGTTCTTCTTCACTTTCTGCCATAAAGGTGGTGTCATCTGCATATCTGAGGTTATTGATATTTCTCCCAGCAATCTTAATTCCAGTTTGTGCTTCATCCAGTCCAGCATTTCTCATGATGTACTCTGCATATAAGTTAAATAAGCAGGGTGACAATATACAGCCTTGACTTACTCCTTTCCTATTTTGGAATCAGTCTGTTGTTCCATGTCCAGTTCTAACTGTTGCCTCCTGACCTGCATACAGGTTTCTCAGGAGGCAGGTCAGGTGGTTTGGTATTCCCATCTCTTGACAAATTCTGCACAGTCTGCTGTGATCCACACAGTCAAAGGCTTTGGCATAGTTCATTAAAGGAGAAGTAGATGTTTTTCTGGAACTCTAATGATTTTCTGATGATCCAGCAGATGCTGGCAATTTGATCTCTGGTTTCTCTGCCTTTTCTAAATCCAGCTTGAACATCTGGAAGTTCACGGTTCAAGTACTGTTGAAGCCTAGCTGGGAGAATTTTGAGCATTACTTTTCTAGTGTGTGAGATGAGTACAATTGTGTGGTAGTTTTAACATTCTTTGGCATTACCTTTCTTTGGGACTGGAATGAAGAATGACCTTTTCCAGTCCTGTGGCCACTGCTGAGTTTTCCAGACTTGCTGGCATATTGAGCACAGCTCTTTCACAGCATCATCTTTTAGGATTTGAAACAGCTCAGCTGGAATTCCTTCACCTCCATTAGCTTTGTTCATATTGATGCTTCCTAAGGCCCACTTGACTTCACACTCCAGGGTGTCTGGCTCTCGGTGAGTGATCACACCATCGTGATTATCTGGGGCATGAAGATCTTTTTTTGTATAGCTCTTCTGTGTATTCTTGCCTCCTCTTCTTAGTATCTTCTGCTTCTGTTAGGTTCATACCATTTTTGTCCTTTATTGTGCCCATCTTTACATGAAATATTCCCTTGGTATCTCTAATTTTCTTGAAGAGAGTTCTAGTTTTTTAGACAGAGGACTGTATATTCAATTATATATATATATTTATAAATATTTTTATTTATTATTATTATTATTACTTGTCTATTTTTGGCTGCAGTGGGTCTTTGTTGCAGTACATAGGTTGCAGAGCATGGGCTCAGTTGCCCCGAGACATGTGGATCTTCCCAGACTAGGGATCATAACCCATGTCCTCTGCATTGGCAGGCAAATTCTTAACCACTGGACCACCAGGAAAGTTCCCATTTAGGGCTATATTATTGATGGTTTACACCATCCCAATCTACAGGGATAGAGCAAGCTCCTTCAGAAATTGAGGAGGGTTATCTTCCAGGGAGTTGTGACCCTTTGTGAGATTAAGAAGGAATGTTATCTTCAAAGGAGGTCTGGTGAATACAGAGGCACAAGACACGTTAAAGGGAAGGGAGGAGGCCCAAACAGGCAGAGAAAAATGTTATATTTAAATTTTTCTTGTCTTGTCATAAAATATGAATTTTATTTCATCCACACGCAGGAGCCGGAGGAAGATCACACCAAAAAGAAAGTCTAGAGGAGACCACTCTTAAAAATAAGATAAAGTTAAAATGTATCTGTTGAAGCAGGAAGCTTTGAGGAAAGGTTTAGGAATGACAAGTGAAAAGAAAAGATGACCGACCAGGGGGCCATGGGTGGACACACACAGGTTTTCTGGGCTGATGTGAGCGGAACCAGGACAGAGGAAGGCAGGGAGGTAAGAGGGCTGTGGTCCAGAACCAGGCTCCTTTTGCCCAGGTCAAAACGCTGACACGCCCATGTCTGCAACAAAGAGAGGATTTATTCACAAGGTAGCCAAGAGAGAAGATGAGAAAACAAATCTCAGATGTGCCTTCCCAAAGGCGAGAAGCTCAAGGATAAATGATAAAGAACCAGGGTTCTCTAAGGTGTGGGGAGCTTGGGGAAAGGTGATTGGGAAAAGGTGTGGTCATCCTCATTCTGCACAGGTGTAAACAAGCTCCAGGTGTCTGCACGTTCAAAATTGAGGCTTAGCATGATCTGAGGACAGAGCTTTTGTTGCTCTGAGGTGAAAAGGTCACTGAGCTGACATTCAGGCATGCCCAGCTAGAGGGACGGATGTCCTGGCCAGTCTTAACCAGCTCGAAGCTCTAACTAGACGCAACTGACTTCCAAGTTTCAAGAGATTAATGCAGGCAAACATCTTACTGTGTAGGTTCTGTGCAGCTTGGAGGACCTGCAAGTCTTTCCTAGCAACAGTTAAGACGCGATTACCCAGGCTTCCACTGGTGGGGTGGGGCCTCGGGGGTCCCGGTGCGGAGACCGGGCGGCTGCGCTGCCTAGCACCCTTTCTGGCTGGGGCCGTACCCATGGCTCTAGCCCACGTTACTGGATAGAAAGTTCGAACAATTCTTGTGAAGTCAGGGGTCCTGGTGTGACTTAAACAAAGAGAAACAAGCACCTGCTGGTACCGGCTCAGGGGATAAGCTAGGCAGGAGCCTCCGGAAGGGACTGCGCGGCTCCTGAGCCGAGATGCTCGTGGGGACCACGGCACTCCTCCCAGGCTTGTCCCCTTTGTCTCCTCACGCTTCCCTTCAAACGGCTTCTGCGGGGAGGGAGGTGGTCACGGTCAGAAGGACGGAGCTACTTCCCCAGATCTGGAACGGGATCAAGAGCCCAGAACCCCGTTTATCCTCCTGTTGGGTGAAAAAGGCGATTTGAGCAGTATCCAGGAATCAGCTGACCCTCCGGTGGCCACCACCAGCCGCCTCCTTGTTCCGTGTCTGCGTCTCCAGCCACCTAAGGACCGGCCTCAGCAGCTTTGTGCGAAGTTCCAGCCCACTGCCTCCTCTCTGTCGGAGCTCATGGAGTCTCAGAGGTAAGGCCTCCAAAAATTTTTTTAAAGTGCTCTTCTCTCCCCTGTTTGTAAACTGAGGTATTGTTGATTTGGGAGCTTCCCTGGTGGCTCAGTGGCGAAGAATCCGCCTGCCAATGCTGGAGATGCGGGTTCGATGCCTGGGTTGGGAAGGTCCCATGGAGAAGGGAATGGCAACCCACTCCAGTATTGTTGCCTGGGAAATCCCATGGACAGAGGAGCCTGGTGGGCTACAGTCCATGGTGTAGGCAAAGAGCCAGACACAACTGAGTGACTGAGTAACAACAAAATTGTTGATTGACAGTATAAGTTTCAGGGGTATAACGTAGTAATTCACAAAATTTAGAGGTTTTTCTCCTTTTATAGTTATGAAATATTGGCTATATTCCCTGTGTTGTACAGTATATCCTTGTAGCTTATTAATTTCATACATAGTGGTTTTTACATCTTACCCCATCTTGCCCCTCTCCCCACTGGTAACCACTAGTTCACTCTCTATATCTGTGAAGCTGTTTCTTTTTCATTTTATTCACTAGTCGGATATATTTTAGTTTCCGCATGTAAGTGATTTATCATACACTTTTTGTCTTTCTGTAACTTATTTCATGAAGAGTAATGCCCTCGAAATCCATCCATATCGCTACAAAAGGCAAAATTTCATTCTTTTTTTATGGCCAAGAAATATTCTACTGTGGATATCTGCCACATCTTTATCTGTTGATAGACACTTAGGTTGTTCCCGGATATTGACTATTGTAAATAACAGCTATGAACTTTGGGGCACGTGTATCTTTTTGAATTAGTGTTTTCATTTGTATATATTCCCAGGAGTGGAATTTCTGGGTCAAATGGTAGTTCTATTTTTAGTTAAGGAATCTCCATACTGTTCTCCACAGTGGCTGCACCAGTTTACATTCCCACCAGTAATGTGTAAGGCCTCCCTTTGCTTCACATCTTTGCCGACATTTGTTTCTTGTGCCTTTTTGATGACAGACAGGTGTGAGGGGTTATCTCACTTGCTTTTGATTTGCATTTCTCGGCTTAGCGATCTTGAGGATGTTTTCACGTGCCTGTGGACCGACCATCTGTATGTCTTTGGGACCATGTCTACTCGGGTCTTCCGGCCACTTTTCCATCAGGTTTCTTTTGTATGTTGAATTGTATGAACTGTTTATATATTGATATTTTGAATATTGACCCCTAACCGGTTACAACATTTGCAAGTATTTTCTCAGAGTGCTCTCATGTGTGAGAACAAGAGGGTGGGGGGCTGGCAGGGACTGACAGAGGAGGTGCCTCGAGTGTCACTCCTCCACCGAGGAGGAGGCTGGGGGCAATGGGGACTGAACAGAGGGGCAGCTCCCTGGGAGAACCACGCTTGGAAAAGACCATGCCCCCACCTCTGCTTTTCCTCAAGGTTCAGCCCCTGCCCTCACGCCCAGCCCTGGGGTGGGTCCAGGGATAGCAGAGAGCAGACAGCTGTGAGGAGGACGACAGCATCGTCTCTTCCTTGTTCCTTTTTCTATTTTTAGTTATGGTAAAATATGTGTAATGTAAAACCTGTCATGAGTGACGCTTAGTACATTCACAACACTGTGCGGCCATCACAACTGTCACCTGGTTCCAGAACATTCCCATCACTGCAAAAGGAGGCCCTGTACCCATTAACTGCTCCAATTCCACCTCCCCCCACACCCCAGCCCTGGCACCACTAATCTGCTTTCCGTCCTTATGGGTCTGCTTATTCTGGATGTTTCATACAAATAGCCTCACACAACACTTGGCCTTTTGTGTCAGCTTCTTTAACTTTTTTCTTTCTCTGGCTGCGCCACACTGCGTGTATGATCTTAGTTCCCTGACCAGGGATTGAACTCGCACCCTCAGCAGTGAGAGCTCAGAAGGCTGATCACTGGACCGCCAGGAAATTCCCTCAGCTTCTTTTATTATCATGTTTTCATCCATGTTGTAGCATGTGTCAGTACTCCACCCTTTTTATGGCCAATATTCCGTTGTAAGGGTATACTGCCTTTCGTTTATCCAATCAGTGTTAGAGCTGTTTCCACTCTTTGTTGCTAACAGTGCTGTCGTGCACATTTGTGTACGAGGCCTTGTGTGAACATGTTTCACTTCCTTGGGCTACATTCCCAAGAGAGCAGTCGCTGGATCAAGTGGTAATTCTATATTTAACTTTTTGAGGAACTGCAGATTTTCCACTGTGTTAGTTTAAAAAAAAATGATAATAATTAAAAACAACAGTGTCCCATTACCTGGCAGCTACATGCCAGACCCTGTGCCAGCCCCGTGGTTCTGTACTCCTGCGGGAACCTCTAAGGCCAGAAAGACAGCGCTCATTACACAGATGGAGGGAAACAGGTGCAGGGAGCTGGGGGAAATTGCCCAGTCACAGCCAGTAATGGCCAACCCCAGTTTACACCCAGAGTGCTCCAGTGAGGAAGCCCAGCCCTGCCTCCTGGTGGGCCATCTTCATGCCTGGCCTGCTCTTCAATCTACCTGAGCTCCTGGAAGGACTGAGGGAGAGAGAGAGAGAGAGGGTGATGGGCAGTTGTCATGATCGGGAAGAACTTTTGGGGATGACGTGGATGACACGATGGTTTCTCAATGAGTATCTTGACCCATTTTTTAAAGGCTTTTAAAAATGTCTTTAGTTTTGGCTCACTGGGTCTTCGTTGCTTTGTTCGGGGCTTTCTCTAGTTGCGATGAGTGGGGGCCACTCTTCATGGTGGTGCAGAGGCTTCTCTCTGTAGGAGCTTCTCTTACTGAAGAGCACAGGCTCCAGGGTGAGTGGGCATCAGCAGTTGCTGCACACGGGCTCGGGCCTTGTGGCTCGCCCGCCCTAGAGCATACAGGCTGCAGGAGTTGTGGCTTGTGGGCTCTAGAGCACAGCCTCCGTGGGTGTGGCACCCGGGTTTAGTTGCGGCACGTGGGATCTTCCTGGACCAGGGATCGAACCTGCGTCCCCTGCGCTGGCGGGGGATTCTTATCCACTGCGCCACCAGGGAAGTCCTTGACCCATTTTAAAAAACAATGGTGCAGACTCTTTACTCTGAGAATAGTATAAAAAAGCTAAAAAAAATCAAGCCCAAACAGGTGTGTTTAGTAAAACTCAACCACAAACAGGTGGAAATTTGAAAACACTGATTCTCACTGAAATACCTCTGAGAAGGAATGAAGAGGGAAGACCCAGGGCTGCTCTGTGAGGGGTCCTCTGGTCGGTCTGGGTTGGGGCTGGACAGGGGGGTTTTGAAGACCTCCAGGGACCCACGGGCTGCCTCACGCAGTCTTGAGGACGGGATGGTGCACCTTCATCTAAGCTCTGTCCTGTCAAAGCCACAGACAGGGGCCCACAGGAGGGAACCACTCCCTGGGCTGGGCTCTGACACCCACCTCCCCAGCCATCCTGCTTTGGCCCCAGGCCTGTGGCATTTCCCGACAACTATAGGTTGGTGCCTCGTGAATGAAGCCTGGGGATCCAGAAACTCGTCTGTGAAAGAGCCTTATGGATGAACTTAACAAACGGCAAAGCAGTTTGCTGCAAGAGGGTAGATTGCTGGGTGCTCCAGGGACACAGGTGGGCGGAGAGATCGAAGTTAGCAGCAGGAATGCTGAGCTGGTGGTATTCAGCTCCCTTCACACCTGGAACAGAACGCCTAGCACTGTACATTATAGCAGCAGTAAGAACAGCTAACGCACGTTCAGCACCTTCCCAGTCAGCATTGTGTCCAGTGCTTCATATGCACTCCTGACTGAATCCAGATGGCAGTCCTATCTGGGGTATGCTGTTATTCTCCCCATTTTACAGATGCGGAAAGCACACTCTGGCCAAAAGAAGTCACAAAGCTAGTAAGTGGTGGAGGAGGTGCCAGGGCCAAGCATTCCAGGGGAGCCACTGCCTTGAACCCCCACCAGGAGTGATGAGGCTCCCAGGACCCCTGATCTGTGTGTGTGGAAGATTCCAGCTGGAAGGACCCGCCTGGTATCTAAGGGAGCATCAAGGATGAAGAAGGGCCAACTGTCCTAACAAGGTTGAATGTGACCCTCAAGCTGGCCTCCAGCTCCCCGGGAGCCCAAAGCCATACCAGGGCCCAGTCCTGGGGAGATGGGCCTTCTGGCAGCATCCAGTCCATGGGCCGGCAGCGGCTTCTCAGGTGGTTATTGATGACAGTAAGGAGGGAGGCACGCGTGAGGGTGATCTGGACAACTTGCTTTCCTCCTGTCTCCGGCAACAGCCCTGGAGCAGCCTGGTGGGGCAGCCTGGCTCTTTGTCCGCAGACTCTCAGGTGTGTTTCTTTGACCTTCCATGGCTCTAAATGGACTTTGCTCCTGGTGGGTCCTCTCAAGGCCGAGGTACCTTGTCACAGGGGGACATCTCCTTTCTCAGGTTGCCAGCTTTACGGGGTTGCTGTGTGTGCCCTGGGGTCTCCCCTGCAACCCCAACCCAGGCTACAGACACGTCATCCTCCCAGCCCTCGGGCCAGAGTGGCCCACAAGCAGAGCTGGCAGAAGATGTTTCTGGTGGGTCCGTGTCCCCCGCCAAAAGCCCCAGTGGTGAGATTGCAGCCAGTTCTCACCCCTGTTGCCGCAGGGAGCCTGGCTGCCCCGGAATTCCAGGTCTTCTGAATGGAGCTACAGCCGTCCCTCCTGTGATAGGATCTTCTTACCCCTGCCCACAGGTGCCCTTGTTTATTTTATTTAAAATACGCTTATTTTTGGCTGTGCTGGCTCTTCGTTGCTGAGTGGGCTTTGCTCTAGCTGCAGTGAGCAGGGGCCACTCTCCAGCTGCGGTGTGCGGACTTCTCACTGCAGTGGCTTTTCCTGTTACAGAGCACAGGCTGTGGGTGCCTGGGCTTCAGCAGTTGCAGCATGCGAGCTCGGCAGTTGTGGCCCCTGGGCTTTTTAGCTGCACATGGAGTCTTCCTGGACCAGCGATTAAACCCATGTCCCCTGCATTGACAGGCGGATTCTTACCCACTGTGCCACCAGGGAGGCCCAGGCCCCTACATTTAAAGAGGCCAGTGGGAGACCAGGTAACCTGGGTTTGGACCCAAATCCTCTGACTCTAATGCAGTCTCTGCCACTGACTAGGTGACCTTGAAATGGTGAAAGTGTTAATCACTCAGTCATGTCTGACTCTTTGTGATTCCATGGACTTGTGCTGTCTGTGGAATTCTCCAGGCAAGAATACTGGGGTGGGTTGCCATTTACTCCTCCAGTGGATCTTCCCGACCCAGGGATCAAACCCAGGTCTCCCACATAGCAAGCAGATTTTTACCATTTGAACCACCAGGGAACCTTTGGGGCAATTATTTAACCACTCTGCACCTCAGTTTACCCATCGGTACAGTAGGGATGATACACCACTATTGTGAGGTGGATGTGAGGATTGAAAGTGTTCGTGTAAACAAATGGTGCTAGGAAGAGTGGATATCCACAAGCAAAAGATGGAAACTGCACAGACCATACGCAAATATTAACTCAAAATGGATGAACGATCTAAATTTAAGAGTAAAACTATAAAAGTCTTAGAAGCATATAAAAGTAAATGTTCATTAACTTGAGTTAGGCAAAACCTTCTTAGATACGATACCAAAAGTATAGTGATGAAAGAAAAAGATAAATTAGACTTCATGAAAATTAAAAATATTTGTGAGATGATTCCATAATTTGCAATTCCAATAACTGCAAATCATGTATCTGATAAGGGACTTGCATCCAGTATAGATAAAGAACTTAACGCTCAGCAACAAAAAGACACCCAGTTTTAAAATGAGCAAATTATCTGAATAGACATTTCTCCAAGAAGTGTATACAAATGGCTAATAAACACACAGAAAGATGCTCAGCATCATTAGTCATTAGAGAAATCAGATCAAAACACAAATGAAATGCCACTTCACACCCATTACAATGGTTCTAATAAGAAAGACAGACAGTAACAAGTGTTGACAAAGATATGGAGAAGCTGGAACTATCCTGTGTTGCTGGAAGAAATATCAAATGGTACAGCCCTTCTGGAAAACAGTATAGCAGCTCCTCAAAGAGTTAACCATGAAATTACAGTCTTACCCAAAAGTCTCACTCCTAGGTTTATCTGCCAGAACAGAAAACAGGTGTTCACACAAAAACTTGTATACAAATATTCATAGCATGGCTATTCATGTAACAGCCAAAAAGTGGAAACAACTCAGAAGTCTGAAATCTGATGAAAGGACGAACAATATCTACTGTATCCAAACAGTGGAATGTTATTCAGCTGTAACAAGAATAGATTGCTGCTGCACATGGCATCATGGGTGACTCTTAGAAACATGCTAAGTGGAAGGAGGTAGTCACAAAGGACCACATTTTGAACAGTCTCTCTCTTTCCTTCTTTGATAAAAGATTTGATTATGGGTGGGAAAGGGTAAATCAGGGCCACCCTCAGGTGTGAGAGGGTAAATCAGGATAGTGGGGAAGTCTGTCTGTAAAATCATCTAACAAAATATTAAGCAAAATATCCTGAATGAGAAGCCTGGGGAAGAAGTGTCTAATACATGTATGGGTTAGAGGCTGGTAGGCAATTTGCCCAAACCTCCACCAGGCTGATGTCCTGTGGCATCCCTGTGCAGAGACTGGACTTAGCCCTGTTAATACAGACAATTGAGTGGTAGGTTTGAAGTCAGTTTTGGTGAAGTAGAAGTTGAGCTTCCCTGATTCTTATTGAATAAAGGAAAATATGAGAAGAGATAAGAAACTACTCAAAATGAAGAGCCTCATTTTTCTCGTTTCCATATATATATATACGTTAATCTATATTTTTCTCTTTCTGACTTACTTCACTCTATGTGACAGTCTTTTGGTCCACCCATGTCTCTGTAGATGACACAGTTTCATTCCTTTTTGTGGCTGAGTGATATTCCATTGTGTGTGTGTGTGTGTGTGTGTATATAAAACACATCTTCTTTATCCTTTCTTCTGTTGATGGACATTTAGGTTGCTTCCATGTCCTAGCTATTGTAAATAGTACTACAATGAGTGTTGAGGTGCGTATATTTTTGTTTGAATTATGGTTTTCTCTGGGTATATGCGCAGGATTGGAATTTCTGGGTCAAATGGTAGTTCTATTTTTAATTTTTTAAAAGAAACTTCTGTACTTTTCTTCATAGTGGCTATATCAATTTACATTCCCACCAACAGTGCATACCCTCTCCAGCATTTATTATTTGTGGATTTTGTGATGGTGGCCTAAATGATCCTTTTTATATGAAATGCATAGAATAGGTACATCCATACAGACAGAAAGTACATTAGGGGTTGCTAGAGGCATGGGACAGGAAGGAAGGGAAGGAGAGTGAATATCACAACTAATGGGTCACGGGTTCCTTTGAGGAGTGATGAAAATCTTCTGGAACTAGATAGCAGAGGAGATTGTACAACCATCTGAATGTACTAAATACACTGGGTTGTATACTTTCAGTCGGCTATGTGAATTACGTTAAAATAAGTGAGTTACATGTTAATCCATGCAGGAACTTCCCTGGTAGTCTGGTGGTTGAGACTTCTTCCAATGCATGGAGTGTGGGTTCAATCCCTGGTTGGGGAGATAAGATACCACATACCTTGGGGCCAAAAATTCAGAACATAAACCAGAGGCAATATCGTAACGAGTCAATACAGATTTTTAAAAACTGTTAATCCTCGTGAAGCACACAACATGTAGGCCTTCTTTAGTCCCTATTCCAGCCCGTGTCGGTGTAAGCACTGCCCAAGGTTCTGGGGCCCATCCAGTCTCGCCAGAGAAGATGAGAAGCGTTCTGTCGGCTGCTGGCTTCTCGGCCTCGCACCCTTGGGAGGTGTGCACTGTGAGCTGCCTGTGGGTTTTCTCTCTCGCTTTGGGGATTCTGTGACGTTCCAGTCTGGGGGGTGTGTGCGTGCTCAATCACTTCAGTCGTGTCCAACTCTCTGCAGTCCTAGGGCTGTAGCCTACCAGGCTCCTCTGTCCATGGGCGTCTCCAGGCAGGAATTCTGGAGTGGGTTGCCATGCCCTCCTCCAGAGCATCTTCCTGACCCAGGGATCGAACCTGCGTTTCTTATGTCTCCTGCATCGACAGCCGGGTTCTTCACCGCTAGCACCACCTGGGAAGCCCTCTGGGATGTACCATCTGCATCTCTTTCCCAGCGTTCATACATGAAGCCACCCTCCCCTCCAGCCATCACCTGTAAGCAAGACCACAAGCCAGGAGGCAGGGCTGCAAAACCTACCCTCCAAAACCAAAGTCCATCATTGCTGTCTCCGGTATTGAGAAGCAGGATCTTCTCTTTTCTTGTATTTCATGACAGAATCCCTTTTGTACTCCCCTTTGTACTCGGTGTTCTGGGTAATGGTGTGTCAGAGATGACAAGTTTAGGAAAGGAGAGGAGAGAGGCAGACAGAAGGGGGAAACAGAGCTTTGGTGCCAGCAAGAACAGAGATCAAATCCTGCCTCCACCACTGACTGTCGTGTAACCTCGGGCCCTTTGATTCCAGTAGGAACACCTAACTTCATAGGACTGCTGTGAGGATAAAATGTGCCAAAATGCTGGAAAAATTGAAAGTGCAACATAACACATGCAGCATGCCTAGTCTGGTCTCTGGCAGCCAGCTGGTATTAGACAGTGGCAATCATAAGAAATCCATTTTTATGATTCAAATCTGAGACGACGATAAATAACTTGAAACCAAATGGATGCTCCCTGTCGTCAAATCCAAGGTCGGTTTCTGCCTGTTGCTCCCGCCCTCCCACCGCTCACTGTATCACAGACACTGAAGACCCCTCTGTCTGGGTTCCCATCCACCAGCTCTCCTCTGTGCTCCGTTGGTATGAGCACTTCCCCCAGAAGCCTGCTTCGAGTCCTCTTCCAGACTTTGCTGTCCCTCTCCTGGTGAGCCGCTCCCTCCTGGGGCTCTAAAGGTGCCTATAGTTTAAAGACTCTACAAACGACACCACTTCCACACCTGCCAGTCTGCCCATGGAAACATCAGGCCGCCATCTCACAGTCCACATATTCAGAGTCAAAAGGGCCGTCTTTTCTGCCCTCCACTCTGAGTCTCTTATTTCAGTCAGTGGCACACTGACCTGTCAGCCGTTCGTTCATCAAGTCCTTCCTCCAGTTGGTCAGGTCTGTTTCTGCGATGCATCTGACTTCTTTAGGTTTCATTTCCATAGCCTCCTTCTTTTCTCTTTCTTTTTTTTTTTGGCGTATGGGATCTTAGTTCCTTGTGCCCCCTGCAGTGGAGTGCAGAGTCTTAACCACTGGACCGCCAGGGAAGTCCCTGACCTTCTCTTAAAGAGAGTCCAGGAGCTTGGCTCTTCACTGCTGGAAAAAACCCAGGATCCTGCCTAATCTGGCCCCAGCCTACCTGACACATTCATCCCCCCAAACCCCCCTGTGTTAGATTCATATCAGATGACCTGCCTGCCTTGAGCTGGAAACAGTCCCTTGCCTTCTCCCAGGCTGATTCCTGAACTGGGGTTGAAGTCAGTAGTGGTCTGAAGGCAAATTTTACCAAGTGGCCTGGCTTAGCTTTGGAAGATGAGTGCGGAAATAAACCACACCCAAGTGGTGTCACTCAGTAATTGCCTGCCTGCTCAGGGAAGGCAAGCAGCTGGCGATGAGGCTGGCTCTTCACCGCACTTGTCACCTCCATCCCCATAATGAGCCCTGTTCACTGCCCCCTAATGCCTCCTGCCCTGTGGGACCCCTTCTAGGTGCTGTCTTCACACCGCCTTCCTCCCCTGCGGCCTGTCCTTCTGGAGGCCAAGGACCCCGACTCCAGCCATACACTCCCTACAGCCTAAAGACTCATCTGACTACCCTGACTTGGGCTCTTAATGGCCCAGGTGGAAGCTGGGCCTTGTAAGGAAGCGCTGGGGGCCATGCAGAACTATCCTGCACGCAGGCACCATGACTGGGAGGCGACTTCAATTCAACAGGAGTTAATTACACTTTGACTGTTGAAATCTCTAGGGAATCACTACCTCAGAAGGATGGAATGAACTCAGCCACACTGGGTGAAAATTCAGGTGACGGGACAGCCCCGCAGATAACATTTCCCTGGAGGGCTCTTCCCCTCTTTGGAGACTGGGTGCGGAAAGCTGAGCTAATCTTAGCATTCAGCTCATCGTCCTCAATTCACCTGTCCCCTCCCCTACTCCAGCCCCAACCAGCAGCACCCATTCTGGTTGGTTTATTGGATCCTTGGATGTGTGTTGGGGATGGGGCGTGTGGGGAGCTATTCACTGTGTGTAGTTATCTTCAGTGAGTGTAGTCTCCTGCATAGTAGGCAGATTCTTCACTGTGTGAGCCACTGGGGAAGCCCAGGAGATACATCTAGAGACTTACATTTTACCAGCAAAGGGAAACCAGGTTTTCTCTGCATGTCTGTTCGTCTGAGAGTCTGTTTCTAGAATAGCCTACATTCTTTCCTCTCCCAGCCTCACCACCGACTCATCGCTCATCTTTTCTTTCTTTTTTTTTTAAAAAAAAAGCTTTATACATTTTAGGTTTTAAAACTTTTTTTATTAGTTTGTTGGCTGCGCTAGGGCTTTGTTGGTGCACTCAGGCTCTCTCTAGTTGGGGCGAGCGGGGGCCACTCTGTTGTGGTGCACGGGCTTCTCATTGCGGCAGCTTCTCTTGTGGCAGGTCACAGGCTCCAGGAGTTGCAGCTCTTGGGTTCTAAAGCATGGGCTCAGTAGTTGTGACACAGGGGCTTAACTGCTCTGTGGGGTGTGGGATCTTCCCAGAGCAGGGATTGAACCCATGGCCCCTGCGCTGGCAGGCGGATTCTTATCCACTGGGCCACCAGGGAAGTCCCAGGTCATCTTAAGTTGTCCTAGTCTGGGAATCACTGAATCTCCTTTAGAACAGGTGAGATTTAGGCAGAGTTTGACTGTAACAAACCCTCGGTATAATTCATTTGCGCTGATAACCCCACAGATTTATTTATAGTACACAGGCCTTTGCTGCTACAGGAAAGCTACATAGAAAAACTTAGATTTATTGATCCTTAAGTTTATGGCAACCCACTCCAGTATTCCTGCCTGGAGAATCCCATGGATGGAGGAGCCTGGTAGGCTACAGTCCACGGGGTCGCAAAGAGTCGGACACGACTGAGCGACTTCACCACCTTCACCAAGTTTCTCTATCCGCCACCTTTGAAAACTGTTCGATGGGCTGGTGCAGATCGCCCCCTGGCGGCAGGAGAAAGGCACCAGCCCTGCTCTCTGTGTTCGTTCCAGTTCTCTCCAGGACGCTTTTAGTCTTTTCTTTCCCCGGTGCCTCTTGTGTTCTCCCAGCCACAGCCTCTGCAAGAGCACAGACTCGAAGCCGCTCACCCTCATCGCATTCCTCACGCCCAGCAGTCTGGCTGCTCCCTGCTGCACTGAAGTCGCTTGGACAGAAGTAGCCGGTGGACCCCCAGTCTGAATGTCCTCATACTCAACAAGGAAACGTCTCTGCTGCTGCACTGGGTCCCCCTCTCCTCATCATGCTTAGAATGCCCCTTCTGTGGCTCACAGGATCCACGGTGTCCTGGTTTTCTTCTGCCTCTATCATCCTCACCTCTCCCTCTTGTGTGACCCTCTCGCTGCCCATCTTAAACATTTGAGCTCCCGATCATTTTCCTTCCTCTGTCTTCACTTACGGGCTTCCTGTGTAACTCAGTTGGTAAAGCGTCTGTCTGCAATGAGGGAGACCTGGGTTCCATTCCTGGGTCAGGAAGCTCCCCTGGAGAAGGAAAGTATTTTTGCCTGGAGAATCCCATGGACAGAGGAGCCTGGCGGGTTACAGTTCATGGGATCACAAGAGTTGGACACCACTTGGCACTATCTCTTATCTTTCCTGTCTTCATTTGCTCACTATCTCACCCCCTCACATAGTTTCAACCACCACCTGCCTGGATGCACGTGTCTGAGAACCTGCCTTTCTGGTCCAGCACTCTCCCCTGCATGCTTGATCATGTATCTACCTGCCTCCAGGACTTTCTTCTCCAGGTGCTCCAGAGGCCAGCCACGCAGACACAACACGTCCGAAATGGAAGTCATCCCCTGCTACCCTGTCCCCCAGCTCCCACTGCACACCCCCATCTCTGCGGCCAGCACCGCCGTCTCCCTCCCCAGTCGTCCTGGACTCCCCCTGTCCTCTCACTATCTGTTGTGTGTTGACTTCTGTTCTCCAAAAAAGGGCTTGAAATCCTAAGTCCCTGATAGGAAATAGGGTTTTTGCAGATACATTTAAGTGAAGTCATGCTAGGCTTCCTGGTGGCTTAGATGGTTAAGAATCCGCCTGCAGTGCTGGAGCCTGTGGTTAAATCCCTGGGTCAGGAAGACCCCCTAGAGAAGGGAATGACAATCCACTCCAGTATTCTTGCCTGGAAAATCCCTACAGTCCATGGGATCGCAAAGAGTAGGACACGCTTGAGTGATTAACGCTTCATACTAGGCTAGGTTGGGGCCCGTATTCGAGTATGACTGGGGTCCCGATAAGGACCCCAGAAAAGATAAACACAGGGGAAGGTCAGTGATCACGGAGCAGAGACTGGAGTGATGCAGGTACAAGCTGGGAATGACCAGGACGCTCAGCCACGTCCAGGAGCTGAGATGGGGCAAGGGTGTCTCAGCAGGAGCGTGGCCCAACTGACACCTTGAGTCTGGACTTCAGGCCTCCGGAACTGTGAAAGGATACACTTCCCTTGCCCAAAGTCCCCCACTTAGTAAAGCTTTGTTATGGCAACCCTGGAATCAAATCCACTGTCCAGGCCTCAACATCCCTGGCTTGGCCTCCTGTGTGGACTGCAACATCAGCCTTGTAACTGTCTGCCCAGCCTCCAGGCTGATCCAGGCACCTTCCACATGCACAGCCAGAATGACTCATCGGAAATGCAGGTGTGTCCTGAGACCCGCCGACTGCCCAGCCTGTCCCAGCTACTCTGTTCCCGTGAGACCCAGGACAGCCTGGTGTTTGCTGACGAAATGGACTCAGCCTGCGTGCCCTCCACCCTCCTCCGTGTGGCCAGTTCCATCCATCCCAGGTGTCACTGGTCTGTGCCACGCACTGGGGTCCCCAGCTCTTGGAGAGCACACCTCACCCTAGGGCTCACTGTCTGTCCTGACCTTGTAGGAAACCTCAGCCTGGGAACTCTGAGTGCCTGCCATAAAACCAGGGTTTGATGGGCCTTTGCTGGGGGTCCAGTGGCTAAGACTCCGTGCTCCCAATACAGGGGGCCCAGGTTAAATGCCTGGTCAGGGGACTGGATCCCACATGCCTCAACTAAAGACCCTGCATGCTGCAGTGAAGAGCAAAGATCTCTCATGCTGCAACTAAGGCCCAGCGCAGCCAAATAAATAAATATTAAGTAACAAAACAGGCACTGGGTGGGGACTCTGTAAAGCTTTGTGAACCTGACCTTGAAATCTGAAATGTCCAGGGCCCAAGACTCAGGCTTTGGTGAAACAACGAGAGATACCATTGGCTGGGGCCCGTGTCAAAGCCACCCTCTGCCAACAGACTCGGGCCCTGGAGACTGGAGTAGACAGGCATCTTTGTTCACTGCCATCTGATTCCCTCCTTTCCGAGAAAGAAGACCGTCTGTGGCTCCATCGTGGGGCTGCTTGGTCCTGCATACACCCACAACTTGAACGGATTTAGACTTTCTAGAGCCCTAGGCACTCAGACTCCTGGAGGTCTCATCACCCAACATGCTCAACACAATCAAAGGCACCCCACATCTGACATCAAAGGTTTTTCCCATAAAAGTTCACCAGCTATGATTTCTCTTCATTGCCTCCATGCATGCCCAGGAAACTTCACAAAGAAAATTAAACCTAAAAATGGTCACGTCACAGTAATGAGATGTTCACAAATAGAACATTAAGCAATTAATAAAGTGTTACATTTATTAATACCACTTTTATTAGTTATTTCATTGGATTTCCATTTTATGAATTTTCTTTCTTATTTTCCCAGGGTTTTCAGCAGCTCCAGGCCTTGGGGTCTCTGCTCATTGGGAAAGAAGAGCCAAGGAGGAAGGAAGCTTGTGTCCTCAGAGAGGAACCCGGTAGGTGGAAGGCTGCAGCCACGTGCGCCAGGCTCTGGGCAGGCTGGGAGCCGGCGGGCTTTGTCCTGGGTGGTGGGCCTGATGGGTCAATGGCTGAGACACCAAGGGCGTCCTTCTGTGTCACCATGCCAGGCAGAACTCAAGCTCTACCCCAGGAAGGGAGGAGGCCAGAGCTCAGGGCCCCGCCGTCCCTTCGGGAGGGGGATCCTGTGAAGGGAGAGGCCCAGGGATGTCCAGGACTCTGCACAGAGCTGTGCCCGGAGCCCTGAGCTCTCAGCACTGTGCTGAGACCCTCTGCGGCTCAGAGCAAGAGGCTCCTGGTGGCTTCGGGGTGGGGAGGAAGGAGAGTGGGGGCCGTGAGCACAGGCTTGGGCCGCAGGCAGACTCGGTCAGTGTCCCAGAGGGGCTGTGAGATCCTCTTATTTATTTTTGGTGGCTGGGTCTCCGTCGCCGCACGGGCTTTTCTGGAGTTGCAGCGAGCAGGGGCCACTCTAGTTGCGGTGCGCGGGCTTCTCGCTGCAGCGGCTACTCTTGTTGCAGAGCACAGGCTCTAAGGCGTGAGGACTTCAGCGGCTGTGGCTCGTGGGCTCAGCCATCGCGGTGCCCAGGCTCCGTCACTGCAGCACAACAGCCTAGTAGCCCCACGGCATGTGGGATCTTCCCAGACCAGGGATCGAACCCGTGTCTCCTGCATCGGCAGGTGGATTCTTTACCACTGAGCCACCAGGAGGCCCTATTTCAAAATAAAAAAAAGTTTTTTGTTTATTTGGCTACACCAGGTCTTCGTTGTGCCATGTGGAATCTCGGTCATGGCTGAGATTCTCCTCTGCCCTTTGCAAGCCTTGCAAAGACATTCCTAGCTTCTAGCGTTACTGCCCATGAGAGAGCAGGCTGCGGGAGTGCGTGAGGCATACTGGCCTCAGCTCCACTATTGCCTTTCCATTTGAACTAGGACCCAGGCCTACTTGGAGAGGGGTTAGGGTCGGGTTGTTTCCAAACTGCCAAGGGCTACAGGAATGAGAGTTCTGGCAGAGGTAAGGGAAGAGCAAGTGGATGGATTCTCAAGCTGTGACTTGAGAATCTAATTCTTTAACCAGGGGTTGAACCCAGGCGCTCTGCTTTGGGCGTGCTGAGTCTAAGCCACTGGACCACCAGGGAAGTCCCTCCCGGGCAGGTTCTTCATGAGATGTTTGACCTCAGGCAAGTTTCTGAATCTCTCTTGGGCCTTATCTGTAAAATGGGAATATTTCAGAGTTATTGTACAGTGTGGGGGATAACTTAAATCGATGGTCTGGGAAGTTCCTCAAAAAGTGAAACTTAGAATTACTATATGGCACATCAGTCCCACTCTTACGTATATACCCCGAAGAATGAAAAATAGGGGCTCAAACATTTGTACCCAAATATTCATACAAGAGCCCTGTTGTTGTAGGGCTAGCAACAATTACCAACAGGTGGGAAAACCCCAAATATCCATCAATGGATGAATGGATCAAATAAACATATCCATACAATGAAAGTTATTTGGCCATGAAAGGAGTGAAGTAGCACACGCTACAACACAACTGAGTCTCAGTAATGTGCTAAATGAAATAAGCCAGATCAAAAGGGCAAATATCATATAATTACATTCATATGAAATACCTAGAATAGACAAATCCGTGGAGATGAGAAGTAGACCAGAATCTGTAAGGGAAGAAGGGAAGGGCCATGGGGTTTCTACTTGGGACGATGAAAATGTTTTGGATTAGAATAATGGTGATGGTTGCACACCTTTGTGAATATACTACAGCCCCTGAACCACACACGTTAAAAGGATGAATTTTATAATAGGTAAGTTCCATCTCAACAAAAAGCTAAAATAATATTACTCCAGTGTGTGTGCGTCTGTGTGTGCGTGTGCACGCACGCGAGCACCTGGTCATGTTCAACTCTGTGAGACCCCATGGACCGTAGCGTGCCAGGTTCCACTGTCCATGGGGATTCTCCAGGCAAGAACACTGGAGTGGGTTGTCATGTCCTCCTCCAAGGGGTCTTCCTGACGAGGGATCGAATGTACATCTCTTGCATCTCCTGCATTGGCAGGCGGATTCCTGACCACTGAGCCACCTGGGAAGTCCATGGCTCTAGTACTTACAATCAAGCAACTACGAAACAAATAAAGTTGAATCATAGTGAAAAAAGCCAGACACCAGTACCCTGGGCACCCTCCAAGGACACATCAGTTCTTCACATGAGACCTTGAACTCCCCCCTCCCCAGCTGGGCTTGAGGGAAGAAGGAGTAAGCCTCTATCTCACTGCAGGGGCCGAAAGGAAATCTGATAACACTTCCTCAATGACTTTCTCAAAAGAGCATCTTCTTATTTCCAGCTGCTTGATCAGCTCCAGCCATCTCCCCAAGGGGACCCCAGTGTTGCACATGGCTGAAATGGAAATTCAGGTGAATTCACCTGATTGATAAAAATGCTGTAAAAATGCTCACCAAACTCAGGAGACAAACAAAAGAACACAGTGAGAGCTTCAGGAAAGAGTTAGGAAATATAGGAAAGAAACCAAAGATTTATTTTATTTTATCTTTATTTTATTTAACTTATTTTTAAAAATCAGTATTCCTTGTTTTTTTTTTAAAAAAATATTTATTTGTTATTTATTTATTTTGGATGTACCTGGTCTTAATTGTGGCATCTGAGGTCCAGTTCCCTGACCAGGAATCAAACCCAGGTCCCCACATTGGGAGCGCAGAGTCTTAGCCACTGGACTGCCAGGGAAGTCCCTGATTTTTATTTTATATTGAACTGTAGTTGATTTCCAATGTTATGTTTCAAATATCCAACTAAGTGATTCAGTTATACGTACATCCACTCTTTTCATCTATTCATTCTTTTCCAGGTTCTTTCCCCAGGAAGGTTATTACAGACTATTGAGTAGAGTCCCCTGTGCTAGACAGTATATCCTTGTTGATGACCTATTCTTTATTTTTTATTACTTTTTATTGGCATATAGTTGCTTTACAATGTTGTGTTAATTTCTGCTGCGCGGCACGGTGCATCAGCTACTCATATACACTTACTGCCTTTTGCTTTGGATTTCCTTCCCGTTTAGGTCACCACACAGCACTGAGGAGAGCTCCCCGTGCTGGACACGTATCTGTTGAGAATCGTCTTTTTTAATATATCCTCCGAGCGTGTGTGTGTCAGCCTTCCCTGCTGGCTCAGACAGTAAAGAATCTATCTGCCTGCAAGGCAGGAGATGGATTAATTCCAAACTCCTAACTCATCCTTCCCCTCCACGTTTCCCCTTTGAAGTCTGAGTCAGTTTCTGTTTTGTAATTAAGTTCATTTGTGTCATTTTTTTTCTTAGTGACACCGTATGACATTTGACTGACTTCACTTAGTGTGATAATCTCTGGTTGCATCCATGCAGCTGCAAATGGCGTTGCTTCATTTTTATGGTTGAGTGATTTTCCACTGAGTATGTGCCACATCTTCTTTATCCATTCCTCTGCCCATGGACATTTAGGTTGCTTCATGTCTGGGCTATTGTGAATAGTGCTACCGTGAACGCTGGGGTACATACGTCTTTTTGAATTATGGTAGTCTCAGGAGATATGCCCAGGAGTGGGATTGCCTGATCATATGGTAGTTCTATTTTAAGGAACCTCCATACTTTCATGCATTGGAGAATAAAATGGCAACCCACTCCAGTGTTCTTGCCTGGAGAATCCCAGGGACGGGGGAGCCTGGTGGGCTGCCGTCTATGGGGTCGCACGGAGTCGGACACGACTGAAGCGACTTAGCAGCAGCGTCCTGTTCTCCATTGTGTCGGTGCCAGTTTACATTCCTGCCAGCAGTGTAGGAGGGTTGCCTTTTCTCTGCACCCTCCGCTGTATTTGTTTGTAGACCTTTTTAATGATGGCCATTATGGCTGGTGTGAAGTGGTACCTCATTGTAGCTTTGATTGCATTTTTCTACTAATTTTCTACTAATTAGTAATGTTGAGCGTCTTTTCATGTGCTTTTTGGCCACACACACACACACACACACATACATATATGCACATATATATTTATCTTCTTTGGAGAAATGTCTGTTTAGATCTTCCACCAATTCGTTGATTGGGATTTTTTTTTTATGTTGAGCTACATGAACTGTCTTTATATTTTGGAGACTGACCCTTGTATCCTGCTATTTCACCAGATTCGTAGATGAGCTTTAGTAATTTTCTGGTGTGATCTTTAGGATTTTCTATATATAGCATCATGTCATCTGCAAGCAGTGACAGTTTTACTTCTTCTTTACCAATCTGAATTCCTTTTACGTCTTTTTCTTCTCTGATTACCGTGGCTAGGACTTCTAAAACTATGTTGAATAAAGTGCTGAGGATGAACATCCTTTTCTGCTTCCTGATTGTAGAGGAAATGCTTTCAGCTTTTTACTACTCAGAATGATGTTAGCTGTGGGTTTGTCCTGTATGGCCCTTATCTTGTTGAGGTAGGTTCCTCTCTGACCACTTTCTGGAGAGTTTTTTTCATAAATGAGTATTGAATTTTTTGAAAAGATATTTCTGCATCCACTGAAATGATCATATGGTTTCCATTCTTCAGTTCCTTATAATGTGGGTATCACATTGATTGATTGATTTGTGTATGTTGAAGAATCCTTCTCTGGGATAAATCCCAGTTGATTGTGGAGTGGGATGCTTTTAATGTATGTTGGATTCAGTTTGCCTGTATTTTGTTGATGACTTTTGCATCTGTGTTCATCAGTGGCATTGGCCTATAAGTATACTTTTTGTGGTATGTTTGTCTGATTTTGGCATCATAGTGATGGTGGCCTCATAGGATAAACTTGGGAATGTTCCTTCATCTGCAGTATTTTGGAAGAGTTTCAGAAGGACAGGTGTTAGCTCTTCTCTAAATGTTTGAATTCATCTGTGAAACCATCTGGTCGTGGACTTTTGTTTATTGGAAAATTTTAAATTACACTTTCAAATTTAATACTTGTGATTGGTCTGTTCATATCTTCTATTTCTTCCTGGCTCAGTCTTGGAAGGTGGTACCTTTCTGAGAATTTGTCCATTGTGTGTTTTGGAGGAATATAGTTGTTTGTAGTAGTTGCTCATGATCCTTCATATTTCTGTCAGTTGTAATTTTCTGTTTTTTATTTCTAATTTTAGTGATATGAGCCCTCTCCCTTTTTTCTTGATGAGTCTGGCTAAAGGTTTCTCAATTTTGTTTATCTTTTCAAAGAACCAGCTTTTAGTTTCATTGGTCTTTTCTATTATTTTCTTCATCTCTATTGCATTTATTTCTGCTCTGATCTTTATGATTTCTTTCCTTCTACTAACTTTGGGCTTCGTTTGTTCTTTCTCCAGTTACTTTAGGTGTAAGGTTGGTTTGAGATTTTTCTTGCTTCCTGAGGTAAGATTGTATAGCTATAAACATCACTCTTAGAATTGATTTCAGTTCAGTTCACTTGTTCAGTCGTGTCTGACTCTTTGTGACCCCATGAACTGCAGCATGCCAGGCCTCCCTGTCCATCACTAACTCCTGGAGTTTACCCAAACTCATGTCCATTGAGTACTCTTGCCTGGAAAATCCCACGGATGGAGGAGCCTGGTAGGCTGCAGTCCATGGGGTTGTGAAGAGTCAGACATGACTGAACGACTTCACTTTCACTTTTTACTTTCATGCGTTAGAGAAGGAAATGGCAACACACTCCAGTGTTCTTGCCTGGAGAATCCCAGGGACGGGGGAGCCTGGTGGGCTGCTGTCTATGGGGTCATACAGAGTTGGACATGACTGAAGTGACTTAGCAGTAGCAGCAGCAGCATGTCCATTGAGTCGGTGATGCCTTCTAACCATCTCATCCTCTGTCGTCCCCTTCTCCTCCTGCCTTCAATCTTTCCCAACATCAGGGTCTTTTCAAATGAGTCAGCTCTTCGTGTCAGGTGGTCACAATATTGGAGTTTCAGCTTCCACATCAGTCCTTCCATTGAACACCCAGGACTGATTTCCTTTAGGATGGACTGGCTGGATCTCCTTGCAATCCAAAGGACTCTCAAGAGTCTTCTCCAACACCACAGTTCAAACGCATCAATTCTTCAGCGCTCAGCTTTCTTTATAGTCCAACTCTCACATCCATACCTGACCACTGGAAAAACCATAGCCTTGACTAGATGGACCTTTGTTGACAAAATNCCCCATGGACCGTAGCCCGCCAGGTTCTTCTGTCCGTGGGATTCTCCAGGCAAGAATACAAGGGGTTGCCATTCCCTTCTCCAGGGGATCTTCCTGACCTAGGGATTAAACCTGCGGCTCCTGCACTGGCAGGCAGATGTTTTCACCACTGAGCCACGGTCGCAGTGGACAGCACTTGCAGAGGGCAGTGCGGAGTCCGATCGTGTGCTGCTGCGGCCCCGTCCTGCCTGCTTCGGCTCTGGTCCACCAGTTTCTAACTGGGCAAAGTCCTCTGTCCTCTGTGCCACTGGCTTGTGTCTCTGAGGCAGCTGGGGAGGGGCGCAGGGCCCCCCTCCCGCCTTGGCCTCCCCTCCTCCTGACTGCCCCACCAGCTGGCTGTCCTCCATTCTTCTAAGTCCAAGGCTGGCATGAGTTGGCCACTCAGCCTCAGCATGGTGGTGCCTGGCAGGGAGGCTTCCCGTGTCCACCCCCCAGCCCGCCCCCTGTAGCCTGTGTCTGGCCCCCACAGGCCCAGGGCTGCTTGTGTTAGTTGGTTGATGAAGTGCCTGCCCTGTACTGGGCATTCAAAGCGGGATACAGGTTGGGGGGAGTGGCCTCAGCCTGGCATCGCCCAGTGACATCCATGGGCATCAGCTTGCCCAGCTCCAGTCCAGCCTGCCTGGGTGCCCAGTGCAGGGGTAAGGGGCATTGGAGGGAAAGCAGATCGAGCTGGACACTGGCTTCGGGCTTGGGGGTGGTGAGGGGGCAGGCGGGACCGGCGCCTGGATTAGTTTATCGGTGACAGTCTTGACCTGATTTCAGAAGTGTGTCCAGCACCCTGCCCACCTCCCCCAGGCTCCTCAGTGGGTGGGCTAATCTACGTAACCTCCCTAGGTGTCCAGCCTCCACCTGTGAGCTGGAGGTCTCATCCACAGTGGCTGTGAGTGAGGACCTCAGGGTGCAGAGTCCACGCGGGGCTGCCAGGGTCTGAGCTCCCAGACTAGGACTCAGCCTCTCACCGTGGGAAGGAGGAGACCACACAGCCCGGCATCTTGGTGGCCTTGGTTTCCTCCCGGACACCATGCCTGCCATCTCACGGACGTGCCCTCCTAAGACCCAGACTCAGGCCGAGAAGCCAGCAGGGAAGGCGAGTGTTCAAGGTCACTGCTCACAGTGGCCCTTTCCTGCACCCACGGCCCCAGTCCCCGGCCCAGGTTGTATTTCCTCCTGTGCTAATTTCACAAAAGACACAGCTCACACTCCTGTTGATTGAACAGTTTTGTGCTGACAGGAGGGAAGATTGGTGGCAGAGTTATCATCCCCCAGAGCGTGGGCGATTTGTCTGGCTCAGAGGAGCCCCGGTGGGGTGGATATGTTTTATGGCGGGCCCGGAAGACAAACACAGGCATTTATATGTCACTTGTTGCAATATAAATGCTAACTTGTACTTCGTTCAAAACTTTTAATGAATTGTATGCATTCCGGAAGATTTATAGGGTGAATGCAATGGCTCAAAATGTTACTTTTAACATATTTGTCAGTTTGGCAACAGCACCAAAAAAATCTGGAGGATATTGCATTCAGAAATAAATCATAAATAGATGCATCTTAAAAGAGGTTTATTTTGGTCGTTAATGGTTGATGGGCCCCCCCAGTGCAGGATTTAAAGGTAAATTATGCAAAATCAAAAATAAACCTTATAATACTTCATCAAACATGCATAAAACTGTCAGGCCCAAATAAATTCTCTCAATTAACTTGCTTCAGATTGTGATTGCATTTGCTAATTTAATCAGCTCCAGAATAATCTGGAGGCCCAGAAATGATGGATGGCTGTGCGGGCACACCCTGGGAAGCAGGGCAGAGCCAGCCTGGACAGGACTGGGAGGTCAAGGCCCGCCTCTGCCACTGGGCGGCCTTTCCCACCCCCATCTTGGAGGCCGAGCCCGTCAGCCAGGCCCTCTGCTCTCTCCCCCGTTAGCTGCTGCCCTGGGGCTGCGGTGGTGGCCTTCGCATGTGTCACCTGGATGGCCGGGCCTGGAAGTCACCACCAGGAACCACGCCCACTCTGGTCTGGCCTGGCTCCAGAAGCCCTGGCGCTCACGTCATCGTGAGCCAGCTCCTTCTTGGTGGATGCCGGCTCCTTCTTGGTCTTTTCTAGAACAAAGGGAAGTGGGACGGACTGGGAATGGTTTTCTCAGGGTCTGCCCATTCCTCCCTCTGATTCTTGATTAAATTAAGGTTTTTGAATTAAACTGTTTTATCCATTTCTTGGGGGAGGGTGGCGGCAGGCCGTCAGGTGGGGGTGAACCCGTGCCCTGGGCCAAGGCCTGGAGGGGGAGGAGGTGTCCTCTGCTCGAGGCCTGACCCAAGGCAGGCACGGAGCTGAGCTCGCCAAGCGCGCCATGCGGTGCAGACCCAGGCGGTCCCGTCTCCCCATCACTTTGCTTCCCGTCTGATGGAGCTGTGTGCCCATTTCTCTTGGTCCCTACGGGAGACTGTCTCATTCAACAAGACCATCCAGACTGGAGAAGTCACCGAGGAGACCTCCACAAAGCTTTGTGCTTTAAGGGAGGACCATGTCTTTGTGGAGGGTCTTTGTTTCTTTCTTGTAAAATCTGGTGAGTCTGTTTCAACCAGAACCACACCTGCTTCTTGTGTGATTCTAGCAGATGAGACAGGAAAGCACACAGAAACACGGAGAGAGAGGGAGGCTGGTGTGCACCTGTGGAGCTGAACAGGGATGAGTGGGCCACTCAGGGCTTCAGTCTGAGCTCCTGACTGATGCCCGGATCTCGGTACCCCACCTGGGGACCCCCACCTCACCCCAGAGCCCCACGTTTTGGCAGAGGACCTCTCTTAACTATCAGCACACTCTCTGTCTTCCCTGCTTCCCTGGCTGCCCTGTTTGGTCCCTTGGGGACCAGCCTGGCTCTGCCCTGGGACACAGGAGGACACGCCTTGTTCCCTGGCACCTGCTTTCCGCTGGCAAAGTCTCTGGTATTTTATTTTTCAAAAGTGGGATTCTGTTGGGTACCTGGGCTTGCATCCTGCTACCAGTCCATCCTAAAGGAAATCGGCAGGAATGTAAATCGGCAGGACTGAGGCTGAAGCTGAAGCTCCAATACTTTGGCCACATGATGCGAAGAACTGACTCCTTAAAAAAAGACCCTGATGCTGGAAAAGATTGAAGGCAGGAGGAGAAGGGATTGACAGAGGATGAGATGGCTGGATGGCATCACCAACTCTGGGAGACGATGAAGGACAAGGAAGCTTGTGAGGCTGCCATCCATGGCGGCTGCAAAGAGTCAGACACGACTGAGTGACTGAAGAACTCTCCCACTTGGCCTTTCATAAGGAACATGTTCCACGACAGCGGCCACTCTTCGTAGATCTGGGGCCCCATGTATTCCAGCACATGACGTCCTGTCACTTACCTCATCGTTCATCTCTGACCGGACACGGGCACTGACCCCATTGTTTTGGTATCGTACACAGTTCCGTGATGGACACCCTGGCACGTAAAGCTGGGTGCACATCCGTTTCATCTTCCCCTGGGATGGAGTGTGGATGCTGGCCAACTTCTTAGGGCCCCTGACCGTTGTCGTGGCTGGACCCCTGCTGTCTGCAGCCACAGCAGAGTGAGGGGCAGGCTCTGGGCTGGTGGCGGGGGCTCCCCACCTGAGGCTCTGCCTCTGCCGCCCCTCACCTGCCCTTGCCAATACAGACGCAGGCCCTGGGGATGGGGTCATGCCTGCTGGAATTTAGTCATTCAGTGGTGTCCGACTCTTCGACCCGCTGGACCGAAGCCCGCCAGGCTCCTCTGTCTGTGAGATTTCCCAGGCAAGAATACTGGAGGGGTGTGCCATTACCTTCTCCAGGGGGTCTTTCCCACCCAGGGATGGAACCTGAGTCTCCTACATTTCAGCCAGATTCTTTACTGCAAACCCCCGAGTGTCCATGCCTCGGAGGAAAGCTGCAAGCTGGTTGTCCTGGGGGTTTCAGAGGAGTGGGCTTCCATAGAAGCACAAAGGGTGGTGGTCTGAGACACGCCAGAGGGGGACACTATTTGGAACACAGTGTCTGAGCTCAGGATGGTCTCAGGAAATTCACTGAGAGCCACTGAGGTCAAAGAACAGCATGCCTCCTGGACGGTCTGCCCATAGGGCACCGAACTCACTCAGCAAAAGACGGGGACCCTGGAGAACACTGCGCTCAGGGGGATGAGTCAGCACGGCAGACAAGGTCTGTGTGATCCCACTCGTGGGAGGGCAAGGCGGCGAAGAATCGGCCTGCCAATGCAGGAGACATGAGACGGGCTGGATCCCCGGGTTGGAAAGATCTCTGGAGGGGGGCACGGCAACCCGTGCCAGTGCTCTTGCCTGGAGGGTCCCATGGACCGAGGAGCCTGGCAGGCTACAGTCCATAGCGTCACAAAGAGTCTGACATGGCTGAACTGACTTAGCGCACGGGCACACACACACGGAGTGAAACCCTACAGAGACAGGAAGTAGATGGTGGGGCCAGGGCTGGGGGAAGGGAGGGGCCATGAGTGTATAACAGGGACAGAGTGTCGGTTTGAGAAAGTTCTGGAAATGGACAGTGGTGATGGTGGAAAAACAATGAGAATGGATGTAATGCCATTGAACTGTGCAGTTAAAAAATGGTTAAGATCATAAGTTTTGATCTTAATTTATGTATTCTTGATAATTTAACTTATCCCATACGGATCTAGGTTTTTTTCAGTTAATTACTATGTTATGCGATGGATGTCCTTGTCCTGGTTTCCTTGGGGGTTTTTCGGGCATGTGGAGTCTTAGTTGCCCAACCAGGGACTGAACCCACTCCCCCTGCAGCGGAAGCTCAGAGTCCTAACCACTTGACTGCTAGGGAATTCTCCTGTGTATATTTTATCACAATAAAAAGGAAAAGAAAAACAGAGGGGATAAAAACCATATATTCCTAAGTGCCTGAGTTTGCATAAGAGGCACTGGAAGAGTAAAAAGGTTGCAGGGGCTGTCCCTGTGTGGATGGTGGGCTTCGGGCCTGACGTCCCAGCCCTCACACAGTCCGAGTGGGTGGCCTTGTGTGGATGTCCACTGAGGTGTACATGCGTCCCTGCCGGGTTAATGCCTTTGAAACTGACCTGTCCCCCCGCCCCATCACACCAGATATCCCTCCAGACGTTTCTATCGAACTCCTGCAGCTGTCTCCACTGGGACTCTGAGCTTCTTTCTGCTCTCCAGCCTGGTCAAGGGTCCTAGACCCTCCAGCCCTGCTGGGGTTTGCGAGTTTAGTGCAAGGAAATAAACTAAAATGAACCAGGGGAGGGTCAGAAGTTTCCATCAACACCTGCCCCTGGAGGGGGCTTCCTGGCTGGCAGAGACAGCAGCCTCAGCCTTGGTGGTGCTCACCTGGCCAGGTTTCTCGTGGAGTCCCTGCTCCGTGGAGATGCAAGGCTCCTGGACTCTGACATTCCAGCATGGAGACTCTGTGAGCAGTGAAAGGGCCCTAGGGA
>SJYQ01096369.1:530066-543184 GCA_006410935.1 Redunca redunca
CCACACAGACCCACCCACCCTATCTAAAATAAGCTTGAGCGCCCGCTGGTTGGCCCTGCTAAAATATGTGTTCTCGTGGCGCCCTCTGGTGTCCAGACTGTGAAATAACAGAAAGCCTGGCCGGTTCCGCTGGAACTCCTGAACTGAATGGCCATCATCTCCGCTGGTGGGGCCTAAGCCACACTAACCCTTACATACACAGGCTTGCTGCATTTAGAGATTTCTCAGCTCCCAACTGCCACGAGATGAGGAATTATAGCTGTAGTTTCCTTTCTGAGTTCAGGTTAGGGACTTTTGCCCAGGGTACATCACTAGTTACCCACGAGGTCAGGGGATATATATTTTATTAGGTTATGATCCTTCAAATTATAACCCAGAATGAAGACTCCAGTAAATAATACTGACAGTTTATATACAGGAACCTCATCCTTTCAGTTTCCATATTTCCACTGCACACATGAGGAAGCCCAGACTCATAGAACACGTTAAAAGTGAGCTATAATTTTGAGCCAAACCTGACTCTCTCCCACGTTCTGGAACCGTATCATGCTCACTCCTAAGAAATGTTTATGAAACAGCTGGTGTGGGTTCATGACGTCAGTATTAAGAGGGGTTTCCCAGGAGAACTGAAAACAGGTATTTAAAGAGATGCTTGTACCCAGGTGCTCACAGCGGTATCATGCACAGTAGCTAAAAGGTAGAAGCCCTCCAAATGTCCGTCAGCTGCAGAATGGATAAAATGTGATGACGTCCAGGCAATGCAATAGTATTCAGGCAAGAAAAGGAGTGAAGTACTGACGTGCTACAGCGTGGATGGACCTGGGAAACAGGCCACGTCGAAGAAGCCAGACCCAAAAGACCACACGCTGAATGATTCCACTTGAATGAAACGCCCAGAATAGGCAGATCATGGCAGATGAGTGGTGTCTAGGGGAAGCGGGGCAATTGGAGGGGCTGCTAAATGGGGACAAGGCTTCCTTTTGGGGCTGATGAAAATGTACTGTAATTATATAGAGGTGGTGGCTGCGTAACATTGCAAATGTTCTCAGCGCCACTGGATTGCACACTGTAAAGTGGTTAATTTCTGTTTTGTAAGTTTCATCTTAATATTAAAAAGTTCTTTATTTTTAAATTAATTTTAATTGGAGGATAATTACTTCATAATATTGTGATGGTTTTTGCCAAGCATTGACAAGAATCAGCCACGAGTATGCCTGTGTTGCCCCCATCCTGAACCCCTCTCCCACCTCTCTCCCTACCCTATGCCTTGTTTAGAAAGAGAGTGAATGAAGGGGTTTCATGTATCTCTTCAGAATGTTGAAGAGTTTCCCAGTCTGCCTTGAGACAATTAATATAACAACTCTTTCTGAACACCTGCTCTGTGTAAAGCCTTATTGTAGGAGTTGAGGACTAAGCCTTGGTGGGGAGTGGGGCAAGAGAGTGCCATCTCTTTGGCAGATGTGACATCTACAGAGGGAAGTCAGACAATAGATAATACGTTGTCAGACAAGGCAAGGTATGTTGTTTATTAGGTTGTAATAAGTGTCAAGAGGGAGAGAAAAGGAGTCAGTGTGTCTTCAGTGTGGCGAGTTGGCTAAGGAAGTCACCGCTAAGCAGACATTGTTGGTGAAAATCTGAAGGGGATGAGCAGAGAGAGCCATGAAAATATCTGGGGGAGAGGGTCCAGGCGGAAGGAGCAGCATGTGCAAAGGTCCTGGGGCAGGATCATGGCTGGAGGCCAGTGCGGCTGGATCCCTGTGAGCAAGAGGAGGGGAGATGGGAAGAGAGGGTCGCCAGAGCCTTAATGGCTTTTCATTCTGGCTGAGATGGGAGCCTCTGGAAGGGTTTGAGCAATCATGTGCATAAAACCTGGAGAATATAATCAACAGCTTCAAGCTGACACTCACGTGACCACCACCCAAGTCACGAGCTCGACAGTGGTCAGCCCCCTAGCAGCCCCGAACAGACCTTCCTACCAACCCCGAGCCCCTCGTACCCTGCCCTCCACAGAGCTTCCATGCTTTTTATAGCTCTTGCTTCCTTTGTTGTTTAGCACCTATGTGCTCATCCCTAAAAAAACTATGGTTTTCATGTTGCCTACTTTTGAATTTTTTATACACAGAATCATACTATCTGTTTATGGCTAGCTTTCAGTTTTTATGGCTACACTTTATCTTTCTAAGGTTAAACAGTGTTGCAAATATACTGTTTGTTCATTTTAGTTGTATAATATCCCATCACTTGTTGGGAATCGCCCGAAGCTCTACTGTTTTTGTTTTGTTGAAGTATAGTTGATTTTCAGTGTTGCATTAACTTCTGCTATATAGCAAAGTGATTTAATTATACATATGTATACATTCTTTCCGGAGAAGGCAACGGCACCCCACTCCAGTACTCTTGCCTGGAAAACCCCATGGACAGAGGAGCCTGGTAGGGTGCAGTCCATGGGGTCGCGAAAAGTTGGACACAACTGAGCGACTTCACTTTCACTTTCCACTTTCATGCATTGGAGGAGGAAATGGCAACCCACTCCAGTGTTCTTGCCTGGAGAATCCCAGGGACGGCGGAGCCTGGTGGGCTGCCGTCTCTGGGGTCACACAGAGTTGGACACGACTGAAGTGACTGAGCAGCAGCAGCAGCAGCATACGTTCTTTTTAAAATTTGTTTCCATTATGGTTTATCACAGGATAGTGAATATAGTTCCTCCTTGTGCTATTCAGCAGGACCTTGTTGCTTATCCGTTCCATATGCAACAGTTTAACAGTTTGCATCTTCCAATCCCCAGGTCCCACTCCGTCCCTCCCCTGCTTCCTCGGCAACCACACGTCTGCTCTCTGTGTCTGTGAGTCTGTCTCTGTTTCACAGATAAGCTCATCGGTGTCGTGATTTAGATTCCACATATGAGTGGCATCCTGTGGTGTTTCTCTTTCTCTGACTTGCTTCATGTAGTGTGATAATCTCTAGGCCCATCCATGTTGCTGTAGATAATGTTATTTCATTCTTTTTTATGACTGAGTAGATATAATGGTCATCTGAGTTAAATTCACCCATTCCAGTCCGTTTCTTGATAAAGGACAGAAATGGTATGGACCTAACAGAAGCAGAAGATATTAAGAAGAGGTGGCAAGAATACACAGAAGAACTGTACAAAAAAGATCTTCACAACCCAGATAATCATGATGGTGTGATCACTCATCTAGAGCCAGACATCCTGGAACGTGAAGTCAAGTGGGCCTTGGAAAACCTTGCTACAAACAAAGCTAGTGGAGGTGATGGAATTCCAATTGAGCTGTTTCAAACCCTGAAAGATGATGCTGTGAAAGTGCTGTACTCAATAAGCCAGCAAATTTGGAAAACTCAGCAGTGGCCACAGGACTGGAAAAGGTCGGTTTTCATTCCAATTCCAAAGAAAGGCAATGCCAGAGAATGCTCAAACTACCACACAATTGTACTCATCTCACATGCTAGTAAAGTAATGCTCAAAATTCTCCAAGCCAGGCTTCAGCAATACGTGAACNACTTTGGCCACCTCATGCGAAGAGTTGACTCATTGGAAAAGACTCTGATGCTGGGAGGGATTGGGGGCAGGAGGAGAAGGGGATGACCGAGGATGAGATGGCTGAATGCCATCACTGACTCAATGGATGTGAGTCTGAGTGAACTCCGGGAGTTGGTGATGGAGAGGGAGGCCTGGCGTGCTGCGATTCATGGGGTCGCAAAGAGTCGGACACGACTGAGCGACTGAACTGAACTGATGACTGAGTAATATCCGCTATATATATGTGCCCCATCTGCTTTACCCATTCACCTGTCGATGGGCGTTTAGGCTGTTTCTATGTCTTGGCTGTTGTGAACAGTGCTGCTAAGAACACAGGGGTGCGTGTAACCTTTTGAATTAGAGTTTTGTCCAAATATACACCCAGGAGTGGGATTGCTGGATCATATGGTAGTTCTATTTTGAGTTTTCTGAGGAACTTCCGTGCTGTTTTCCATAATGGCCGCACAAGCTCACATTCCCACTCACAGTATCTTAGGGTTCCCTTTTCTCCACCCCTCACCAGCATTTATTTGTAGATTTTTTTAATGATGACCATTCTGACTGGGGTGCGATGGTATCTCGTAGTTTTGATTTGCATTTCTCTAATAATTAGCGGTGCTGAGCATCTTTTCATGGGCCTGTTGGCCAGCTGTATGTCGTCTCCCAAAGCTAACGTTGATGGATGCATGGTTGTTCCCAGTAGGGTTATTACTGAAAACGCTGCTCTAAACATTTGTGCTCAGGTGACCTGCATGTCAGTCCCCAAGCTATGAACTTAGAAGTGGAGTTGATGGTTGATATGGGATAGAGATCTTCCTTCTAGACAAAGCCAAAGTGATATCCAGAGTGGCTGAACTTATTCACGTGCCCACAGTCATTATTAGCCTTGCCAACAGTTGACGCTATTAGATGTTTTGATTTTTCTCATTCGGGTGGGTGTGTAGCCATAGCTCATCAGGATTTCAATTTGCATTTTCCTGCAGACTAATGAGGCTTGCACCATTTCACATTGAACGGATCTTTGTGTTTCCCTCTTTGGGGAGTATTTGTCCAAAATTTTACCCGTTTTACTATTCAGTTATTGCTTGGTTAAAAAAAATAACTCATATTCTAGATATTTGTCCTTTGTTGGTTATACGTGGGCAAATACCTTCTAGTCTGTGGTTTGTCTTTTCACTGATTTTTAAAAACAATTTATTGACCTTCAGTTGACATACAGTGTTGATAGTTTCTGCTGCATAGCAAAGTGAAGCCATTATACAGGTATATATATTCACTCCTTTTAAGGTTTTTTTCCATATAGGTCATTACAGACTATTGAGCAGAGTTCCCTATGCTATCCAGTAGGTCCTTATCAGTTACCTATTTTGTATATAGTAGGGCGTATTTGTCAATCCCAACCTCCCAGTTTATCTCACCTCCTCTTCCCCCGCCCCCCACCACCCTGGTGACTGTACGTTTGTTTTCTACATCAGTGACTCTAATTCTGTTTTGTAAATAGGTTCATTTGTACCATTTTAAAAGATTTTACATATAAGCAATATCTTACGATATTTGTCGTCTTCTGTCTGACTTACTATGGTGTCATTTCATCAACAGAAGTTGGTTTCTAAATTTTCTGGTACAACCCACCCTTTTTGGTAAACGATTGTAGGAGTTTGGATAAATACATCTAGTCGTGTAACCATCACCACATTCAAAGTACAGAGCAGCTCCAGGCTCCCCAGTTCTCCCACCCTCACCCCCAGCAACCGCAGATCCGTTTTCCTGTCTTCACATTTTCGCCTTTTCCAGAGCACCGTATATACAGATACACAGAGTTTGTCGCCTTTTGAGTCTGGCTTCTTTTCCTTTGCTTAGCATGATGCATTTGAGATTCATTGACGTTTCATGGATCAATAATGTATTCCTCTTTTATTGCTACTGGTTCCCTGAGTGGTACTGGTTTCCCCTGCTTTCCGAAAGAGGAGTGTTCCACTGCCACCTTCCATGAGCTTAAATGATGTAAACTGAAGAAGCAGTTACCTTAGGGCACGAGTGCGTGCACAGTCGCTCAGTCGTGACCCTTTGTGGCCCCGTGGACTGTAGCTCGCCAAACCCCTCTGTCCGTGGAATTCTCAGGCAAGGATACTGGAGCAGGTTGCCATCTCCTCTCCAGGAGATCTTCCTAACCCAGGAGTCGAATCCGTGTCTCTTTCCTCTCCTGCATTGGCAGGTGAATTCTTGCCACTTGGGAGGCCCATCTTAGGGCACACCTTGCTAACAAATACACAGAATAAGTTGATGTAAAACACAGGTGCGCACAGACACAGTTCAGACTGTGGCCTCTTGATGCTGGTATTCTTGCTGCAGTTCCCGGAGGGGAGAGTTTGGCAGTGCCCCTGTTGCTGACAAGATTTTTCTGTGTTTTCTATTAGGAGTTTTATGGCTTCAGTTCTTACAGTTAAGTCTTTAGTCCATTCAAGTTAATTTTTGTGACTGGTATAAGACAGGATCTTGTTTCATGCTTTTGAATGTGAATATCCAATTTTTCCCAGCACCACTTACTGAGGAGGCTTCCTTTTCTCCACTGAAAATTCTAGGCTCTCTCGTCAAATATTTGTTGATGATATATGTATGTGTTTATTTCTAGGCTGTTGATTCTGTTCTTTGGTTATGTGCTTGTTTTTATGGTGGTACCGTACTGTTTTGATGACTATAGCTGTACAATAGAGATTGAAATCAAAAGTCACTGTGATGCCTCAGGCTTTGTTTTTCTTTTTCAGGATTGCTTTTCTGGTTAAGTTCCTTTAAAAATTATGGGAATTTGGGGACTGGTTTTTCTGTTATGAAAAATGCCATTGGAATCTTCATAAGGATTGTACTAACTCTATAGATAGCTTTGGGTAGTATGGATACTGTAGCAATATTTATTCTTCTGATCTATGAACATGGGCTATCTTCCCATTTATCTGTGTCATCTCCATTTCCTTTCATCCATGTCTTACAGTTTTTAGTGTAGATGTCTTTCATCTCCTTGGTTAAAATTATTCCTAAATGTTGCATTGTTTGATGCTATTGTAAATGAAATTATTTCTTTTATAGATTGTTAGTGTATAGAAAAGCAACACTTGGGTTGCTTCTATATCTTGGTTATTGTGAATTGTGCTGCTATGAACCTGGGGTCCTTGTATCTTATATAGTTTTCACTTTTTATGGATGTATACCCAGGAGTGGAACTACTTGATTCTAGGGTAGTTTTATTTTTAGTTTTTTGAGAAACCTCCATATTGTTTTCCATAATGGTTACACAAATTTACATTCCCACCAAGAGTGCACAAGGGTTCCCTTTTATCTACATATTCACCAACATTTGTTCTGTAGACTTTCTAGTCATCATTCTGAGGCAGAGTCTCATGATGACAGGTGTGCGTTAGAATCTCCTGGCTGAGTTGCTTTTCCCTAATAATTAGCAGTGTTGAGCATCTTTTCATGCGCCTGTTGGTCACCAGTATGTTTTCTTTGGAAAAATGTCAATCAGGTCTTCTTTCCAATTAGCTTTTTTGATTGAGTTCTTTGTTGTTTGATATTGAGTTTTATGAGGTGTTTGTATAGTTTTGATGCTAACCTACTGTCAGTCATATTATCTGCAAATACTTTCTCCCATTCCAGGACTTTTATGGTGTCATGCCTCTCATTTAGGTCTTCAATCCATTGTGAGTTTATTCTTGCGTATGGTGTTAGGAAATGTTCTAATTGCTTTATTTTACATGCAGTTGTCTAGTTTTCTCAGCACCACTTACTGAAGAGATTGTCTTTTCTCCATGGTATATTTTTACCTCCTTTGTCATAGCTTAATTGACCATAAGAATATGGGTTTATTTCTGAGCTCTCTATTCTGTTTAATTGACACGTTGGTCTGTGGGACTGGGTCCTGGGCTCCTTGGTGGGCAGAGCCATGTCCAGGGGTGACTGTGGGCTCAGGGGATCTTAAGGCAACCTGTCTGCTGAGGGGGGGCTGCTGTACTTGAGATGGCCCAGCACTGGTGACTACAGCCTGTTGGGCCCGGGTGGGGCTGGGTCCGCTACAGGCAGGCTAAAAGCCTAGAGGGAGGATTTCAATGGCCCTGAGCGGCACCACCAGCCTCCAGGTGGTAAACCAAGCCCCCAGAGATGACTGCTGCCGCTGCCCATGCTCTCAGGGGGAGCTGCCGTTGTCTCCTGCCGCTCCAGGAGACTCTCCAAGATCAGTGGGCATGTCTGACTCAGGCTCCTTTCAAATCACTGCTTCTGACCTAGGTCCCAGACTGTGTGAGGTTTTGTGTGTGCCCCCTTTTAGAAAAAGAAATTTATTTATTTATTTGGCTGTGCTGGGTCCTAGTTGCAGCATGTGGGATCTTTGGTCTTCATTAAGGCGTGCAGGATCTTTAGTTGGTAGCATGCAAATTCTTAGCTGCAGCATGCGGGATCTAATTCCCCAACCAGGGATCGAACCTGGGCCCCCCGCACTGGGAGCGCAGAGTCTTAGCCACTGGACCACCACGGAAGTCCCTGCGTGTCTGCTTTAACAGTGATGTCTATTCTCTCTAGCTCTCTGGGTCTCCTGAAAGAAGATTCACAGGAGGCTCACAGCCGAATGCTCTGTGGGCTTGTCTTCCAAGTGTGAGACCCTGTGGGCTGGGGAGCCTGACATGCGGCTCAGCCACCCGGGCTTATGGGACTTGACTGTATCATGACTCCGCCCCTCCTGCCCATCTCACTGTGGTTCCTCCTTTATGTCTTCAGTTGTAGAAGGTCTTTCCTGGCAGGTTCTGGGCTTTTTCTTCAGTGGTTGTTCAGCAGCAGATAGTGGTAATTTGGGTGTGCCCAGGAGAGGAGATGAGCATAGGGTCTTTCTATTCTGCCATCCTGGCTGGTCTCCTGACCCATAGGTTATGCAAATGTGCGATCTTAATTTTCAGATGCTTAGGATTTTACTAATTATTTTAAAAATATGACTTAGATGCATTGCTGTCTTAGAATATACTCTAAGTTGTCAGTCCCTTGAAACGTGTTGGCATTTCCTCAATGGCTCAAACTAAAAACAGCTTAGATTTCCTTCGGCAGGCGAATGGCTAAACAAACTGTGGTTCTTACATATTAGGTGGCTGAGGCTACTTAAGCTGCCATAGCAAAGCACCACAGACTGGATGACTTAAACAACAGAAGCATTTTCTCATAGTTCTGGAGACTGGAAAGACCAGGATCAAGGTTCCAGCAGAGTTTGGCTTCTGGCTTAGAGTCCTCATGTGGAAGAGGGAGAGAGTTTGTGTTTTTTTGGTGTCTGTTGTCCTTTGTAAAGACGATGCCCACAGATTCCATCAGATCAGGGCTCCACCCCCCGATCTCATTTAAATTTAATCACCTCCTTAAAGGCCTGTTTCTAATATGGTCACATGGGCAGTTAGGGCTTTAGTATCTGAATTTTGGGACATCCCAGGTGGCTCAGTGGTCAAGAATCCGCCTGCCAATACAGGAGGTGCAGGTATCATCCCTGAGTCAGGAAGATCCCCTGGAGAAGGAAATGGCACTCCACTCCAGTATTCTTGCCTGGAAAATCCCATGGACAGAGGAACCTGGCGGGCTACAGTCCATTGGGTCACAAAAAGAGTTGGACACAACTTAGTGAGTAAACAACAACCCATCGATTTTAGGGGGACATAACTCTGTGGAATACTCCTCAGCAATAAAGAAGGAAAAGCTGAACTGTTGTTATACACGGCAACTTGGATGTGTCTCCAGGGAATGGTGGTGAGTGGGAAAAAAAAGCCAGTCCTACAGAGCTATGTCCTCTATGATTCCATTTATATAACATTTCTGAAATGACAGAATCTTAGAGATGGAGACAGAGTGGTTGGTGATTAGCAGGGATTAGGACTGGAGGGGGCCCCACACGAGGACCCTTGTAGTATTGGAACTGCCCCAAATCTTGGCTTTGGAGCTGGATGAATCTCTGCTGGTGATAACATGGTAAAGAACTTAAAACACAGACACACATGAATGAGTTTAACTAAAATGGGGAGATGGGAATAAGATTAGTGGGTTGTACCCAGTGTCTGTCTCTCGACTGTGGTCTTGTACTTTAGTTTTGCAAAATGTTGCCCCAGAAGAAGACTGGGCGGAGTTCAGTCACCAAGTTGTGTCAGACTCTTTGTGACCCCATGGACTGCAGCACGCCAGGCCTCCCTGTCCTTCACCATCTCCGGGAGTTTGCCCAAGTTCATGTCCATTGAGTCAGTGAGGCCATCCAATCATCTCATCCTCTGTTGCCCCCTTCTCCTCCTGCCCTCAGTCTTTTCCAGCATCAGTCTTTTCCAGTGAGTCAGCTCTTCGCATCAGATGGCCAAAGTAATGGAGCTTCAGATTCAGCATCAGTCCTTCCTATGAGTATTCAGGGTTACTTTCCTTTAGGATTGACTGGTTTGATTTCCTTGCTGTCCAAGCTGGGTGTCTTCCCCAGCACCACAGTTCGAAAGCATCAATTCTTCGCTGCTCTGCCTTCTTTATGGTTCAACTCTAAATTCTTTCTTACAACTGCATCGAATCTGCTGATTCCCTTCAGGCTGGGATTCCAGAAAAGCCTCCTGTGAAGCTCTTTGGAAACCAGCTGTGACCCCGGTGCAGAAAGGGTCCATCCTGGAACTAGCCAGGCATGGACCCCAGCCCCCATTTCCCTCACTCATGAACGCTCAGCTGGCAGGAAAGGGCTGGAGCCACAGTTGGCTGCCACACCCCACAGCTGTTACAGCCTGGTCGCTGCTGATTCATGGAAGGAGTCAGGGCCTGCCCAGTGGTGCCAATTCCCTGGTGGTCCTAGTGGTTAAAACTCCCTACTTCCAATGGAGGAACGTACGAGGGGGCGTGTCCGCGCGAGGGGCGTGTCCGCGCGAGGGGCGTGTCCGCGCGAGGGGCGTGTCCGCGCGAGGGGCGTGTCCGCGCGAGGGGCGTTGCTGGGGACAAGAAGGTGAAGGTGAAGGCAGGTCTCGAGAGGTGAAAAATGGGGTTTGTGGTAACAGCTGGCCAGAGGGCCAGGGACGGTTTCTTGAACTCGGGGAGGAAGGGACTGGAGGAGAGCGGAGGGAAGCAGAGGGGATACTTACTGAGGGCCACGAGGATGAGACAGCAATGGAGGAAGTTGGAATTAACGCTGAAGTCCGAGGCAGAGGGTGGTCATGTGGCTGAATGGGGGCAAGAGAGAGACTTGAGGGTCAGAATTGGGGGGGCTCCCTTCTGCCCCCTGCAGGTGGTGAGGGCCTGGAAGAGGGGACAAACAAGTGGGCGCCCCTTGGCCCCGCAGGGGGCCCGCATATCAGGAAGGCAGGGTGGGGGACCGTCCCCTGCCCTCTGGAGAGTGAGTGGAGGCTGCAGCATGTAGATGGTGCTCCGTCTCAATTCCAGGACGTGTAAGTGGGCTGAAGCTAGAGAGAAATGCTCAACAAAAAGGGAGAGGAAATCGGGTGCCGCTGTGGAGTCCCTGGAAGTTCTAAGTAGAATCTGCCCTCACAGGCAAGACCTTTGGCCCCTGGCCCCCAAAGTTCTTTCTGAATCCAGCTTTGGGGGCTCCTTCTTGTGCCACCTCCTTTCTGGCCTTCTCTCAAGCATCACTTGCACTTCCCCGTTTTTATCTTGGCATTTCTTTTCTTCCTTGAACATTAGCAAATAAAATCCTATCCAGACTTAAAAACACAATCTGTTTGAATTAATAGATTACAAATTAGTTGATTAAGTCCAGTCTCTTGTCTTCTTTCCATTTTTCGAGGTGAGATTACCGAGGGGGGTGATGGCTTTACCTGGCTTCAATCAATCCGTCGTATCCCTGGTTGCATCTCTGCCCTCAGGCACCTTCCAGAAGGAACTCGGAGGTGCCATCACCTGGCCGTTATCAGGATTGCAGGCGAAGCAAACGGAGACAGACGCATCTCCCACTCTCCGGGTGGGAGCCTGTCAGAGCAGAAGGGGGTTTGGGAAAACTCAGAAGCAAAGAAGTGGGCTGCAGCTACACCTGGCTGGACCAGAAGGCTGCATTCCATTAACTCAACGTTCTTGAAAATGCGTTGCTGCCCATCAGCCTCGCCCAGGGGCTCTTTCGCCACAGTCCTCACTTTTCACAGCTTTTATCGCTGTCTGTGCGTCTTCCCTTGGATGTAAGCCCACGGGGGCGGGGGCGCGGAGGAGGAGCCTTGTCCTCTAGGCTCCTGATGTAGCCCCAGCCCCTAGCAAGAACCTGGCCAACAGAATGCCCTCTTGGTTTGTCAAATAGATGAATGTCCGTTTACTCTACACCCACTAATGGATTCCGGGACCTTCGCTGCTATGGGGGGGGGCGGTGATGTGTGAACCCCAGCAGATGGCATCTTAGTTGCATTAATACAGACCCAGTGGGGTGACAATCTGTCTAAATGGATGAAAATTCCACATTACAAAGGACTTCTGAGGACTGTGTGTTTATTGCCTGGAATTTTAGTTCCACTTTAATAGATACGAGCTTATTTTGTTTTAAAAAATGCGATTAAACACTTGCACGTGTCCACACTCACAAATGGCCCACTGACATCCAACATGTACGGAAACCGTGGAGGGTGACGTGTGGGGCCCTGGGAGTGATGTGGCTGCAGGCAGCTCAGGGCACGTGGCCCCGTCTGGAACTGAGGCTCAGTGGGGTCATGACTTCTGGTTTATGAATGTAAAATTACTGTATTCTAAGGTCGTTCTGGATCAGATAGGACATTGTGTGGGCTACTTTGGACCACACAAGCCGCTAATTTAAAAAACAAAACCACAGATACACAGACTTGGATTAATCATAATCCTTGCCTCGTAGCGTATTCTGATCATTGAGCCACGCGCAGTACTTTTGCTTCTTCCCTTCTTCCTTTGCAGGCCAGCAGTTTGCAGCCTCTGAAATATGCATGGTGTTAATTACCAGTGAGCGTTAAATAGGTAAACAGTGTCCTTGCAGTTGCTGTCTGTGGGACAGACTAACTCAGCCTCTTCTCAGTGGTAACACAGGGTTACGACGCAGGCTCTGGGGAGGGACTGCCTGGGTGTGTATCTAAGTTATGTGCTTAAACACAGGCGAGTCCCCTCATCTCTACGGGTTTTGTTGTTCTCACTGTCCAATCGGGGTTACAGCTTTTAAGGCTGTTGAAAACATGAAGGGAGACAGTCCGTGCAGAAAGCACAACAGCGGGCAGAACACGCGCTCTGTTAACACTGGCTCTTGTTTTTACTGCTAAGCAGAGGTGGCCCTCTCTGCCGTCTCATATCGATAGTGCTGAGTGAGTCTGTGATGAGAACTGGCGAGAGAAGCAGGAGAGACCGGGAAGCAGAAAATGCCTGTCTGTCTCCTACAAGGTTATCATCTCTTTGTGATCCAGCAGGATCGTGGATCAGGCTGAGAAGCCAAGAACAGCTTCTCCCCGATTCATTTTCTGTCGCCTCAGTGATTCTTTTTGCAGAACTTCACCTTGAGCTTTTCACACAGTCTGAGCCAGTGGTTCTCAAGCTTGGTTGCCCATGACAGTCACCTGGAGGGTTGGTGAAGACCCAGATCCCTGGGCCC